>CM042979.1:2412500-3012500 GCA_023678885.1 Pogostemon cablin
AATTAAATTAAATTAATATATTAAGGTACATATTTTATAGTAGGATTTGTAAATTAGATATCACAACTTAAAAAAATTACATTAAAACAACTGATCCTTGCAATCTAAACCAAGTCTATAAAAAGTAATTGGTTTTCTATTATTATTACAAAAAAGAGTATTAATTTATTTTTTTTAATAAGATGAATAACTATAATTTACTTTTAATAGTATCATTAATATTAAATAATTTGATTAATTAATGTGTTTTAGTGACAGAAGGGGCTTGTATAAGGATAAGATATCTTTGTCTTTGCAGGCAAAGAGTTAGCCTCATACCTCAATAATAATTTACACCCCAATGAGTGAGACTTAAGTTTAAAAATTTATAATATTTAGGTCCAAATTGCAATTCACTGTGACAAATGCTTGGATTAAGACTGCTTATCATTATTAAATATATATATGTGTGTGTTCTTGCTAGTGTTTTTTTCATCTTATATATATTTTAATTAATTTTACTGGATAGGGATGCTCTACTACTATTTTTGTTCACTTTCTGGAAAGGTGGACAGGTTATTTGATGGTTAAGCTATATGAAAATATAGACAACCAATGTAGGTGTGCATTATTTATTTTTCTATTATGTTATTAATTATCTAACTTTAAGATTGGATGCTTGACTATGAGGTCCAAATCTCATGAGATTGTGTTGGTGAAGTTAATTTCTATATTTAATTAACACATATCAGTGAATAGTTCAACTTAAAGGTTATGAACAATGTACTCATCTTTTATTTTTAACCGTTTAATCATCTGATTATATTCGTGAAAAGATAAATAGTAGGATGTGTCTCGAATAAACAAGGTGGGAAGCTCGATTTTCTCGTTCTTGATTGTCTAGGTCTTTCCACAAGACATAAAGTGTTACCCTATAACCATTAATGATCTTCCAGAACAAGAATCTGTGTCATCTAGGGAGGAATAAAATCTTGAAATTCAACTATCATTTTCCACAACTATATTACAAGTCCAATATACTTTTACAAGTTTTGCTTTAAAACCAAGTACAAAAGATAAAAATATGTATGTCATGAAATCCACATTTCTCCTACCAAACCACTTAATGTCAATACATTATAAAACCACTACTTATGATCATAAATCACAACATCATCATCCTGTTCTTAATTTATTACACCACTGCTATTTATAATTACTATTACTAAGCCACCATGTCCAAATACTATGCCAAGAAACCTAAAAACACTTCAATGGAAAATTATGAGAAGCAAAAAACTAACTTATTCTCCAAACATATGAACAAGATATACCCCATTGCATTCCACAAACCTCGCTCTCCTCTCTCGCTCTCTTCTCTATCCCTATCCTTGTCTCAAAACTCGACCGACTCTTCCTTAACCGACCACTCTTCTTCCACCACATTCGATCAGAAGATCTTGTCCGCCCTTCGACTGATTGTCCCTGTCGAAAGAAAGGAACCCCCCGTGGCCAAAACCATGCAGAAACCTTGCGAGGAAGAATTCACAAGGTGGTGCAGCTGGATTACCAAAAGCAGTGGTGAGATTACACATGTATATGTTATTGTTACCTTAATAGTGTGAAAAAGAACAGGTAATCTATTCCATGCAACATTTACTAATAATAGATAGTTCACAATCTTAACTAAGAGATGTCAATCATTGCTGAATTCTTACTACCTAATCTTGATGCTCCTTTAGAATCTTTAACTGTAGAATGATCATAATTGTGCCAACCTCCCAGCTAGTCTTATTTTAAACTAATTTGAACTGGTTTGATTGACAGACGACGTTTACGTACAATTTCACGACGAATGCTGGGGAGTTCCAGCTTATGACGACAAGTAAGTTTGTATTATACTAAATCACAACTCGTTTCATGAACAAATGGATTCTAAGTACTTATAATATGTAAAATATGTATCACATTGTAGTCAGATGTTTGAATTGCTTGCAATGTGTGGATTGCTCATGGATTACAACTGGACTGAAATCCTTAAAAAGAGACAACTTTTAAGGTAACCTAGCTAGATTTCATTCTGTATTTAAAAAACACATTCCAAACATTTGTATGATTGATTAAGAATACATATGATTCAATAGAGAAGCATTTGCTGGTTTTGATCCCAACATCGTGAGCAAAATGGGCGAAAACGACATAACCGATATAACATCTGATCATAAAGAACTAGCTTTAGCAGAAAGCAGAGTTAGGTGCATAGTGGACAATGCTAAATGCATAACCAAGGCAAGTTATACTATTTACAATGTATATTTCACCGAGTGTAGCATCAGATAAACGAGCTCATGTTTGTTTGATGATCCAAAAGGTTGCAAGAGAATGCGGATCATTCAGTAACTACATGTGGGACTATGTTGGGTACAAACCAGTGATCAACAAGTTCAGACAATCAAGAAATGTGCCACTGAGGAGTCCAAAGGCAGAGGTGATCAGCAAGGATCTGGTGAGACGAGGGTTCCGGTTCGTGGGGCCCGTCATCGTGTATTCGTTCATGCAAGCTGCATGGATGAGCATTGATCATCTTGTGGATTGTTACAGATATGGAGACTGTGTTAACCTTGCAGAGAGGCCATGGAGGCATGTCTGATAATAATTAACTAATTAATTTACTTATATATAATTTTAACCTTATATAATTAAACTTAAGTTTAATTTAGTAATGAGATAAAGGTCTGGCCAAGATAGATGCAACAACAAGGAATGGATTGCGGTTTGTGTTTGAGTTTTTGGGATTTTTGTTTTCATTATAATTATAAATTTGTAACCATGGTGTATTTAGACTATCAAATACAGTATGATATTTTATTTAATTAGTCTTATACTAGTATTTTATACTTATTATATACACTACAAAAACGTGCACAACCCCATTCCACGTAGTAAAACATGGTTAAGAAGTGAAACAAACAAAACAACATGGGGGGTGGCAACCCCACAAACCACATCAAAATGTTCCCCCATAATTCATTGCTTTAATTATTTTGAAATATATTAATTAGTACTATATTATTGCTTATATTACAATCCATACAAGAAATGAAGTCCACATCTATCAATGACCAAGTTGAAATTAATTTATAAAATCACTGGGCCTGCAAACATTGTGCCCATCCACACCACATCATCATCACCTCTCTTCTTTAAAATAAATAAATTAAAAAATATTCTCAAATTAACGAGCTTCTATTGATCTATGGAAAGGCCTTGTTTGCAAGATAATTGATTGTTGAGGATGGGGACTTCCACCAAACTTTATATCTTATCTCTATTATCTTTCATCACAAAATCAATTATCTTTAATAATATTGGCATATCTTGTCTTGACAACTATATATTAAATTATAAAAGCTTGCATGCAACCAAACAGAGATGGTCTTCTTGTAGTAATAACATTTTAATAAAAATTGATGCATGATATTAATTATTTCATAAAAAAGTAATAACTATTTATAAAAACATAAAAACGATCTTACTAAGTGTTATTATAATAATTTTTGGCTTGTGAAAAATCATAAGAGTAGAGAAACAGAGTTGAAGGTTCCAAAATGGGACTTTGGAAGGCATTCAAAGGCCACAAATACTGATGAACATATTCTAAAAATGTCAGTATCAATAGAGTATTCGCATGACTCCTGGATACAGCTAATCTTGAAAAAAGACACTTTGGACATCACATTCTCTCACATCTTTATCCTTCCTACGAATTACTACAACATCAATCATCACTGAATGGAAGACCAGAATTAAGGAAGTAAGAACATCACGCAGGTAAAAAGGATTAAAAGAACACCATCCATACAAAGCACATTCAACATGTACATACATCGATTCTATTGTCCAACATTTGGGTCTACAAATTATTTATCCAACAATGTCTTTCAAACATAAACAATTACACAACCCCCCTTTCTTTCATCTCCAAAGAATATTTACACCTCATCGAGAAAGCATGCCATCAACCATATCTACTACTCTATCGATTCTCACCCAGCAAGCCCACTATCTTACTTTCATCTACCATGGAAACATACCAAAGTCGTACCTCGAGCCTCAAAACTGGCAAGAAGTCCCGAGCCTCTGTCTCTGTCTCTGCCCCAGCGTGATTGATTTCCGCTTGGCAAATGCAGGATAAAGCAGCTCCTGAACCTTCTCCAAAAATAGAACCCATTCCTCCTCGTTCATGTCCGCTAGCTTCACAAAGTCGACGCTTGCTGGGAGCTGCTCGTTGGCACTCCTACGGCCCGACGATGAACTAGCAACATAGCTGCTGCCAGGTTTCAATCCTGAAAACTTCGGGAGCTTCGGGTTCTTATCTCCTAAGCTAATGTTTTTAAGTGAGATGGACAGCTTGGAAATACTCTTAACCTTGGATAGGGCTGGAATACTAACTAACCCCCCCTTATCCTCTTCTCCTTCACTCTCTTCTTCCCCCTCGGTGCATTCCTCAAGCCTGGATAGAGGGGCGTGGCCATTTCCAAAACCAAAATGGAATGGTGATTCTGCCACAAAGTCTTCGGAGGCCAAATTAGGGTATAACTCGTAACCACCATCTTCACAATCTATGTCAAACTGAAAATCACTATCTGCTTCACCATTGGGAGAGAAAATTTCTTCAGCAGTAAGCCTCCTTGCCTCGATGCATACAACCTCAAGCTCACTGGGTTCCTCCTCACCATTGCGGAACTCCCTACTCATCATCTCCCCAATCTCAGCAAGACAAAGCCCGAATGCAGCAGCTTCATTGAGGAAAATTGTGCAGAGACTCAAGACGCGCAAACAGGCCTCTCTAACCATAGGGAGCTCTCTTCGCAGCATCTCTGCATCACGCACAGGGTCAAGATTTCTAATGTACTCAAGCTCATCATCTGAGAAAGGGATAGATGCCTGAGGCCAATGGATCCACTCAAAATAAGGATCTTCCAAACTTTCAGGCAAGGAAAGGCCATGATCAATGGGGATCAGTTCCACTTGACCAAACCTCCCTACATCATCAAGCTTCTTAACTAACAAATTGCCTGCATGCCTATCCGTGTTAAAAATCCTAATGTCTAAAATCCCAATACGATGCACAGCAGAAACAGGGAAACTTGAGGTTCCATGGTCGCTTGCATCAAAATCATGTGGGATGTATTGTTGCAAGGATGCAATCTTGCTCACAAGCTGCTTTTTATGAGGCTTGTTTACATTCACACCATTATTAATGTTGAAGATTGAGTGAGTTATCTTCACCAGTGCTGTTGGAGGCACGTTTGCAAAGTGATCATAGTCGAGTAGATACGCAGCAACTTCACGGAACCCGGTTTCACCAACTCTAACTGAACGTTTCAAGCCCGGTTGCCCAAGAGCTTTACCAACAAAGCCCTTTGGGTTGTTAGGAGCAAATGGTTCTTCATCTGTGGGCTTCACAATAGCCACGCTCTCACCTCGAACATTTCTGAAATAATATGCACCTCCAAGCCCACTTTGAACAAGCATTGGATCAACCCCATTCTTTATTCCCTTGATGATTTCCTTAACAAGTTGTTTTGTCTTGGCAAAGCAACTTGAATGCCCCAGAATCTCAATAAGGCCACTTTGATCTCTTTGCTGGCTATCCCGACCAGTGGGCGACAAACACGGTGTTGATGAACTCCTATGCATCACATTCCTTGTTAAAAGAAGAGGAGAATCGTTCCGAACGGCGCTGAGGTCATTCTTCAGAACCATATCTCCTAACGTCAAAGAACTCTCCTCAAAGGGGAAATCTAGGGAGAGCTGCAACCTCCTCTTCACAGTATGGGCATTGTCGCTCCTGTCCAGCTCCATCCCCAGCACACAACCTGACTCGGTTTGAACAAAAACTCGTCTCCAGCACGAAGGTTTCCCTTCCATTCCATTAGTACCAAGGTACTCCCCACTTCTTAGAGGACTCGTGAAAGCTGCCACAGCCATTTGGGTCTTCACAGGGCTCTCCAAGTTGCGAGACATGAAAGGAAGAGAACGAACGCAGATGGTTCTTCTCCCAGCCGGCAACCAATGTAGCGAAGGGAGAGAGCTTTCCCCTCGCACTTAGCAGACCACCAAACTATGGAGCTGAATATGACGCACCCAGAAAATTATTGGTGCTAACTGCAACCATCAATTGACAAACCAAGATCTGTAACAACTGAAACCCGAACGGATCACAGCACCAATGTTCTACAAGATCAAGTAGATGGGGAGAGAGAAGCACAATCAGTTCATCGAGAGAACCATCTGATGATTCCAATCGGCAGGCACACCACAATCTGGAAGTAAAAGAAAAAGATGGAGTCGAAGAACAAAAATCAATATAACGTGCATCAATTCATTTTCCGAAAAAACAAAAACACTGAACCGAAAAAGATCCGGAAAAACACAATCAGTCACTCAACGGCTTATAACCAAAACAGATGGGGTAAACAATAACAGATTTCATATACTCCTTCAAAGCGGAAAAACTGATATCAACCAGACGGTAGTAGACGGCTAAAACCAATTAATTTCCCAAGAAACGAAGAACACTGATCTTGTGATGTAAGGCAACATATATTCTTGAAATAAAGATTACAAATATCATCTAATACAAGTATTCAACTGAATCGTGGCTCGTAATTAATCAAAACCACACTCTCAACACGCCGATTTCCACACATCAATGACAGAAACTAAATACACACAGAAAAACAAAATGAAAAGAGTAATTCCACGCAATCGCAAAAGCTCAAGAGCCTAACACACGAAGAACCCAGAAGAATTACACGTAAAATGGGCGTACCAACTCACTAGAAGGCCAGATCTGAAGACAATCTTCCTTTCCTATGCCCTGTTTCCGTAAACGACTACAAGACCGTTGACAAGAATGTTGGAGAAATCCGAACAATTCAACGGTATAATTAACAGATCATCGGAAGGTTTACGGTAGGAATTGATTGGGGTATTGCCGTCTTCCTTCTCGCACTGTGCTTCCCGTTCCCTCTGCGATTCTTCCCTCGATGAGGTTATATTGATGCATCTGTATATATAAAAACAATTAATTTTAATTTTTTATTTATTTTATTTATTTATTTTCATTACCAAATGTTCTTTTTTAGCCCTAAGATGAACAAAGTAATGAGTTAACCATGGTTATTTCTGGCCAACCAGGGTTGAGCTCTCGTATTTTGGAAAGGTCTAGAATGAAGGTTTTCAGCCGTAGATGATGAACAGAGAAGGGATCTTCACCGTCTATGAGAGTAGTGAAATGGACGTGAAGGATTGGGCGGTGACGTGTCATGGTCAGCGAACCATGGGGCTTCTTCCTAACAGTTTTTGTACAACACAGATTGAGTTTTGACTATGCTTTATATCCGAATGGACATAACTGCCCCTGCTTAACTTTCTATATTAATTTTCTAACCCTTGTTAAGAAGAAGTCAAATTTAATTCACCCTAACAATTCTTTATTTTTTTTTCTAATAACGTAGAGAACTTTTATTAAGTCAAATGAAAAAAAAAAGGGATGTCTATTTCCAATAATAGCAATTTTGCGTGTAATTAATTATTTTAAGCTTATTATATTGGTAAAGTATACTTATTTATAGTAAAAATATATTTGTAGTGAATCATATAAATGATATCCTATAATCATCTAATTTTGAATTAATATTTTAATAATTAATAAACAAACTCTATTTATATAATACTACTCATGCTTTAACTTATCTTGTAAATCTTTTCACACAAGAATCACCTCATAAGAGACTTTCTTTGGTTTCATCTCACTGGTCCTTAACTTAAATGATCAACAAATTTTATTTTTATCCTTGTAACAAATCGTAAACAATCTTAATAATATTAACTATTAATATAATATCTCATAATTTATTTTAATTTTAAAATTATTGTTCACTTTTATATAATACAAACATACTTTACATTTTAAACATGAAATTTCTCAATCTCCATGAATAAATAAATAAATGTGCACGATTTAAAGAAAGTGAGAAAGTCATTTTTATTTTATTTAATAATAATACTAATAATTTATTATTATTATTATTATAAAACTAAAATGATCAAAGTGGTAGTTCAATAATTATTTGGAAGCTTTTTGCCAGCATGTACCTAATTAGTGTAACATTTAGGGTGCTTTTTGCACTTTTGAAGACGACTAGCAAATAGCAAATTCACTGGGCCACCCTGTGTCTGCATATTAACTCAAAGATTACACTAATTTGTATAATTAAGGTGATTAATTGACTCCTACTCCTACTGTGCTCTCTCTGAAGGATTGTGATTAAAATTTCTAGATTAGGCATTAATTGTAATTATCATTATTAAATTTTGATCAAGAACTGAGAGGACAATATACAAAAGTAGAAAATTGAGAACATTAAGTGAATTTAATAATTGTGTTTAGTATTATATATACTTAACTAAAGTAACTTCCCTTTGATTATATGGACCACTGACCTAGAGGGAGGGGTCATTGGGCCCTTCATTTTACTTTTTACTTTTTTATTTATTTATTTATGGGTATTAATAGTATAATTAAGTCTGAACTATATGGCAAACGGAGATTAATTAATTGTAATCAACAAATTAGTTTCAATTCTAAGCGACACACATATATTTACATTAGGATAAATCTTGGGTGATGCGAACGCTGCAATCCAAATTCTACCGCTGAGAAAATTGGTAAATACTACTGTGCAATAATTTTTAAGCTGCAATTGGGTTAGCTCTATCCAATTTATTTTTTTGACCCGGCATATATAAGAATTTTTAACCATAATTTCATTTCATTCCCCCATTATCTCCTCATTGCCTTCACTCCTCTCTCTACCGCCTTCTTCTCCATCTCTCTCATATCATCTCACTACGTTCTCTCTCCCTAACTCTCTCTCTTCGTTGTTCTCACGGCGGCGCTTCCCATCGGCATTTCTTGTCGCCCTTTGTATAAGTTTTTTTAAAATTAATGTATACATTTTCCTTAATAACTGTATTACTTTTTTAAAATCAAAGTGCATCTAATTTCGAAGAGTTGTTTGACTTCAATTGATGAACAATTTCTAATCCACATTTTAACTTATTTTGAGAATTCTAGTGAAGTAAACAAGTATTGTTGGCGGAGGAATTTGTTACTATACTTATTTCTATATACAATAAAGAAGTGTATGAGGGTGTTCGAAGAGGATGAATCTGTTACTATACTTATGTATACGTTTTATTGAAGAAGTGTATATGTTTTATTGAAGAAGTGTATACGTTTTATTAATAAACAATTGGGGGTTTGAAGAGTAGTTTTGAATGCAATTGATGAACAGTATTACTATTCTTGTAATGAGAATTGTGTTGGATGAAGTATTAACGTTTATTGAATAAGTGTATAAAGTTTTTTGGTGTTCGAAAGTTTAACCATTCTTGAAAGTTTAAACAAGAAATTTATAAGTTTTATTGAATAGATATATAAGTTTTAAAAATGAAGTGTATAATTTTAATGATCATAGTTCGTAATTTTTTGTGAAAACTTTATAACTTTAAAAGGTGGAGTGTGTACTTGTTATTCTGTTAGTGTATCAATCTTAATGTACAAGTGTATGCAATTTTATTTATAATGTATACTTTTAAAAACTTAGTGTAATTTGTATTGAAACAGTACAAGAGCTAAGAGAGAGAACGAGATAACATATATCATATGATTTCCAGAAAAATAAAAGAACATGTTCCATATGATTTTCATTAACATGAATTTCAAAGTTTTCATACATTAATAAATTTAAATCAATACATTAGGAGGCACTAATGAGTTTTGTTGAAGATTGAATGTCGTGAGAAGATCCACGCATAGATCTGAATTTGTGATGGAGAGGGAACAATAAGATATTGACCTAACACACATATATAAAAGTAGGACATTTACATATAAAATCACATACATTTATATATAAAAACACATACATTAATAAATTAAAACTTAATAATCCTTTAAAAAAACACATTGGGAGAAGAAAACCAGTGGCTCAAACGTTGTGAGAAGAAGACAAGTCCATCCGATCAAAAGTAGAACGCCAAATGCTTAAAGAAGGATGACAGATCTAGAGAGATCTAAAGAAGTAGATCTGTTTCATAGAAGAAGAAGGTTGACAGATCTAGTGAGATTCGAAGAAAAAATCATGAGATCGGTTGCTCAGAAGAAGAAGGTCGGCAGATCAACGTGGAGGCAGCGGCGGCAACACCATAATAATGACGTCGGAGATGGAGAATCGGAGGAGAGTGACGGAGATGGAGAGTCGATAGACATTGGAGGAAGAGACGAAGGCAGAAGCTCCATGATAAAGTACGGAGATGGAGAATCGGAGGAGGGCGGGCGGGCGGCAAGGAGAAATGAGAGGAAAGGGGAGGGAGCACCTTGTTAGCAACGTGATTGTGGGGGAAGAAAATAATGACCCATTTGGATATTTTTGGGGTTATATACTTGACCCATTTGTAAATGTGGATTATGTTTTTAGTGTACAAGTGTTGTACACTAGATCAACTCTAGAAAATTATATTATTTAATATTAAATATTGTATCATTTAATATTAAATGTTACTATACTCTTTAATAAAAAAAACTTATAATCTTTATTTAAAAAAAAAAAAATTACTCAAACATTAATATCTTTAGCACAAAAATTTATACTCTACTCTTTATTTTTTAAATAAAAAATAATTTACTCAAACATTAATAAAAAAAAAATTACTCAAACATTAGTATATTCATGTTTTTAAGTGGCTCTTTCACTGAATAAGTAATACACTAAAGTATACATTTTAGAAAAGAAAAAAAAAATTCTCCCTCCGTCCCATTAAAGATGTAACAATTTTTTTGGGCACGGAGATTAAAGAGTATAATATTTTAATATAAAGTGAAGTGAGATAAATAATATTTAATGTGTAGTGGGTAGGTGTATCAGTGGTGTGTGTGGGCTCCATATAAATAAATTAATTTTGTTGGTGGGTCCCATATACTTAATAAGGAAATGTAACAACTTCTGTGGGACAACCCAAAAAGAAAAATGTCACAACTTCTGTGGGACGGAGGGAGTAGTATTATACTCCCCGTTCTATAAGTAAATTCACAGTTTCTATTTTTGTTCGTTTATAAACAAGTTCACACCCCCAAATAAAGAAACACAAACTCAATAACCCCACAATACACATTAATTTCAAAATTGCTAACTCTTTACAACTCAAATAACTTACTTTATAATTTATTTATTACATAAAAATATCAAACTACCCCTAAAAGTAAACAAAATATATATTTTTTAAACTCCATATCAACAATAATCGGAAACTTGTCTTTGGAACGGAGGAAGTATTATTGAACGACTTGTGTGCGCCATAGTCACAAGAAATAGACTCATTAAAATTTAATGATTAATATTTTTTATTAATTAGGTGTTGCTTTTTTGAAAAAATTTTGAGTATTATTACTTCTAATGATACTTTTATTTAATTTTTAATATTATTACTATTTTTATTTATCTAACAAACTCTTTTCATGAGATGATTTTTGTATGCATGTATCAATATCTTACACCATTGTAACATACCCCCTTCATTCCAGGAAAGATTGCACCCCTTTCCTGGCACGGAGATTAATAAAGTGGTGACTTTTAGGGTTATTATGGTATTTTTTTGTAATAAATAAATGATAAAGTATATTATGTGTGTTAGGTAGGGGTGATTTTTTTGTAAATAAAGTGTATGGGGAAGTGTGATTGTGTTTGACTTTTTACTTTTTTAGGAATGTGCAAACTTTTATGGAATAACTCAAAATGGAAAGTGTGTTATTTTTCTGGGACGGAGGGAATATATACCTAAATTAACGTGCTATAAATTGTAAAAACATTAACATGCATGATTAAAATATATTTACCCAAATTAACAAAAAGTAAATTAGGGTTTGGCAATGTTTGGTAAATTTACACGTGGCATGATCACACGAAGAGATTGATGTTGAATTTTGTTGACTAAAGAACACACATTTCACGTCAAGAACGTGACTTTTGAGCCCAAAAAACGCGATGGATAATGTTTCTTAATTACGCATGTCGCCTTCATCAATCTAATCAGAATAATTTATTTACCTATATATATAGTATAATAGTAATAATTGAATTAATATAATGATCAGTTGAAAGCAATATAACATGGATGTTATGGCTGCCAACTCTTAGAGGATATTTTATTTATGTAATTATGTTATACATTGAATTTAATTAATAATAGTATCATGGAACTACCTATGTTGGCCGTAGGCGTGGTCATTTAAATTATGAGATACTCTCTTGTGAGACGGATTTTTTTGTGAGACGGATGTGAGACGGGTCGACCCATCACTAAAGTATGCTTATTGTATAGATAAAGTATGTTTTTTTGTAGTTAAAGTATGTCAATGATAAATCATATTATAATAAGTTAAAATCATATTTTAATACATAATTCAACATACTTTAAAAAACATACTTTAACAACTATTAAACATACGTTATCTAAATAACAGACATACTTTAACGCGTCTCACAAACCGTCTCATGTAACTAGCGTCTCACAAGAGACTTTGTCTTATGGGTTACTTCAATTACAATCTCATATATTGATGATAAGTGTCATTTTAAAACGTGATATTATAATAAATTTTTTTTTTGGTAAATTATAAGTCTCTTGCTCTTATTAACGGATTTAGTCGATATACTCCCTCCGTCTCCCAAAATATTTCACACTTTCCTTTTTCATCCGTCCCTCAAAGTATTTCACACTTTACTTTTACTAAATTTGGTAAAAAATACATTATAACAATACTCATTTTTTACACACATCCCAATATAATACTTACTTTTTTACATCTCCCAATAACTTTACACACCTCCCAACAACTTTATATAACTTTTTCATTAAATCAACTAAAATATATATTCTCTTTCTTACCTTATACATAAAAATACAAAATTTTCTAAAACTCCACGCACACCAATACGTGAAATACTTGTTGGGACGGAGGGAGTATAAGCTTGATAAGTGTAATTAATATGACATTTCTCTTATTTTATAAGGTTATGATAGTACAATAATTTTAACTCAATATGAGTCAAATTGCTCTAATTATACTTTATACTCCCTCCGTCCCGAACTTATGTTCACCGGCACTATAGATACGGAGTTTAAGAAAAGTTACTTTTTGACCAATTTTATTGACTTTTTAATGGTATTGCGGTATTTTTAAGTAATAAATAAATTATAAAGTAAGTTTTGTGTGTTAGGATGGGTGGTATTTTTGAAATTAAGATCATTTTTGAGGTTGTTGGTTGATGTGAAATTTCCTTTTTTGGGTGGTGAACATAATTGTGGGACGGACGAAAACGGAAAATGTGAATATAAGTATGGGACGGAGGGAGTATATAATTATAATATGTACTCCCTCCGTCCCTCAAATTATTTCACACTTTCTTTTTCATCTGTCCCTAAAAGTATTTCACACTTTACTTTTACTAAATTTGGTAAAAAATACATTATAACAATACTCACTTTTTACACACATCCCAATATAATACTTACTTTTTCACATCTCCCAAAAACTTTACACACATCCTAACAACTTTACACACATTTTTCATTAAATCAACTAAAATATATATTCTCTTCCTTACTTTATACATAAAAATACAAAATTTTCTTAAACTCCGTGCACACCAATACGTGAAATACTTGTTGGGACGGAGGAAGTATATGTTTTAATAAATACATACTACATTTTTTTCATAAAAAAATATAGATCATATAATCCATAATTTTTTGGTTTTGAATAAGAGGACCGGCCTGCCTTTACCAATTCCATCCCTTGGCGTCACACATCATAGGATTAAAATAATTAAATGGTGTAACGTAAGTACAAATTTTGTAGATTAAGTGGTATATAATAATATATAATTAAATATAGCAGTCAATTTAGGCGAAAAAACCTATATCTAAGACTTATAGTAGACTGATAGCGACTCCCACAACCCTTCACTTACAAAAATTTATTAAATTACACTCACTAATTTTATTTTCAATGTTTTCATTTTTTTTTTAATTAACAATCTTTAAATTTTGTGACATCCTATTGTCTTGTGCGTGGAGGAAGTTTTATTCAAAATTGTGGACATTTACAATTGCGTAATATATCCATGTGAGATTTCTTAAATATTGAACATATCATGTGAGACTCGACTCTACTACATTTTCATAATTATTATTTTTTATTAAAAATATTATTACTTTTCATTAAAATATTATATTTCAAATTGTTTAAACAATTCACTACAATACACTAGATCATTTTTACTTTTTATGAAAATGTAATCACTTGTTTCACATAAATTTTTCTGTAAGAAGGTCTCGTACCGGTATTTATCCTAAATGAATTATAAAAAAATATTGATGCAGTTTAAAGACAAGAAATATATACAAACACTAGTACTGTATATATATATAATCTATTTGGTCTTATCTAGCGTTTATAAATCTGACAAATAATTGCATATAATGTTTAGAGACATAAAACTCATTAATACCATCTAATCCGTACTAGAAAGAATTAGAAATAAGTTGGTATGCATTTATTGTTTACATTTATCTGCAATTAATTAGGAAACCAGACGAAAATTAATTAATAGTAGCAAATAAAAAATGGAAATCCAAATAAGAAGATTTATTAGCTCTTCTTCTCTTTATTGGTCACGTCGTGTTGACAGCAGGTATATCCATTTAAGTCAAGAAGATAAAGGCAATTAAATTATTTTAAATGATCCAATTATCATATAACAGCATGAGAATCGAAATAATTAATTCCACTGTTAGATATTTAATTTAATTATCGGCGCAAGTATTTTTTTTTACCGGGGAATTTGGATAATTAATTTAACGAAAATGTGTATAAAATTGTTGAATCTAAGTGACAGATTTTGGTACTCCTTCGTTTAGTTCAAAGATTCTTATCCATTTTTTACACGTGAAATAAAAGTATTAGTATTATTTTATATTTAATGAATTAAGTTGTAATAACCGTGAGTTTTAAACCGTACTTGTATATGATACCCTTCTAACACATCGAATTTTCTGTATCATTTTGGTGCATCATCTTCTGTGCCACACGTTATGTGATTGACATGTAAGATGGGGAAACAAATCCAACCATTGTCCCTAAGGTTTAAGGATTAAGGTATATTTTCTCTCTCCTACGTGTGGTCAATCTAACAGTATGGCACAGGAGATAGTGTATCAAATGGCATAGAGAATCCAAACCGCCCTTTTACTGAAAAGAGAATGGTTCTTTTGAGCTGTGCATTAAAAAATAAAATGAAGAGTTTATATTATGAGAATGTTGATACTATATGAACTACTAATTATAATGATTTTGTGATGAAAATTTTTGAAAATGTGAAATAAAAAATCTTAACTAATTTCATTAAAAATTATATTACGTGTGTATCATGTATGTATAGTATAAATAATATCTCCTTCTACCTCTCTAACAGTAGTGAATGAAAAAAATATAATTTTTAAGAAATATTATAAGAAACTTAAGGATAAATCATAAATGTATAGTGTAATGAAATACAAAAAGTAATAAGATACTTTTATTGTAAATGAAATGTGCAAAAATAAGACGACTCGAAATTAAGAGTGTATCTAAAAGAAGGATTATAATATTATATGGAATAAGAATTTGGTGTGGGATCGTCTCACGGAAGGACTTAAAGTAAGTAACAATTAATGAAAAATAATAATCAATTAATGAGAAATGATAATAATAAATAAACTATTTCATCAACAACTTATAATATAAATAAATAATAATAATATTTTAAAATAATAATAATAACTAGTTAAAAAATATAAAAAATCTAATACGGAGTACTAAAAACTACTCCATCCGTCTCCTTTTAGATGTCACACTTTCTATTTTGGGTTGTCCCACAAAAGTTTGCACCTTCCAAAAAAAGCAAAAAGTAAAAAACAACCACCCTTCCCCATACACCTTATTTACAAAAAAAAACATCTCTACCTAACATACTTTATCATTTATTTATTACAAAAAAAATATCATTATACCCCTAAAAGTTATCACTTTCTTAATCTCCGTACTGGAAAGAGGGACGCAAACTTTTTCGGGACGGAGGAGTACACTTTATGCAGTACATAAATAATGAGATACAGTGAACTTTGTGGTACGCTAATCGAGTATTGTACGGTGATTCGATCATATCCATTGATTTTTTAACACTCAACGGTCGGTGATTAGGGTTCTTTAAGCCGAAAGAATATGGCGAAGTGTTGGTCTTTTGTTTAATGTGGTACTACAAACTACAAAGATATTTCCACACTAATATATTTAATTGAATTATTATATATTATTATTTTTTATAATTTTATTATTTAATGTTTAATTTCTAGAAAAGTTGAAGCAATGCATGGCCTAAAGCGTGGTGCAGCGTTAAAAATGGCATGTGATGTTGTTGTTGAACTAACACTTGTTCACCTATTTGTGGTACTTTCAATTTTAAATATTAACAATAACAATAATTAAAAATCCTAGCTAATCTACAACGGTAGCATTATTAATTCTAAATTAAATATTGAGTTTCTCTTTTGCTTTTATTATTTTAATAATACATATTATAGTATAAGAGAGAGGGAGAGATATTTCAATTTTCAACATTATGTGGGCTTTTATGAGCAGTGGGTACTGAGTAGAGTAGTACACTATGAGCGCGTTTACTTAAACAGTTAACCTAAGTTAATGTGGGTTAACCCATATAAATTTTTGTTTACTTGAATAGTTTATTTTGGAGGGATATCACATTTGCCCGGGTTTACTTTTTCAAAATCTACTGTTCACTTCTATTATTGAACCTCTCGAGCTTGGAGGGTTTATTTTCACTTCAAAGGTTAACTGTGTGTATTTACCTTCTTGCCCTTATTTTATCCCTCAATTGAAGTCTTTTAAGCCACGGATCTGTTTCATTTATTTTATTTATTGCTCAGATCAGAACATCAATTTATAAATTAATTTTCATAAGCACTTCCAGTGTGTTGGTTCATGGTCCAAATTCAAACGTTTTTTTTTTTTAAATGTATAACTTTGATAGTGTAATAATAAATAGAGTGTATATTGGGTGCATCGGGTGCAATGGTGTACCCACATGTGTATAACTTTTTATTCTATTTTATATACTACATGTTATTCTATTTTGTATACGTGTTTCATAATAATTGTATACTCCATCCGTCCCACGTATTTTTACCCACTTTCCATTTTGGGGTGTCCCACGTATTTTTACCCATTCAATTTTTGGCAAAAATACATAATATTTTATTACCTACTTTTTACAATTTCAATAACTTTAATTATCTTTTTTACACTTTATTCATCATTCCCAATAACTTTATTCACTTTTTCTTTTTAAATTACTAATTTATCCCTACTTTCTCTTACATTATATATTAAAAAAATAAAACGTCTTAATCTCCGTGCCCGTATAAATGAGTAAAAATACCCGGGACAGAGGGAGTATTTTTTTCACATTAAGTTTTTCATTAAAAACTAGCATCATATGTGTAAAACTTTTTATTCAATAATGTATGCATATTTTTTTAATAACTGTATATTTTTTACACTCAATTTTCATTAAAAATCTAACAATTAAATTGTATATATTTTTGATCTTAATTATATATGTTTATGTTTATATTTGTATATAGGTGCACCCTAACTTAGGGTGCACACTATAAAAAGCCTAATAAATATTTAATACTCTAATTATTTATTATTATTTTTCAAATGGAACATTTTAAACATTTTAAATACTTGGGATATTTATAAGTATATTTTTACTTTTTAAAAAATTTATAATTAATTAAAATTAAATACATCTATCTTGAAATTTAAAGATTATATAATTTAATATTTAATATAATAAATTATTTAAATCATGTTTATATTATAATTTTTTTAAAAAATAATTATTTATAATTTTTTTTAAAAATAATTATATTAATGTTATAATGTATAAAAATAATTTTAAAATTTTGGGTTAAGATATTATTTTTTCTTATAATATTAAAATACATACTTTTCAATTATTTTAATTAAATGCTTGGCTTTCATATCAATGATCATTAGGATTCCAATAGGGATAAAACCAAAGCCACGCATAATAAGAATCGAGTAGAGAAGATTTACAGTTTTGGGCCACACGAAATGGACCTAACAGAAACTAGCTCATTTCAACAACTTTACGAAAATATATTAAGATGAATTTTTAGTTTGTTAAAACGGATTATTAGTGTGATGAATTAGGGAAAACTTTTTTAGTTGTGAAATACTCCCTCCGTCTGGTAATAAGACATCTATTTTGTCATTTTTGTTGTCCATTTTCCTTTTTTTAATAAAAGAGGACCACACCTACCAACTACTCACCACTAATATAATTATTCACTTTATATAAATAATAATACTTCTTAATTTACGTGCAAAAAGCAAATGAATACAGAGGGAGTATGAGTTGACTTAACAAGCTCAATTTGTTTCACTAACCCATTTCACCAATAATGAATAATCCACAAAAGTTCAATTTCCTTTAATACTAAAATAATTATTTTTTGAATTTTTAGTTATTTAATTAATTTTGATATATAAGTATATTATGGTTCTAATAATTATTAGATCTATATAAAAAATCAAAACGAGTTTTCACCTGAATTAACCTGCACCTTAAAAAAAAAACGATGCTCACCACTAAACCAATCCGCAAATTGTTTATCAATTCAAACTCACTAAATGGTGAGTTATGATGGGTTATGGATCAACCTAGTATCCTAACTCACTTTCACAGTTATATCTCTACGTAATAAATCAGTGTATAAAAGAATGCATATCTTTTTCTAGCATTTTTTGAAGAAAAAAAAAACAAAGATAAATCAACATATATGAAAAGCAACCATTTATTAAACAATTTAGAAACTATTTTAGTTATACCATTTTAAGTAGTATAATTTTTTTGTGATTTCAGGGCTAATTATGGAAAAAAAAGAAAAGGATACTCTTGTTATAAAGCTTCTTTTGTTTGGTGGTCATGCCCATAGGTGGAGTCATCATATTTGTTCTTTTATTTGATTTTATTTTGTACATCTTTTTTGCACTTCCTTCTAAACTGACCATACAAATGTTGAATGGCCAATTTACTAATCTCATCATCACATGACCTTTGGTTAGTACATGGGATTGAAATTCCAAATTTATGCTGAAATCATCTGATTGGGCTGTTACCTCTCTCTGTCAATGAATTTTGGGCCAGAGCCCACAGAAACTCTTATTTTATGGGCTTCTTTTATTTGTGGGCTTGGACGCATTATGACTTTGCATTAATGGTGTAATTTAAAATGTCAATTTAATGCATTTTATTAATTCCAAAATTTATGGTTGCATTAGATTAACCTAATATATATATATATATATATATATATATATATATATATATATATATATATATATATATATATATTAAAACAAAATAAGTTTCTCATTTTAGTTTTTACAAAGTGTGAGGTGACATGCTTAGGTTTATTGAATATTTATGTCATTCTAAAGAATGTGAGATGCCTACTTCTCATATTGGTTAGAAGATTTATTATTCTGTAACTTTCCTTTTTATTATATATTTAATAAGTAAAATGTTTTTTCAAAATAGAATTAAAATATATGAGGTGTCAAGTTTAGGTGTATTTGATATTTATGATTACTTAATTATTTTTTATAGTACTAGAAATTAATAAATTAAAATATAAATTAATTAATATCAAAATTTGAACCACTAAAATAAAACAATATATTATTATAATTTTATTTAAAAGAAATTTTAATTTATTTAATTTTTTATATTAAAACATTAATTTTAAGTAATAATATTTGATAAATACATGCTTCATATATTAATAAAATTATTAATTATAAGAACATTAGATATTTTCTATATTTGTTTACACAAAACGAAATTTATATTTGTAATATCATTTAAAATATTAATTATATATATATGTAAATTTTTTTATATATAGTTATTAAGTAGGTTCTTATATATTAAAACAAAATGAGTTTTTCAATTTAAATTTTGAAATAAAAAAAGTTGAGATTTTTATGACATTTTAAAAAATATGAGATGGCTTATTATTGATTTGGGAAATTTATCATTTTATAACTCATTTTTTTATTATTTTTAATAATTAAGTAAAATAAGTTTCTTGAAATAGAATTAAAATATGTAAGGTATCAAGTTTGACAAAGTCTCTTGTGAGACGCTACCTTCATGAGACGGTTTGTGAGACGTGTTAAAGTATGTCGATTATTTAAATAAAGTATGTTAAATGGTTGTTAATGTATATTTTTTAAAGTATGTTGGATTATGTATTAAAGTATGATATTAGTGTGTTATAATTTGATTTATTATCGACATACTTTAACCACAAATAAGCACACTTTAACCACAAATAAGCATACTTTAGTGACGGGTTGACCCGTCTCACATCCGTCTCACCAATAACACGTCTCACAAGAGACTAACTCATCAAGTTTAGGTATGTTTGACATTTGTGATTTAATTTATAAAGTCACAACATTTAACTGGTTAGTTGATTCTAAGGAATTTGTAAGTTCGAACCTAGCCAACATATTATTTTAAATTCTTTATATATATATATATATATATATACTTTTAAATGAAAACCTTAATTTGAATTGGACCGAAATTTTAATTAAAGTTGGAAATTATACTTGGACTGTTTTTTTATGTTAGTATAAGTCTAAAATTATCATCAACCCAATTTATATTGGTGCATCAAAATAATATGCTTGACTCAATTATCATCTTATTTAATTTTTTTTATAAATTAGATCACTCAATTTAAAAATTGATGGCGTAAATGGAGGTAAATAATATTTGTACTATTTTTAAAATAACTAACGTAAACTACAAATATTGTTACTAAAGAAATTATAGCTACACATTTAAAGAATACATTTTATCGTTGTTCCGTAGCAAAGTGACTATTATCATTTCTTAATTTTTTATTTAGTATGAAACAATTTTTATTTTAAAAAAAAGATCGATAAACTGTGAATTATATATTTATATATTTCACTTCATTATTTTTGAAAGTGTGTTTATTTTATTTTATTTTGAATTTTAGATTATGTGATGGTTGCTTCGAAAATGAGTTTACTTTAATTATAGATGATGATAGCTATCTTGGTCAGTTAAATATTGTACTCTACGCACTAAGTTTTCGTTTTGATATCATAATTTAAATAAAGTATGATATCCTTAAAATATATGTATAATGTAATTATTTTTTTTACACATTTTATATTTTATAAGATTAAAAAGGATTACATTTATCGATTTGAAAATAACTCCTCACGGTTGGTTAAAATTGGTTAAATATGAATGTTCTTTCACTTATACTACAGTTACTACGGGTTTTACTAAAGAATGATAGTACGTGGCTGAAGAACTTGAAAAATTTTAAGGAGATAAAGTTGTTTTTAAATTTTCGAATTTGAATTTTATGAGATATTCGTTATGGTCTCCAGGATATTTGACACATCAATTAGTATAACTATTTTGATATCATCTGATAATGCTAAGGAGGAGGAGAATTACTTCAACCTCAGCAATAACAATGTTTTTCTATTTATGTGAAATAAATAGAGAATGTATGCTTTTCACTTGATTGAATTTATATACCTTAAACATTTTTTCTTTGTCAAACAACAAGTTATTCTTTCAATGATTATAAATCGACATGATTATTTTCTTTTTAAAAATATAGATTTATACATAATAAATAAATAATAAATATGATAACCCGCGTCGCACGCGGGCACTGTACTAGTTATGTCTTAAAAAAATAATTAAACATGTGTAAGAGTAAAAAAATGATTTCATTTAAGTCATGAATGGAGGAGAACGAGATAAACAAGAGCATTAACAATTAAGTTATTCAAGTAAATAATAGTATTAAAATTGAAAATAGTCATCCTAAATAATGTATTTAATCCACAGTGAACAAATTTAACATGGAATTGTCTCATCGAATATTATGTGTTTTATGAAATTAAATTAATTGGTACCAAAAAATCATGTCACATTCACTAATATTATTGATATATATATATATATATATATATATATATATATATATATAATTCTTTGATATCAACTAACAAATCAGTTTTATTTTATATCAATAAACCAAAATATTTGGATAGTTATCTACTTTGCATTGAATTATAAAAAGTACTAGAATTAAGAAATATGTAACAAAACAAAAAGTGGGGCAATAATTAGCCATAATTTATTCAATGCATAACCATACAAACATTAACTTGGACAATAAAGTGAAATAATTTGTTTGGTCAATAAAATTAGGTGAGAGAAAACAATCTAGATAATAATAATTTAAAAAAGAAGTATTTTTCTTAAAAAAAAAATTAAGCAGATAAAGAAGAAATTTAAAATAGTTTCCCTTGTTATTAATAAAGTTAAAATAATAACAATAACAATAATGCAGATCTAAGTATTTGCAAATGACATTGGATGGAAAGTACATCTCGTGACATTATGTCTTTCCACCACTTCAATATTTTATTAAAAATACTTATTATGTTATTCTATATATAATATATTTCCCATTCCATATGTTTTGTAAGGTAGATCTCTCTTAAATGTTTTATTTATTTTTAATTGAACATATATTTTTTTAATTATAAATATTATCATTTTTAATATATTGTACTAATTATTCATAAAATAATTTAATTGAATATGTATAATTCTTTTATTAATATGATATATTAATATTATTTTCTATTTATTTCACGAAAAAGAAAAAAAAATACTGCATTTTATTTTGTAGGAGCCATTTTTTATTTTTGTTCAATTAACCATGCATCTTAGTGGTGGATATGAAATGTCACTTAAGTATATATCATTTCATGTTACAGACTTCAACTATACAACTTTAGAAAAATCATTTATTAAAAAAACCCATTAATTAGTAATTACTAAAATAATTTAAAAAATCCATTTTGAACAATAAGTTTATTAAATTAATTTTTTTTCTTTTTAGGCATATTGCCTTTTTCCTCAATTAGTGGGTTTGGGTATAGGTGGACATAAATACACCTGATAAAAAATAGACATTAATGTTAATAAATGGAGTAAATAAATAAATAAATTAATAAATTTTGGAGTGAAAAACTCCAGCTCATCTGTATCACGTACCAAACAATAAAGCCGGTGTTTTAGTGCCTGCAATTTGCTATTGCTACAAAACAACATCCAATTTTCAAGAACTCTGAATTCCACCCTGAAAATCTGTAATCTTTGCCTCTTTTTCATTCCCCCCATTTCAGAAAACACTAGATCTTTGCTTATCGGTGCTGCCCTTTTCGGGTTATTACACCCTTTCAATTTTGTGGGTCTTTTCGGTTACTCGATTTTCTGCTGTTGAACTGAGAGAAAAGAGACGATTTTTGGAGAAGAAAGTTTAAAATGAAATCTGGGAAAGGTCATATGGAAGAGGAGGAAGAGGAGGAGGAGGAGTTTGGTACGAAGAAGGATGCCACATCATCCGCCAATAACACCAAAGGTATGTATGTACAGACAGTTGATTTCTGTTGTCTTTGTGTTTGTGTCTGTGAATTCTGATTGCCCTTTTCTTTTTAAGAATTTAATTTTCGACCCCCGGGTTGGGGGTGGAGAGATTGGATGTTGGAAATATATTTATTGTGATATCATTTTGTGTGAATTTTTTGGAAGCAGATGGGAAGAACAGTGATAAAGCTAATGCTATAAGGTCTAAACATTCAGTCACGGAGCAGCGGCGGAGGAGCAAGATTAATGAGAGGTGAAAGAATAGTAAATATGAGATGCTAATGTGTATAAATTGCTACATTTTGCATAGTTATTACAGAGGTGTTTGTTGTGGTTATAGGAGTTGATTACCTTGAGTATTTGCTGGGAATACTGCTTAAATAATTTTGTTTCGTGCGCCCGGGTGCACAGGAGGATTTGCCTTTTGTTTTTGATGTTCTTTATATTTTATGTGTGGTGATTTGATCATTCATTTGGAAAAGAGCCATCTAGCAGCAGCCAAGATAGCAAAATTAGCAGTTTCTCGGGTCCTATTGAATTGTTAGCTGTGAGGTTATTGACTTATTGCCCGGTTCCTGTAGTAATCAAATAATTGCAGTGGCAATGGTAACATATGTACTTGATTTTACTCTGTATTTTTCAATCCATATGCGAAATGAATAAAATGTTGCCAGACAATTTGGTTGAATTATGAGTTTGGTAAGTGTCAGCCAATCAATCTAAATAACTATAGTAGGATATGAGTTTGTTAGCCTTTTCTGATTTATGTGTTTTAAAAGATACATTTGTTTCATGTCTATTCATCTTCTGATTTGTTTTTGTCATGCTTTATGTTTTACAGTGTTTGGCAAATATGTTATTCTTAATCTGTTTGCAGCGCTCTCTTTATTACACGTAAAAGTTTTCTTTCGTTCCTCAGATTTCAAATATTGAGAGAACTGATACCTCATAGCGATCAGAAGAGGGACACGGCTTCATTTTTGTTAGAGGTATGTATCAATGCTATATACAGTGTTCTGTAGTTGAATTTCTGATTTAGAAAACCTTTTCTAACTATTGATATATCAATGCAGGTGATTCAATATGTGCAATTTTTACAGGAGAAGGTACAAAAGTACGAGGGGTCATATCAGCCTTGGAGTTCAGAGCCCACAAAGTTGATGCCATGGGTAATTTCTTGACGTCCCTAATGTTAGTTTTCTTAATACTCTAGATCACGAATTTTTTACATCTATTTTGCTATAATCTGTATGCCACTAATAGCCAAAGTTGATCCAAACATTTCCTTCGCAACTCTGGTCTCTATCGTTGAAATGGAGTAATTCGTCTTAGTTATGAAATGCCATTTGATGGATATTTGTTGGTGCTGTAAACTTCTGCTCGACCTTGTATCTAGTAACGAACAACTTAAGCCAACACTTACTTTTTTGTGAAAGAAAAGATGCCTTTAAACTATGAAGTTAGGACAGTGGGTATCTTCCTAGACACTATATTGAACTTTAGATGGTTATTTGCCACATGTCTTAACTGATACATACTGCAATAAAATAAGCTTTCTCTGTGCACCCTCTGCGGAGTAATGTCTTCTGAGAAATTTCACGACAATTGACTTATTCTTCTTATTTAAAATTTCCCTTAAAAAAAGAAAGATAGAAAGAAAGAAAGAAAAAGATCCCTTAAAAATTATTCTTTTACATTGCTTATTTTAAATTTGTTAGTAGGAAAAGATAATTGTCTACTTGGTAGTCATCTTGTTCAAATATAACTTGTTATTCCTGTATGGGGTCATGGTGGGAAAGTTTTTATTTGATAGAGAAGAAAAATGGTTTTTGGTACTATCAGCCTTCATTTCATCTCAGATTGTATACTTGTCCATGATTTCGGAAGAAGATAAACCAAATTCGTTATTAAATCGTAACTAACCAGGGGACTCTCATTGTACAATTTGGTGAAGCAACGTGACGTTTGCCAAGATTTACATCTTTTCTCTTGCACTTTCCAAACTTATCTCCTCTTTTCCGCTTGGATTAGAGAAACAGTCACTGGCGAGTTCAAAATGTTGTTGGTCAGCCACAAACAACGAAGAATGGTTCGGGTCCTGGCTCTACATTTCCTGGCAGATTTGATGAAAATAATACTGCGGTCCCAACAACCATGCAACCGGGTCAGCATCCTATTGAACCTGATCATGTTAGGGATGCCCTCTGTAGGCCCATAGATCCACAAACTGAACTTTCTAACAGAGCAATGGGTGTGTCGATGCCTCTGCAAGCGACCATTCCACCTTCCATGGCGAATGATGGTGCGTTCTCCCACATTTTACATGGGCCACCATCAGATGCACTGTCAACTGAATGCCCTGGCACTGCTGATACTCTAAACCGCCAAGATGAGCTGGCAATTGAGGGGGGAACAATCAGCATTTCAAGTGCTTACTCTGAAGGGTGAGTTTTTTCACACAACCCCATGGAAATACCCTTGGATTTTTCTTAGGTTATCAATATTTTAGACACCATAATATATATTTTTTGAGCTATATGGTTGTTTAGTATTTGAGCAATATAACTAAACTTTTGTGCTTGAGCCTTGCTATTATTGATGGATGCTAAATGATACCAAGCTTGATTTCAAAGTGAAATTTCCATTTCTTGAAATTAGTGTTATGGTTGCTATCTCCCAGTGCGAGTACATCGCTTTTGTTTGATGGCGCAGTTTCTGCAGATTTTTGGCCAACACAATGTTGATAGTTTGGAATATCTTGGTAGAACTCTTGCTGCTTTACTAATACGATATTTTGTCGACCATGATCAGGTTATTGAATTCATTGACACAAGCTCTTCAGAATACTGGCGTGGATCTTTCTCAAGCCAGCATTTCAGTGCAGATTAATCTCGGAAAACGAGCAAATAGAGGAGCCACAGAAGGGATATCAATTGCAAAGGTTTGTGACATCTCATTCAAACTCGTCATTTGCATTAAGAATACTCCATAATATCTTTATCTTTCATTTTGGTAGGATCCTAGTACTCCTACTCCTTCAGGCAACCACCCAGTCGGGACCTTTCACGACGCCACTAATAGCGACGACTTAAATCTCGCTCAAAAAAGGCAAAAATTTTGAATAAAAATAGTCAGTGGCTTCCGAACGTCCATTCTGGAACGAGTGTGTTTGATATGGTAGCTTAAGTATTAATCACTCACTGTATATGCTTCTTTTTAGAGTTTTTGGTTTTAATTATCTTCAATCTCATTTATGCTTTTCTAGTATGGCTTGCTGGGATATGCATGGTTGATATAAGTTAGCTGTATTTATGAATGCTGAAATTCAGCAACTTTGTGTTGAAGATATAAGTCAAATTTTTTGAAATAAATGTATTGATGGTTGTAGAATTCACTTTGCTCTAGTTTCTTTTATCAGCAAAAACCATATATGGCTACAGTAATGAGATTCAAATTGTCTCCTCAAGTTGGCCCATGGCTTTGATTAGAAAAGCATAATCATAAGCTGTCTCCCGGCGATGGGAGAAACGCCCGCCTTCGCGGAAATGCCCTCCGCTCATGCTTGTTTGCAGGATGACTGCAGACGAGCAGCTCGAACATGTGATATCTCGTATCTTTGCCACCCATTTTGCAGCTTCCCATACACCAACTCTAAACATAGGAGAACAATCAGATCAACATACATCAAGATCCACTGAACAGAAATAGGGATTTTACCGTGAGTCGTTGAGCGAGGCTGAGACGAGCATTGGAGGGAAGCAAACGCCTCGAGGAATATTGTCGTAAGGAGAGTACTTAAGAATATAGTCAAAGCATGACTGATCCTGAGGGTTTCCAAATTCTTCATAGTCCAGAGTAGTAAGAGGTAGGGTTGGATCCAACAGCGTATTAAGCACATCAAGGAACGGAACCTACGGTGCAACAGCATGTTCAGTACACGTAAAACACGAAACTGTAATGTAAAACACTATGTTCGTCTACTACATTTCACAAACCTTCAAAATGACAGCATTAAACAGTTGTGGCCGCATATTGATGGCTGCCCCCACAAGTAGACATCCAGCACTGGTACCCAGAGCGCACAACCGATGTTGATGGACGACACCCTCACCGATAAGATACTCACCACACGAGAAGAAATCGCATATGGAGCTCAACTTGTTAAACCCACTACCAGATCTATGCCAAGAAGGATCCACACCAGCACCACCTCTGATACAACAACAAATTGTAGAAGCATTTGATCATACTGCAAGAGGAAAACCAGCCTAATTCTTATCATGCACTCGAAAAACTAAGTGGAAGATGACACACTACCTCACATCTGCAAATGCTAATATCCAACCTCGATCAAGCAAACTGAGCCGGTCTGGACACCAGCTTTTGTCCAAAGCTTCACCGTAGGCGCCGTATCCTTGAAGAAGGCCAGGAGAATGGCCCTTACGATAAGCACTTCGAGAGTATAAGATGGTCAGTGGGATTCTGACACCATCATGGGACACAACTTCCTTCTCTTCACAAGCATATTTCTCTGAGAAATCTTTCCATGCGAGACTTCCATCGACCTGAACATCTGTTTTCTCTTGTGAGATGTTTAGAACCATCAGCAGTGTCACTAGTCATTATTTTGGGTTATAAATACTAAGGTTACCTGGTGAGACATTTCTCACATCTTCTTGCTGAACGATGGAGAAGGTTTTTCTAGACATATCATAGTCAACAAGAAGATCAGGGGTCTGCATCAACAAATGGGAAAAATCAGATGGTTAGTTCTAGCAGAAATCCTAAAACAAGCTAATTAGTCTTTACAAGCAACGTATCAATAACAATGATATGATCAGAAACTATACCACAGGTGATGATAGAACAGCTCGATATACAGTGTTCATGAAGTCATGATTTGAACCTGGCACGATAGTGAACATGTCGGATGGCAGAGGAAAATACCAAGGATTTAGATCATCAATCTTGATTGCTTCCTGTGGTAAAACAATCAAGCGGTAGAAGTACTTTAACATAACAGTCAGTAATGTGATCATCTCCATAATAGCAAATTTCATAACTGTAAAATTAAATATGTTTATACCCCTATAATTATGCTAGTCAGTATGATGATAGTGAAGTAGTAAAAAATAAGAGTGATGAATATAATTTCATCTTCATGTCAACAAAGCCTAGAAAATCTGAAGACTTCTTCTAGCACAAAAAATCAGTGTTTCCAAAAAGCTGTATTCAATGATATCATCAAAGCAATTGAAACCATATGATGCATTGATGTTGTAAGTTAAATGCTTGTACCTCAGAGTCAAGATTAAAAGGGATGTCGATAGAACATATAGAAGGTGAACCCAATTTGTTTGCAAAAAGGACCAACTTCCCATTGAATATATCCATATCTTCCAAGCAAATATCATCACCAGGAAGAATAATATCCTATGGAAAAAGCCACAGCAGGGGTTAATATATTTCAGTTTTACTCTTTACTCAAATCTAAAGCACATGATAAACATTTAGAAGAAACCTTAAACACTGATATGATCAAAAAGTGAATAGCATTGAATACAAGCAACCAAAGGATTCAAATGCCCAGATACATCAGACAAAATATTCTGTGATTTGACTTTTCCCTCCCTCAATGAAAAATACTACTTAATTTATGAAGTCTTTTTTGTATATTCATAGCTTTAATCTTCTCAAGATCCATTCCCAAAGGGAAATTGTATCACTGAAATGAGTTGGAAAAGTTAACCCTCTTATGCAATCAATAACTGTTAAGTTTTCAGCCTAGCTTATTATAATTTTACTGTCATAAAGCACGGCATTAAAGTGTGTTGAATTCTTTCGTTTCTTCCGGATACAGCACTAGAGTGCTGATGGAGGTCCAGCAAGCAGAGTACAACTGTGAGGCAGACAGAAAAGCAGTCTATCCGCTTGGTTATAACTTATGAAGAATATGAATGACTTTAACCAAATAAAGACCCAGATTATGACACAAGAAAGCACCTTCAAATTAGATGACCGTGCATCTTCATCTCTGCATGTAGCCAGATAATATCCATTGTCTGAAAACTTATATTTACTTGAAGGAGCATTAGTAAGGACATAAAAAAGGCCCAAATGGTGTTCCAGAAAGTACTGAACACCAGAGACCCGTTTACAAAATCTTTGTGGCCCATCTTGTGGACTTATTGCATTTATGATGTGAACCTGCAGCAGCCAGAAAATTAATAAACGATACAAATAGAAGACATCTTTAGAATTTAAACTAACACAACCAGACTAGAGAACTGAAACAGTAGTTCCTTCCTCAGATGAAGTCCTCGAATTAGAATTCACTGTTATAAACTTGCCGTCTTTCGTACTTGTAATATCTACGCAGAAGCGAGAATCATTCTCTGTAAATATTATGGCATCGTCCACAGAATCTGGTCCCAGTTTTTTGCACATTACCCTGGTATCAGTAGACTATTGTAAAAACATTCTGGAATTTGTGATGAAAAAAAGAAGGAAGTTGTTATAGAATTTACCTGTAAGGACGTTGACTTTGGTCACATAATGTATAGAATAGAGTACAGCTATCCTGAGCCCAAGCCAAACTAACAACGCCTAAAACTCTCGCTTGGGGGAGAATAGAATTATTGCGAAGGTCCTTGATTTGAAGCTGAAACTGTTCCTCTCCCGTGGTGTCAATCGTATATGAAAGAAGAGTGTGATCGGGTGATACTCTGCAAGTACCCACATTAACATATCCTACACAAATGATTTCTTCAATTAAAATGCATATTCTATGTATATACTAGTTGAAAAACCAAACAAGCTTTAGCAAAAGCTCTATATCTTCCAGTGAGATCTTAATCCATATAATATACTACTAATGAGAAAGATAAATTTTATCTAACTAGCAACACATTGATTGTGAGAATTGTCCATGTCTATCATTACCCACATTCACAATGATAATGATATGTATCCAAAACCATAAAAAACTAGTGTTTCCCACTTCTACTGATCAGTAATTTTAATGCTCAGTTAGCTAAATATGCAACACAGCTCGCTCAATCAATCACTTGTCCTCCATGCTCTCCAAAAAATATGTCTGACATCTCATCAACTACCAAAAAACGGGGACATAATCCAGCAATCCAAGCAGACTGATTATTCGTCATTGCTTGATAAAACTAAGATTAGAGTTATAGATAATCTATACTCCTATTTCTCACAGATTCTAGGACATTTTTCTACTTTCATCATAAAATACATAAAATTTTGTTCTACATTTTTCAAAGCTAGCATCCAACATGAAATTGTTTTCAAGTAAACAAGCATCAGCTTGGGTCTAGTTAATAAGCAACAAATTACCTAATATGTCAAGAAATTAAGAGACAACATCAGTCTAAGGAGTCAGAGAAAACTAACATTAACTAGAACGAAAAAAAGAAGAAACTAAAATCACTTGCCATGTTTTTCTGCAATCTCATTCCAGTTAAGTAACACCTGTTCATTGCCATATCCTCTGAAAGAATTCAATACAGTGTCCATCCAACTGCTACTCATAACATGGGGTTTCCTGCATAAAACTGGATACTCCTTCCCCTCTGGAATGTACTGGTAATACAACCTATTAGACATAAAATTTAGAGTAAGCCAGAGCTTTGGTAAGTTGGCAGAAAGAAAATCAAAGTTGAGTGAATTTGCAAACCAGGGCCCCCAACGTTGAGGAGGTGTGGTAATCTTGGAGGGCATTCTGGAAATCATCTCAGAATAAAGAAGGCTCTGCATTTCTTTGGTGTCCCGCATAAATGCCTCGGCGTAGGAGTTCTCTTGGTTGATGTAGTTGATGAAATCCGGGTCGTGAATGTTGGACATCCAGCGAAACGGGTCATCACACTGCGCGTTATCCACTTTCTTGGGCGCCGGTGGCGGGTGGGCTACGGGTGTAAATTGGGTTTTTCTGCAGAGTGAGGAGAGAAGGTGTTTGGGAGTTAGGAAGGAAGTAAAGGATAGAAATGTGTTTTGGGTTGAAATTCGAGAAAGGAGGCGGGCCGCCATGGACGGCGGCGTGGTGGTGAACCAAACGGTAAAATGGTGGAGGAACAGAAGTGAAAGATGTAAATATTGGGCTGGGCCTGTATAATGGGCTGGGCCTTTAAATTGGTTCTTGACTACTAGTATAAATAGGCCGCGGCTAACCACACCCCCGGTTTAACGAATACGTCCGTTACTGAATACACCACTTCAAATTATATATACACCCACAACACTTTTACTATTTTACCCCTTTACATATAAAATAAAATTACCTAATACACCTACAACATTACACACATACACCCATCACTCTAACCTAACGTAGAACACAACAAAAAGAAGCAAAGAAATAAAACACATACACCCATCACTCTAACCTAACGTAGAACACAACAAAAAGAAGCAGAGAAATAAAACACGACGAGGCTACATTTTTAGTTCAAAAGAAGGAAGAGGAGAGAAGGAAGGAAACAAGAGAAGAAGGAAAGAAGAAAGAAAGAAGAGAAAGAAGGAAAGAAGGAAGAGAGAAGAGGAAAGAACCTTTTCAATTCAAAAATAGTTAATACATTCACTTCCAAAATAACCTTGTTCCAAAAATATTTCTCCCCTTGACCACAAAAAAAAAAAAAAAACCCTAGTTCCAAAATTATGTTTAAATCGTTCCCAAACACAAATGTAGCATAATGGAGGACAAACTCAACTCAAAGATCATAATGGTATGTGTTTGTAAGCGTTTTAACCGTTTAAAATGTCATTTCACGTTTTTTTTTGTTGTAATCGCGAAATTATTCGACAAACCAGGGTCGAACGAAAAGCCTATAATGTTCGACCAACAATGGATGATTTTTAATAAAATGTTCGATCATTGTTGTTGAAATTTAGTTAAATTTTCGACCACTGCTGGTTGATAAAACTTAAGTTTGTTCGACCACTGTTGGTTGACAGAGCTTAAGAATGTTCAACCAGTGATGGTCGAAATTCATAAAGTTTTTCATCAACCATTGGTTGAACAGTAGCATTTGTAGGCCTCAAATTGTGTCTTATGTTTTTTTTTTCAGGATTCAGTTATTCCGTCTCCACGATGTAGTGTTATCGCCGAATGTAATCAAATGAGTAGAAATGTTTATATGGATGAAGACTTCTCGGACTTGTTTGAAACGCATGAATGGTTTCGAACACGAAAAGAATTGGTATCATGGGTTCGTGCCACTGGTAAAGAAGATCAGATGGTGTGGTGGTGAAGCGATCTAATAATGGTAGCAGTTCTAAGAAGGCTAGGGTACTTTTGGGCTGTGAACGTGGTGGCCTGTATCGAAAGTTCAAAGGTAGGAAAAACCGATATAAGGAGGTCGATCCAGAAAAAGAAGCTGTTGTGAAGAAGAAGGTAACAAAGAGAGAAACAGCGACAAAAAAGTGTGCTTGTCCATTTTTGTTGAGGGGAGTTGAAACAGAATTAAATACGGGTTGGACCTGAACCTACAAGGCCAGACCTATAGGGCTACGGGCTAAACGGGTCACGGGTTAAGCGGTCCACATTAAATGGGCCGTCATTTATGCAAACCTAACCCTAACCCTAGCGGGCCTCGGTCTAAACGGGCCACTAACGGGTCGGTGAATAAAAAAATAAAAAAATATTATTTTAATTTGAAACATAATTAAAAATTAAAAATATATTAAAATGTTGTTCTAACATTAATAATGAACTATAAATTTATAAGTTTATACTTAAATAATTAAAAAGAATTTTAGGATTCCTAATACGTTATTATTATTTGTGAATTAAGATAGTTTATTTTCAATATTACTTTTTAAAATGTCTCACATACTTTATTCTTAAATTATTTTATTTTAAAATGACAAAACAACAAAAACGTAGAAGTTAGAGGGTATTAAATTACTATTAAATATAATTATCAATATAAATTATTTGTTAACATAAAAAATTATTATTAATTTTAATAATTTAAGTATATTAGATAAATTAATTTTTTATTATAAAAAATTTAATCGGGCTAATCGGGCTAGCCCTATAGGGCCGCGGGCTAATCGGTCCGGGCCAAAAGGACCTGATTTAAACGGACCACTACTTATACAAACCTAAACCTATATTTTTTTGGATTAAACGGGCCGGACCTACGGTCCCGAACCGTATTAACATCTGTAAGTGTAATAATATAAATGTGTTCATATATACACAAAAGTCTTTCACTTAAATTTAGAAGAAAATCCAAAAAAAACACACACACAGCTATCATATCCAAATAAACATTACGTCAAAAGTTTTACGATCAAGATTAAATATAAGAATTTTATTTTTGCCATCTTTATTGTCCAAACCGTACTATGTAACTTCAGTCGTGGTTAGATCATTGATAACTTTTATGCGTTTAGACTTTAGACATCAATTACAATTGCATTTTTCGTAGCTTGTCTCTGAAAATCATTGAAGTAATCTACAAAAGATAATGAAAAATTCTTACATTTTCATCTCTCTTCATAATCATTTTATTCTTTAAGTCTCTAGAAAATCTTGTGAACAATAACAACATTAACGCCTTGCTGAACATATCAACAAAAAAAACTATTAGATTTAAGAAACCACATTTCTATTTGACGTTATTACGAATAGATTTCGACTAAAGGCTACTCCACATTTTATAATGGATGATAAGTCTCTTCGATTTCTTCACTCATTAAATGATTTTATGATCATTAATGTAAAAATAAAAGTTGGTGCATTATATTATAAATATAATTCATTAAATTATAATGAAATATTTCATTAAATCATAGATGTAAATGTCTCTTTAGCTTAACAATTAATATAAATAAATAAATTATTATTATAGATCAAATTGTAAATATTAAAATATATTAAAAAATTATAATGGCTCAAGAATAATCTTCAAGCTCTTTGATTATATAATATATTATTATTAATAATATATATTTTGTGTATATAATTATTAAGATTATAGATTCATAGAATGTAAAAAAACATAAAATTTATGATTCCATGAAAATTAATTTACGTAATAAATGATATGAGAAATGAAAAAGCATGATAATCATATTTTACTATAGTAATGTAATGTTAAATTGAACTAATACCCGAATCCGCCCGTATATTCACGGGGCGGGTACAGGTCCGGGCCGAAATGGACCTCCCTAGCCCGGAGGGTCTTATTTGATATAGCCCAAATTAGTTGATTTACCAAATTATAAAAACCTAGTCTTTGCTCACCAAATCAAGCTTCGCACCTCCGTTGCTGTGTTGGCGTTTCAGAGTGAGATAACGACCTTGTTTCTGAGGTTTGATCGTTAATCTGCTCTAATCTGTTTTATTTTTGTATTTAATAAGAACTTGATAAGCATTTGAAACTTTATTTCTGAGGTGTGTCTTTTTAAGTATGATTATAGTGATGAGATTGCAATTGAATTTGCGTTGGTTGAACTGTTCTAATTCTCCTTAATTAATGATCTAAAACCCACAGTCTATTAATTTGATTCGTCTGATTTTGGATGAGTGAATCTGACCCTCAATTCTTTCTTTTTTTTCTTTTTTTTCTTTTTAATTAATATCGATCTCATGCTATGGGTTAGGCTTTGGGTTTTATCGCCTTTGTCACTTAATTTGTGATTGGCTTTTTTGTTGTTTCAATGAAGTTATTCCATAATTGAAGCTATATCATTGTTGTAGCTCTGAATTCCATGAAATCAGCTCTAGAGTTTGAATCAAAAGGCAGCGATGGTGGAAGGTGGAAACAGAAAATTCAGAGATGTAGTGGTAGTTCAAGTGTTGTACCACCTGAAATAATAGAGAACATCTTGTGTCGATTGCCTGTGAAGGATTTACTTAGATTCAGGGTGGTTTGCAAGCAGTGGGAGGCCACTATTTCTGATCCAATCTTCGCTGAAATTCATCTCCAACACAGAAAGAATTCGAATTCATCCTCTCGAAATCATCTGTTGGCTTTTCATAACCCACGATCTGATTACGAAGTACTGCATATTACTGAGCTCCGAAACAACTGTATTGAATTTGTGTCGGCATACGAACCTTCAAGGGAATATGACTTCATAAATCGTATGACTTTTTGCAGTTGTGACGGATTATATCTGAAACGCAGCCCCAGTTGGGAAAAGGGCCAGCCTTCTCGTTATGTGCTGTGGAATCCATCCTGTAGAGCGTACAGGGAGTTGTGTAGTCCTCTGGCACGATCAGCAATAATTCATGCAATGTATTACGATCCGTTGATGAAAGATTATAAGATAGTAATTGCTGATTTTGAATGTTATGCTGTGTATTCCTGCAGAGGCAACAAATGGGGTGAAGTGAAAGAGATGAAAGGTGTCTGGGGGGACTATTGCCTTGGTGATGCTGTCTATGTTGATGGATCTGTTTATTGGCTGGCAATAGATGTAGTGGAGGTTGCGATAGACTGTGTCCTTGAGAAACCCAGAGAAGTAATTTGTTTCGATTGCAAGAATGAAAATTTCAGGACACTCCCTTTGCCAACAAATTGTAGAGATAAATTTTTATCCTTGGCTTCGTTTGGGGGCCATCTTTGTTTGTTCATCGGCGATTGTCAGCAGTACAGTGGGATTAAGATTATGAAAAAAGTTACTAGCAGTGATGGGAACGATGGATGGATGGAGTCGAAGGAGGAATGTTTATGCAGTTACAAACCGGAAAACCACCCCTATCTAGTTTGTGTATTGAGTGAAAATGAGATCCTACTTAGAGTTGTGAGCGTGGATGAGTTTGCTCTTCTGCTGTATGACAAGAGTAAGAATACTCTTGAAAAGATTCTCAATAACTATGAGCCAACATACCATAGTAATCCCCGACCTTATTTTGATAATCTCCTTTTGCTTTAACACAATGACTTGTGTTTTGTTATTATATCAAGTAATTATGTTAGTTATATAGTTTTTTCATAATGGTGAGATGTCCTTATTTTGCTTAATTCTCTTTGTAATACAGACAAATTCTGCTATGTATGTTTTTATTACTCATTTCTATTTACAATTAGAAAAGAAATGTACTCCATACATGAGCCTCTTTATTTGTGGCATAAAGAGCTACGGATGTATGCATATCTATCTATCTATCTAAATTAGTGTAGTAGTATATAAAAGTGGGAGTTTGGCAAAATGGCGCGGTAAGTCTTGGTCGCGGCTAGGCTCCAGTCCCATATGCCTCCTTACCTACACAACAGTGTAAGTCTATCTCGACTTGGTCTACTCTGATTTTTACACAACCTTTACTTTCACACGGTCGTTATCTCACTTTGTTGGACTCCTCTCCTTTGTTATTCCTAAATTTCTTTGCACATGAGCTTCTCTAATACATACTGTGTTTTGCTTTTCTTTTCTTTCTTACGAATTAAAATTATAATGCAAGTTATGTAACTTGTTAGTAACGGCTCTAGGGTGACTTAAATTTCAACATAATGAAAAAGTGCAATGCATTGCTCGTTTACTTTTCGTAATTTTTTTTTTTAAATATTACTAAAAAACTTCGTTTTTATTATATTTTTAAAGATGAGGTTAGTCTATGACTCTATATAACAGATTTCAGAGGCCTTGATTTTGAAACACTCTGTCAATTCAATTGAGCAAAAGTTGCTGAAACTGGTCTTTGCAAGTTAATGTTAGTCTCATGCTTGAAGTAGTTTACGTCCATGTCACTTTTAAGAAACAACCTCTCATTGGCTTTTTTTTGCAATTGAAATTAGAGCCACCAACACTTAAAACCTTTGACATCTTAAGACAATACCCATGAGTAGATCATGTCTTGTGTAAAAAGCACCTCTTCTTCTTGAGAGCAACAGCTTTTGTCTACACAATCATAAAAACCATACAACAGATGCATCATTAAGATTGATCACCAAATTATGCAGAGATAACGAGAGAGATACATAAGATTTCACATATCTGATGTTGGAAAGTGTTTGATTTGCGACCTAATATAAAACTTATCCAACTTGCAGCTCTTCTTGATGAATAAAAATGCGGCCATACTTTCTGAAATCCCAACACTGTAGTTTCCATACAAGAGGAAATTTTGAACGTCTTAAAAAAGCCAGACTGCCTCTTTCGACATATTTTGCTTACTCTTGTAGTAGCCATCAGATAACGTATCTACCCTCAATACAGATGAACCATCAGAACGCAACAGTAACAGGGCTTAGCTCTTCTACAATAGTTTGTTCTAGATGCAATATTAACGTATAACTAGATTCTACATATTATTTTATCTTATAAATGACTCACTTATGCTTGTGACAAAATTAATATATGACATCCACCAAGTTAATACACAATTTTTAATTAGTTAGGAACAAGTGTACTTCCATAGTTTTAAGCGAAATAACCTATCTTTAATAATAACTGTTTGGCGTTATTCTTGTACAATTTACATCAATTCAACAAACCAAGTAAATATTACTCCGTTTTTCTTCCTTTATATTAAGGATATAAGATAAATAAAATAGGCTAATTTTGTAAATGACCCATTTGTTTCTAATCTGAATTGGGTGTTTGGTGGTTTTTATTGGGATGGGCCTAATCAAACCTCCAATATTCATGATATGATTTTGGTGGGCTCGCCCAATGGCTTCTCTTTTCTAAACCAATTTCATCCACTCCGTTTTTTTCACTTACAAACTACTCCTAATTAGTACTAATAGAAAGGAAATTCGTGTGCAGAGTCGGGGTTCGAATCCTGCCTTCAGCATGGATTTGGCCACTTGCAAGCTCAATAGTGAATCATCTCTATAAGCCACTTAATGCACCAATCCACATGGCAGGACTGTGGGGCCTTAATGATGGGATACACCATTAAAAGGAAATGTGATAAATTATGTAGAATGGAGTGAGTAAATGGAATTTATTTAGGCAAAAGCTCATATGCGCTCGGGGACACGGAAAGATTCTTCGTGTCCCCATGTGAACACAACCATCCCCTCCAATCCTATTTAACCTATGTATTGCTAGGGGTTTAAATTGTAAAGAGACATGAAAATTATAAAGGCGCACGGAATGTGATCCGTGCGCGCGGGTGCACAGGAGCCTCACTCTTTTATTTATTAAGATGTCATGCCACTGGCCACAGGTGGTTTCGTGGTCAACGGGTACTGATTCGTACCCATATCCACCCGTAAATCAAATTGGGGCAAATTAAACAAATCCCTAGTCTACTTTACTGTCGAAACTAATTTTACACACAAACATCTCCTTGGCTTCCAGCCTTCCACCTCTTCAATTTACTCACTTCTCCACCAGGTTAAGGTACCAACAGAGCTACTGCTTCCTTTTTCTCTGCAAACTGGAATACACTTGAAGAATATGAAGAACATGGAGAGAGTTGGATCTCAAGCATGAAGGTACACCTGTTGAATACATTACTTATATTTGCAATCAAAGTAACAGCTTGGAAAGAATGTTTTTGTTCTTGGATCTACCTCAGCTTCATGATTATAGATCTTAGGTCACTGTTTATTAAGCTGACACTGCATAGTGATCTAAGGCGTAGTTTATTTTCATTTTTCTAGATACCCTTGCTTGGCAATTTGAACTATTATTCTAATAATCCAGTGAGCATATGTTTTCTAGTCTCCAAGTCTACCCTATTTTTGTTTCATTAAATGTTTTGTATCAGTTTGATAGTCTTATCAGATTGCAGGTAGCCTTATTGTTTCCATTCTAATGAGCGTTCACTCTTTTTGTCAATTTTCAGGTTCTATTGCAAGCTGTGCTCCCATTTGATCTCTTAATGGATAGAAAAAAACGTGTAAATTTAAATTTACACAACCTCACAAATCCGCTGAAGAAACCCCACGTTGTGAGGGATAAATTGGCATCACTAGTAGTTTGTGAGGAAGCATTGGAGCGAGAATTATTTATTTTGACATCGTAGGTTATGTCTTTCCATTATTACCAGTTGAAATTTAATGTTACTGTAGATGCTATATACTAGCTTTTAAAGCGTCCGAACAGAGTTACTTCCATTCCCGGGTTTTAGGGTTTAGCAGCTACAGTAAGACAATCAATACTTCCACTCCCGGGTTTTAGGGTTTAGCAGCTACAATAAGGTATGATTGTCTTCTGCTTCTTCACTTAGAATCATTGAAAATAAGTTAGTCCTTTTTTAAAATCGCAACTTAAAATAGGCAGAGAAATGTGGGAATTCGGGATACCTAGATCTGCATTCTACATTCTCAATTATGTTGTATCTGCTCTGGAATTGGAAATTTGGTTTAACTTTCATGTGATAATCTAAAACGTTAATTAGCTTTTTGCATCTAGCTTTTAATCAACAGTTGACTTCTTCGTCATTCTCCCTAAATGAAGAGAAAAGATGTTGGAATCAGAAAAGTATATGACGCCTGAGCTTTGAGGGTCATTGTTGAAGATAAAAATGGGACTTTACATGGGCAAGCAGTTCAATTTTGTTGTAAAATCTACTTAACATCATACACAGGTTCATATCAGTGTTTTGCTTTTCTCTCGTCCGTGACTTTCCTCAGTGATTTCATGATCAGAAGTGGTACTAAATAGTTATTACATTCTTTCTGTGTCCCAGTCTTTGGACCACAATTGACAGTGAGTTTGATGATTACATTGTCAACCCCAAACCAAGTGGTTACCAGAATACCAGGTAAATATATACTAAAAGTATTGCATCATTTTCTTGGATTCTGCTTCTTGCATTTTGTTTGACTTCTCTTTCTGATGACGACTTCTTAATTTCAGTAACTTCACACTGCAGTACAAAGGCCTGATTTTTTGCCTTTAGAAGATCAAATAAGAACACAGGTAAGAAAGATTTCCTCAAGTTTCCCTTGGGTACCCAATGGGCAATGGTATAATTCAATTTTTTTTTTTTAAGAGAATGCATGAGTATGCTGAACATGGGCACGCTGCACATTGGCTTAACAAGGAAACTGAGAACATATTGTACATGATTCTGATCTTGGGTACCCTCATATTTTTCTGAGAAAGTTAAAAGTCAATCTTCTATTGAAGCTGAGATGTTACAAAAGTATAGCTCACTTAAAGTAGAGCATCTTGCAGTTATTATCGGGTAGTACATCCCTGACGTCTTCACTTGGACCCATCGTTTTAACTTAACTAATTCATGTTTGAAACTTTGATCTTCCAGAGTAGATGGTGATGGAAGAGAATTTCCTTGTTGCTGTAAGTTTTGGGCTAGAAGCTTCTGCTGCAGTAGATAAAAGAAGATTTTCTTCTTACCGAATAAAGAAATGGGAAGCTTATGCAACTTTACACAAAAATGTGGTGTTTTTGTATTTGTGATCGTCTTGATTTTTTGAATAAAAAGCTTTGTTATGACAAGGGAAATTTTGATTTTTTAAAGTTGTCATTTAAGAAGTTTTAACGTTCGTTGATGCCTGCCCCGCTATCATTGTGACATTGTCTATTTCCAGGTATCAGGACAATGGTGGTGTGAACCGGGACATGGAGATTAGTGTACCTGCTTGGAAAAGTATATCCTTTGTGAAGATGGAATATACCACAATTTATACTTGGCATGCCCTCTTTACACCTTATGTTTACTCAATTTTCAGTTTGTTTCTTGAAAGTGACATGACGTAAACTACATCAAGCAAGAGACTAAATTTAACTTGCTGCCATGCAGCAAATCAGTTTCAGCAAATTTTACCCAATTTCATCCAAATAATTGAATTGACAGAGTGGGAAGTAACTGAATGCTGGGACACAGTCTCAGCTGTTTTAGAGGGTAAAACGTCTACACCTGTTATATAGACTAAACCGACTATGCCTTCTGTATCAAATTCAAGGCCTCTAAAATCTGCTTTGCTGGAGACTTGGATCAACAATAAGGTCTCTTTCACGATCATTTTCAAAGAATTATACTCCATGATAGAATCACTTAAAGTTGGTGTTGGTTTTGGTTGAATAACAGGTACAGCCAGCTGCTGAAAACAACGCTTCAGTGGGAGGAGCAACGGCATTCCCGGCCCAGCCCCAGGGAGAGATAATGAGACTGAGGATTGGTAGCACAGCAGCTGATGCGGCTACAATATGATGGCAACCTTGTTTCCATTAATGGACAGCAACACCCAATTGAAAGATGGCCACGTAGTTGAATCTACACTGTAAATACTTGCTATCACATTGCTTTGTAAGGTGGTGATTCCTAGATTTTAAATGGAGCAATATTCCTTCTACTCTATGCCTACCTCTCCCTTTGTATATTGTATTTCTTCATATAGTCACTCAAAAAAAGGCCATTTTTCTTGGACTATGCGGAACATTGCGTCATGGTTTGCAAAAAATGTGGAGTATTTATGGGAAAAAAAAAATAATCCCTCCGTTCCATGTATTTTTACCTACTTTTCATTTTGGAGTGTTATAGTAAAAATACACCACACATCTTTTCTACTTTTAATACTTTATTCATCAATTTCAATAACTTTATTTACTTTTTTACCTCCTATTCATCATTTCCAACAACTTTATTTATTTTTTTCCTCAATATTACCAATTTATCCTACTTTTTCTTACATTATAAATTAAAATAACAACTCTTAATTTATGTGCCGGTACAAACGGGCAAAAATACCGAGGATGGAGGGAGTATCATAGTAATCATATATGATAACTTTTTAAACTCATGTTTTCAGACTTGATCTTTAAAAATATAGTAATAAAAACGAAGTTTTTAAGTAATATTCTATTAAAAATTTACGAAAAGTTAAACGAGCATTGCATTGCATTTTTTTCATTATGTTGAAATTTAAGTCACCCTAGAGCCGTTACTAACAAGTTACATAACTTGCATTATAATTTTAATTCGTAAGAAAGAAAAGAAAAGCAAAACACAGTATGTATTAGAGAAGCTCATGTGCAAAGAAATTTAGGAATAACAAAGGAGAGGAGTCCAACAAAGTGAGATAACGACCGTGTGAAAGTAAAGGTTGTGTAAAAATCAGAGTAGACCAAGTCGAGATAGACTTACACTGTTGTGTAGGTAAGGAGGCATATGGGACTGGAGCCTAGCCGCGACCAAGACTTACCGCGCCATTTTGCCAAACTCCCACTTTTATATACTACTACACTAATTTAGATAGATAGATAGATATGCATACATCCGTAGCTCTTTATGCCACAAATAAAGAGGCTCATGTATGGAGTACATTTCTTTTCTAATTGTAAATAGAAATGAGTAATAAAAACATACATAGCAGAATTTGTCTGTATTACAAAGAGAATTAAGCAAAATAAGGACATCTCACCATTATGAAAAAACTATATAACTAACATAATTACTTGATATAATAACAAAACACAAGTCATTGTGTTAAAGCAAAAGGAGATTATCAAAATAAGGTCGGGGATTACTATGGTATGTTGGCTCATAGTTATTGAGAATCTTTTCAAGAGTATTCTTACTCTTGTCATACAGCAGAAGAGCAAACTCATCCACGCTCACAACTCTAAGTAGGATCTCATTTTCACTCAATACACAAACTAGATAGGGGTGGTTTTCCGGTTTGTAACTGCATAAACATTCCTCCTTCGACTCCATCCATCCATCGTTCCCATCACTGCTAGTAACTTTTTTCATAATCTTAATCCCACTGTACTGCTGACAATCGCCGATGAACAAACAAAGATGGCCCCCAAACGAAGCCAAGGATAAAAATTTATCTCTACAATTTGTTGGCAAAGGGAGTGTCCTGAAATTTTCATTCTTGCAATCGAAACAAATTACTTCTCTGGGTTTCTCAAGGACACAGTCTATCGCAACCTCCACTACATCTATTGCCAGCCAATAAACAGATCCATCAACATAGACAGCATCACCAAGGCAATAGTCCCCCCAGACACCTTTCATCTCTTTCACTTCACCCCATTTGTTGCCTCTGCAGGAATACACAGCATAACATTCAAAATCAGCAATTACTATCTTATAATCTTTCATCAACGGATCGTAATACATTGCATGAATTATTGCTGATCGTGCCAGAGGACTACACAACTCCCTGTACGCTCTACAGGATGGATTCCACAGCACATAACGAGAAGGCTGGCCCTTTTCCCAACTGGGGCTGCGTTTCAGATATAATCCGTCACAACTGCAAAAAGTCATACGATTTATGAAGTCATATTCCCTTGAAGGTTCGTATGCCGACACAAATTCAATACAGTTGTTTCGGAGCTCAGTAATATGCAGTACTTCGTAATCAGATAGTGGGTTATGAAAAGCCAACAGATGATTTCGAGAGGATGAATTCGAATTCTTTCTGTGTTGGAGATGAATTTCAGCGAAGATTGGATCAGAAATAGTGGCCTCCCACTGTTTGCAAACCACCCTGAATCTAAGTAAATCCTTCATAGGCAATCGACACAAGATGTTCTCTATTATTTCAGGTGAAAGAACACTTGAACTACCACTACATCTCTGCATTTTCTGTTTCCACCTTCCAACATCGCTGCCTTTTGATTCAAACTCTAGAGCTGATTTCATGGAATTCAGAGCTACAACAATGATATAGCTTCAATTATGGAATAACTTCATTGAAACAACAAAAAAGCCAATGACAAAGACGATAAAACCCAAAGCCTAACCTAGATCAATATTAATTAAAAAAAAAAAAAAGAAATAAAGAAAGAATTGAGGGTCAGATTCATTCAACCAAAAACACACGAATCAAATTAATAGACAGTGGGTTTTATCATTAATTAAGGAGAATAAGAACAGTTCAACCAACGCAAATTCAATTGCAATCTCATCACTATAATCATACTTAAAAAGACACACCTCATAAATAAAGTTTCAAATGCTTACCTTTCATCAAGTTATGATTAAATACAAAAATAAAACAGATTAGAGCAAATTAACGATCAAACCTCAGATACAAGGTCGTTATCTCACTCTTTAACGGCAACACAGCAACGGAGGAGCGAAGCTTGATTTGGTGAGCAAAGACTAGGTTTTTATAATTTGGTAAATCAACTAATTTGGGCTATCAAATATGACCCTTAGGGAGGATGTCCATTTCGGGCCGCCCGGCCCGGGCGTTTTAGGGGCAGCCACTGCCAGACTCCACCCACATGAGAAACGGGGCGGGCGGCCCGAACCCGTGAGTAAATGGGGTGGATTCGGGTATTAGTTTAGACCCGCCCCGCCCCGCCCAGCCCAAACCCACATATAATATAATAAGATTTCTTTTTTATTTTATACTTATAATTACATTTTATGTTAATATATACATATTTATACTAGGAAATAATTACTGATAGGTACACACTTTGTACCCCTAATTACTACTAGATACATTGATTTAAAATAATTATTATTTAATACAAAATATTAAAGTAAAATACCAAATATACCCCTAAACCCATATACATTTAAAACACTAACCCCAACCTCCACCCACCACCGGACCACCGCTGCCGCTGCCGGACCGCCGCCGCCGGCGGAGCTCCGGCGGCCGGTCGCCGGAAAATCTGTTCGTCAGAAAAAAAGAAAAAAAAAAAAAAAAAAAAAATCGCCGGAAAAACTGTTCGTCCAAAAAAAAAAAAAAAAAAAAAACAAAAAAAAAAGGTCGCCGGAAAAACTGCCGCCGCCGGAAAAGCTGCCGGACCGCCGCCGCCGGACCACCACATTTTTTTGCTGCACACACTTTTTTTTTCCTGCACACACTTTGCTGCACATGAACTTTTGCTGCACACAATATTTATGTGCAGCACATTAATAGGGGTAATATTGGAATATCACTATATATTTTTGTACCTAGTAGTAATACTTTTGTATGTTTGTATCTCATAGTAATTTAGGGTTTTTTTGTGTACCTAGTAGTAATTCTCCCTTATACTAGTATTGAGCCCGTGCGATGAACGGGATTATTAAATTAATATTTTAATATTAAATTTGCATCATTATTTATTTTATGAAAATTTATATTTAAAATTTAATTTATTTATTAATTTTCATAAATTATACTATTACATGTAATTAATTATGAAAGATTAAAAAATCATAAATTCAAAAGAGTTTATTTCAATGAGAGATAAAAGAAATAATAATGTTAATTTAAATTCATGATTTTAACCACCTATTAAATGAGCAAATATCTAGTCAATTATACGGGATTTTAATTATTATTATAAATTAATTAAGGCCACATACTAAAATTCAAAACCCAAAATATCAACACGAAAAGCCAACCTAATAAGGCTTCATGGAAAAAATCCGTCATCAATTCTAGATAAAAATTATTGTTATATATATAAGTTTGAAAAAAAAAATAGTGTAGAACTAAAGCAAATAGTATAGAACAATATATACATTGAACAAATAATAACGCGACCCATAAATACATAATACAACATATGATTATAAAGAAAGTTGACATGCACATCGTAACTCATAACAAATTTAGGTTCACGTGCTAAAACTCTAAGGGGGTGATTGGTATGTTGGAATGAGTTGGGAATGGAAGCAGAATTCCCAACTTAATTCTCATTCATACGTTTGGTAATAAATTAATAATGGGAATACTCATTACATAAGGAATGTGTATTCCACAAAATTGGGAATCACCATTCCCCCACCCTCATGCCTTTACGTATTCCATGTCTACTGGAATCAAATTTTTATTTTTATTTTTATTTTTTACTCCATGTAACATAAGATACACTAATAATTATAAATAATTTATTTCTATCTATATCACATCTCTTTTTGTATAATTATGAAAATAAAAAAATAAATTAATATTTTTTTCATTTAATATATAATTTTCTTATTAAAAAAATATAATATTTAATTATTCACTAAAATATTAAATTATTTAGAAATTTAAAATAAAAAAATTCTTATAATTTAATATACATTATAATAAAAATAATATAAGAAAAATAAAAAATTAGTAAAAGAAAAAAAATTTTAAATTAAAAGAATTAGTATAATTAACTCAATCTTTATTTTAAATAAATTTTATTAAATTATATACAAAAATTATAAATTAATATTATTTTTTAAATTCAATACACATATATAATATTAAATATAAATTTTTATTTTATTTTATTTATAGAAATATTTTTAAATTACATACAGATTTTTATTTAAATTTTAAATTTTTTTATTTTTTTATTTTTAATTTTATAATTTTGTATAGAATAATTATTAAAATATATTAAATTTATTAAGATTTAAATTAATTTAAAATTTAAATAAAATAAAATTTGAATAAGTTAATGAACGTATTTTCTATTACCTCGTCTATTCCTAATCAATACCAATCATGTGAATAATTATTTTTTCGTTATTCCTTTCCTATCTCTATTCCATTCCTGAAATCATTCCATTCCAATGTAATTTCATTCCGTCATACCAATCATGCCCTAAAATTAAAATTAATTTACTATAAACAAATCATCTGCTAGATAAGATAAAACAGCTTTAATATAAAAATAGTTTAATTAAATAATTATTATTTTTGTTGATTATATATTATATTTTATTAAAAATATGAACTATTTTTTATTTGGTAGATGGTCCAATAATGTAAGATTAATTGTTTTATATTAAAGATGGTACTCCTTATATATTAGAATAAAATAAATTGCTTCCATTATTTTTAATTTTAAAATTTTATCAATTTGTAATCACCTTTTTTCAACTTTAAAGTTTTAATAGTTTTAATATTCTAGGGTGAAATTTCCTTTTTAAACTCTAAAATCAATCTGTTAAAAAAATAAAAGAAGAAGAAGGCAATAATTACTTACAAACACAAAATTTTTTAATAAGAAAATCCAACTTGATTGGAACAATTTGTTTAGACAAAAACTTATTGATAGATATATAAAAAAATACAAATGTAAAAATAAATATAATTTTACTCAATATATATACAATTGAATTAAAAATATTAAACTAATTTTACATGTAATTAACTTTAGTGCAATTATACATAATAAATATAAATATATAAAAGACAATTATAGATAATTTGTAAAAAAAAATCATATATTTAAGATAAAAAGATAAATGTTCATAAAAACATAAAGATCATATATATATATATATATATATATTAAAAAGACTAGAAGTACATTAATAACTATTAACCAAGAAAAATACACATAATTATAATATAAAGATCATTTTAGAACCAACAATATGAGTTAAAAAGACTAACATTTTGGGTTTGACTTTTTTTTTCCAATGTTCTACTCCGTTTTCTCTTGTTTATTTATGCTTTTACTTTCATATATACGGAAGCATTATCTAAAACAACCATATATACAATTCTCTAAAAAGATGTATAATATAATTATTATAGTCATAAAATAAATTTAAAAAAAATTGTAACAGTGATCTATAAAAAGATGTAATTGTAATTTGACCTCACTTTTGATTCCAACATATATAAACACAACAAATTAATGCTACTCAATTATAATAAATGAATCAATATTAAATTCAAATGATAATTTATGAAAAGATCTTCATTCATTCAGGAAAATAAAAAAAAAAGATAAAAGATGTGAAGATTAATATTATCGGATGAAGTATATAAAAACTATATAAAAAACGTGAATATTATCGGATGAAGTATATAAAAATTATTATTTTAAAAAGTGTATAGTAGAACTATATCACTACAAAAATAAAATAAAAACATGTATAAAATTGTAATGGTGATCTTTAAAGAGGGAGATAAAAAATGAGAAATGAAACATGAAAGTGTGATTTACCTCATATTTGATTCCAATATATTATACACACAAATATGAAATATCAATGCTACTAAATTACAATAAAATAGTATTAAATTTAAATGAAAATCAAGCCTCTTGAAAGTAGCTATTTTTAATTGGATTGATTGACTATATTAGAGAAAAACTCTTCTTGAATAAGTAAATTAAAAAAATAAATTTAAATCATAAATAAAATTAATAAAATTTAAGATAAAAAGGGCTTTCATGTATACCCCAGCATCCTTAAAAAATAAAATATAAAAGAAAAGAAGAAAGAAATAAAATAAAATAAATAAAAATAAAAAATAAATTAATAAATGTTGTTTATGATGGTATATATATTGTTTGAATAAAATAATAGAGAAGATCATGATTCTATAAATTTAATTAAAATTAACTTTTAATGGATAAAAATTAACATAGAAATTGATTTATTTAATATTTATTAATAGGCACTTAAAATAAAAAAGAAACTGAAAGGGAGTAAATAAGGATAGGTTATTAATATTTAAACTTTTATGGATTTAAATTAGCATATGTACATTGATTAATAATTAAATTCAATAATAAACAATTTAAAAAAATAAGAAAAGTTTAATTATAGAAAATTGAAATAAAGGGAAGGGAGAAAATGAAATCCCAAATCTACTGCATGAATACGCTATAAATACTTTTTAATTAAGGAAAGGGGGGAAATTGAATTTTTGAAATTGCTTCAAACACTTTTATATGACATGATGGATACACATATAAAGTAAGTAAAAAAAAAAACACAAACATTTTAAATTTTGATATAATAATTCCACTACGTTTGAGTATGTTTTTCTTCATTGATCTTATATTTACACACTATAAATATATTTTTTCCCAAGAAAAATCGGGGATGTTAGACACTGATTCCATCTTCTACACGTGGCAACACATAATTGGGTTACACAAGAGGCCAAGAATAAAGGGCTTGGGCCATCATGCAACAAACGTGAAGAGCTATATCTATAAAGGAAGGAATCCAACGAGAATGTCAGGGGAGGACTTATTTGGAGGATTACTCACTTCATCATCTCAAGTACATTGACACCCACAAATAATTCACTATCTGCATTTCTATACATCTTCAATATTGTAAATGAGTTATGCTATTCTAGCTCATGGAGTGTGTGAGATCTCTCCCTTTAACCTTCATCAATAAAAGCTTTCTTTCGAGTCCCATGGATGTAGGTTAGGTTCTATCTTGAACCGAACCACGTAAAATATCTTGTGTTATTAGTTTTTTCTTCTTCTAGTTTTAGCTTATTATTGGTGACGGAGGAGATTACCTTATGTTTGATTTTGTTTAAGTCCTCACGACGAAAATGAGCATCAACACAAATTATTCAGGAATGAATAAAAAAGAAAGGAATAATTACTCTAAGATACACATTAATGATAATTATTACTCTAAGATACGTTTATCCAATTATATTACTGTTGGATACAAAATATTAAAATAATATACCTAATATAACCTTACTTTTAATTAAATATTTATATATTTGAAAATAGATACATTATCTAATTATCTATTATATCACCTCCCAACTAATTTCCTTAATTTTGGGTCAAATTATAAGTTGTGAATATTTATTTGTTTTCTTAGTCTATCGCAGCTTTGTTGCAGAATACGAATAAACTCATTATTTATGTTTTCTTAATCTATCGCAGCGTCGTTGCACACTATAAATAAACTCACCATGTCATCGTCATTTTTTTACGATAGCTCACCGATCAATAAGCGACGCGTAATAAGAATACAACACGTAAAATTAATTTTTCGTATTTAAAAAAATAGATTGTGCAGTAATATAATAGATTGTGCATACTATTTAAGATATTGTGCAATAACATAATAGATTGTGCAACAATTTAATTTTTTGTATAACAAATCAATCTACGCACAAAAATAAAAATTGATTTTTATCACATAAATATATAAGTATAATTTATTTCCAGCAAATAAATACACTTTTAACAACAGTAATGTTGTGCAGTCTTATACACAAATTGTGCAGACATAACGTCAGTTGTGCAATCTTAATCACTAATTGTGCAGACATGAAACTTATTCAAAAATCCATCCAATGCAAATTATGTACAACTAATCATGACTGATTTTGAAAAATTAAATTAAATATAATTTTAATCACAAAATGGTTAGCGGAATGATGATACAATCGGTTGCAACTTTCATGTAGACATGTAGAGAATAAATAGGAAGGGTAAAATCGGATTTGTGCAATATAATTTTGCACATGTTAGTATTAATTTTAAATTCACGTATCTACTAGTAATATCCTAATATCTATTGCACCTAACAGTAAGTCTCCCAAAAAGAAAAGCGTTCAAGTATTTTAGGATGAGGAGATTATTTTTTAACATACACTAATAATATAATAAAATGATTTGTGTATCTTTATACGAAAAGGAAAACGAAAAGCGGGCCATTAATAGAATAGGGCATCGATATGAACCGGACCTAACTCGCGTCGTCTGCGGTCTGCCTACCAAACCCTAATCTCAATCTCATCCTTTCCTTTCCTTTCCTTACGCACTGAAACCTCAACGTCTCCAAGGCAGATCAAAGATTTCATCTTTAACAATTTCCTTTCAGATCCATAGAAAGACTCCATCTCTTTAACAATTTCATCCATTACGATTTCAGATCCACCCATCTCTTTAACAATTTCATCCTTCTCATCCATCAAGATTTCAGATCCCCATAGAAAGACTCCATCTTTTCCATCCTTCCATCCTTGGATTTCAGATAATTGAAATCACAATTCCATCCTTCGATTTCAGATCACTCCTTTCAGATTTGGAATCCTTCCAGATTTCATAGTTTCTGTCTTAAAGCTCTGGGTAGCAATGGGTTGCTCCGAACCACAGCCTTTCGAATCCTATCCTTCCAAAGAAAGGTTCTATCTTATGAGGATTGTGAGGGTCTTAAAGCCCATGGGTTGCTCCGAACCACAGCCTACCTGGTGTCTCCGGCGAAGCAACCGAAGCCAAGCATCAAAATCCTTGATCGACGAGGGTAAAGGACGAGCGTGAAATCCGGCGTTTTCTTGCCCCATTTTTTGGGCTTGGGCTGGTGGAGTGTGCCATTTGGGCCCATGTGCGGGCTTGGGCCAAATTAATCTGAGACGCACGTAAATGGGCTTGGGCCTTAATTCTCTCTTTCTTCTATTCTCACGAAGTTTTAATTCTTGTGCCCCATTTTTGAATCCGGCCCAAAAGCCTGGGCCATGGGAGTAATCTGACGTTTAAGTACGTATATAAAACCACCCCGGGAAGGTTGCACTCAGGCGGGAAAAACCGTTAGAATTCAAAGCATTCGAGGAGTTCTGTAAGAGAGACAGAGATATGGCCGAGGTATGCGTTTGTAATTTTCGCCTAGGTGTTTATATGTTTTTTTTTTTTTTATTTCTGAGGGTTTTTTTTTTGTAGTTTCCACTTTCCAGTGAATATTATCGCCTAGGTTTGGTTTTTGTAATTTCCTTTGTGATTATCTGGTTTTTGGTTATCTGTTTTTCGGAGGTTTATTTGTAATTGCAATTTCCAACCTGTAGGTTAGTTCTAGGTTTGTGTCTGTTTTTTTTTTCTTGTGTTCACCTGTTGTCTCTTTCTTTTAATTTTAACAGTAGGTCTGATTGATCTGTTGTCTTATATTTTTCTGTTTTAAATGGATTTGCATTGGATTTATTGTTTTTTGTCCTCATATTGCGCATGTCTGTAATTTTAACAGTAGGTTTGATTGATATGTTGTCTTTTATTTTCTCTGAGTAGAGACATGTTTGGGCTTTGATTAATTGGTCCGGTATTGGTGAAGATACGATTTACCTGTTTCGTTAATGGGCAAATATAACTGAATATGACTGGTAGTGATAGCATGAAACTAGTATCCCAATAATCAAACTAGACAGCTATTAATGAATGCTGTTTTAGTACTTCAGAATCCAATTTAAATTAAGTGAGTTGAGACCTGTTTGAGAGTTGATACCTCTTTGTGAGTTGGGGCTTGGTTTGTGTGATTTGGGACAGTCATTGCATTTATTATTATAATTCTTAATTCTTGCAGTGTGACTTGTTTGTGTGACTTGGGACATTCATTGTCTTTATTATTTTAATTCTTAATTGTTGCAGTGTGACTTGTTTGTTTGTGTGACTTGGGACAGTCATTGTCTTTATTATTTTAATTCTTAATTCTTGCAGTGTGACTTGTTTGTGTGACTTGGGACAGTCATTGTCTTTTATTATTTTAATTCTGTTCTTGCATAACTTGGGACATTCATTGCCTTTATTATTTTAATTCTTAATTCTTGCAGTGTGACTTGTTTGTTAGTGTGATTTGGGACAGTCATTGTCTTTATTATTGTAATACTTAATTCTTGCAGTGTGACTCAGTCATTGTCTTTTATTATTTTAATTCTGTTCTTGCATGACTTGTTTGTTGATTAGTACTTGTTATTAGTACATGTTAACTTTTTGTTGATTATGTCCTTAAATTTTGGTTTTCTGATTATTCTCGGTATTGGTGTAGATACGATCTACCTGTTTCTTTAATGGGCAAATATAACGGAATGTGACAGGTAGTGATAGGACGAAACTAGTATCCCAATAATCAAACTTTACAAGCTATTAATTAATGCTGTTTTAGTGCTTCCGATTCCAATTTAAATTAAGTGAGTTGAGACCTATTTGAGAGTTTAGAACTTGAGACCTGTTTGTGATATCTTTATTGTTTAGATTTAATTTCAAAACCTGTTTATTGTCTTTATTGTAATTTTTATGAGACTTCAGACCTGTTTGTGTTATCTTTATTGTTTAGGTTTAAATTCAAAATGTCTTTATGAGACTTGAGACTTGTTTGTGTTATCTTTATTGTTTAGTTTTAATTTCAAAACCTGTTTTTGTCTTTATTGTAATTTCTGCAAAACACTTGTCTTTATATCAGGATCAAGTTGAGCTTTTGAAGGTTGAACTTGGTATCAACAATTGCTTTAGTGTCAAGTTGAGGGGTCATCAAGTTCGGAACAACGGTACTTTGGTAATATTCTGTGCTAATATTCTTAGAATAATTTGTATTATGTATTAGTGTTTAATAACTATCGTTGTTGGTTGCAGAGAATTCCATCTGTATTTGTTGATCAAGAATAATTTGTATTATGTATTAGTGTTTAATAACTATCGTTGTTGGTTGCAGAGAATTCCGTCTGTATTTGTTGATCAAAAAATGGGGGGCGTGAGGACAAAGATATTTTGCTAGAGTATCTGGATGGAAATGGCTTTGTCAAAGAGGTGGATTCGAATTTTGTCAAATCTTCCTCTGCTATAAGCAGCCCGGGATGGGGACCGATGGTTGGTCACCTCAGTCTTCGCGAGAATGATTACGTTGTTTTCCAGATTATGTCTCCCACGGACACGCCCAGGTGCAGGCCCAGGCTTCGGGTATATGTTTTGTTTTTTGTTTATTAAATCTGTAATTTTCTTTTTTTATGGTTTGTTTATTAAATCTCTATTTTTTTTCTTTTATAGCTTCATGTTATAAGGGAGGCACCTGCTGTGGTGGAGGGGGAGGCACCTGCTGTGGTGGAGGAGGAGGCACCTGCTTTGGTAAGATTCGTGGCCCATCTTATTCGTTTGCATATTGTGGGATTTATGATGCATATTCGTTTGCAAACAAGTGTGACCTTAAATCCATCAGATTTTGCAGCCCTCTCAAACTCTGGATCATTATTTTGAAAATGTGGTTTTGCATCATCTTGCTGGATAATAATGTCTTTCCCCATGGATTGAGGCGATTTTGCCTTAATTGCTGAAATAATCTGTGAATTCACATTAAATTGCATTCTATAGTCAACATTGTGAGAAATCAGGATTAAAATGCTACTTAAACATGCAATTAAGGCCAATAATCTTAAAAAGTGGGAAAGAATCAAACCTGATTCACTATGCAATTCTTGATCACTTCTGTGTTGACTGTTTTAATAGGCTTAGTTATCATTGTGCCTCTAACTCTGTTTTAATAGGCTTAGTTATCATTTCACCATATCTTCCACATTATAACATGGATTATCCACTTGTATTGATTGAATGGACCTGAATAACCCTAAATCATTGACATTAGTGTCAGGTGATTTTGGGGGCTGGCAAACAAGTGTGATCTTAAATCCATCAGATTTTGCAGCCCTCTCAAACTAGGAGGGAAAAGCCCAAAAAATGAAATTTCAATCCACTGTTAGTGTTACTTTAAGTTACTTAAATTCTTAATTCTTAATTTTTGCAGGCACCTGCTGTGGTGGAGGGTGCGGCACCTGTTGAGGTAGATTCGTTTGCATTAGCAGCGGAGCTCATTCGTCTGATTGGTGGCCCATCTTAGTTCAACGTCGTTTTATAACCTAGCTCTGTGGGATCAAAGCAAAAATGCTTATGAAGTTTTTCTGCTGCCTACTTGGCAACTTACAACTTACAAGCTTTAGATATTGCATTATCTTAGAAAAGTCCATCTATCTTTTACATAGTAGGCAACTTACAACTTACATGCTATAGATATTGCATTTTCTTAGAAAAGTCCCATCTATCTTTTACATTTGAGCTGTGTAAAGTTGTGATTGTGCTGGTGTTGTAGTGAAATCATTTGAAGAGCACTAAAGTAGTTTCGCTGTTTTTCTTAGTTTTGTATATGCTTTAATGACATTTTCATATGATTGTGTGAGAATTATTACAAGGTTAGTGGAAGTTGAGCCATTGAGTAGAAGGAAGGCAATCTTTAACGCAGCTGCTATGTGAATATTTACATGCCCCCAATAGCCTTCAAGATCGTTTTACAACTCAGTGATATTTATAGCTGTCGTACCTGTCGAAGTAATGATTCCGAGTTGATGGAGAAGTGTATAAGCTCACAGATCTTATTGGACTTGAAAGTTAGTAAAGAAGGTTGGAGCCCCCAAAAGACGTGATAAAATCTGAGCTGTTTTTGCATCAGCAGTTAGGTTTGGGATGGTTGGTTAGTCGAGAGAAATTCAACCCTCACCATCAAATTGATTGGAATGAGTAATAGTAGTAGTTCATTTCAAGAGTAATTTTGCAAAATATGGTAAATTGGTTCACAAATACTGGCTCATTGATGTATATTGTTTACTTAATTTCCAGAAAGTGCAGAGCAATATACATGGAAGTAGTTGATGGATGAATTCACATTTCAAATTACATAAAGAAACATCACATCAATTCTTAAATGTAATAGATCATCTTAACAAACTGGGACAGCGCCATGAACCTGTTTTCCCATGATCAAAAATCCAAGACTACTGGATGACCATCATTTTATCATTCAGAAGAAAGAATGGCTAATTATCTCTCTTTACAACATGAAGGAAAACAGAAAGAAAAGATGAAATTGGAAACAAAACATGAAGAAGACTTTTTGTAAAGCCTGTGTCAGTCCTTGGTTAAGCGTCCAAAACAAAGAGGTAAAAGAAAGAAATCTATTTTTTTCTCTTAAATAAATCATGACGCAAACAATTTATTAGAGTTTACAAGGGGCTAAATTTCAACTCTATTTAATCACACAATCACTGAACTTTGAATTGTGTGTGTGAATATATGAGAAGGATCATGACGGCCTGGCTGATCATCAACCAGGATATAAGAATTCGGCTCTATCATTTGAGAAATGCGTCTCCCAGTTATTTGACTTCCAATCTGATATTCAGAAAATAAGGACTTGAGTGGCATTATTCAAATAAGTGGTGTTAGAACATTTCATATGGAAACTAGCATTCTGAATTTGTGTATAATAAATTTCTGTTACATGCCAATATGAATATTTTAGTATTATTATTCTCAAAAATTGCATGTCAGTGTCCCAACAAACAACACAATGACTTAAACCACATCAGCGTGCATCCAAGCTCTGACAGAATCAGACATTAATCAATGAATAACAAGAAAAGATGACAAGTAGTTCCTCAATCGTAAACGACCACATCAAGTGTTTTGCCAGCAAAAGAGCTGCCCACCTGTCATCTTCTAACACTTGAATCAGTTTGCCAAAAGTCTAATCCACTTAAACAGTAACGATTCCAACCTTTTGGACTGTTTGCCAGTGGTTCTCGAAATAAAGATGTTATGATGATGTTATGATGATAGCTGGTTTCTGAAATGCATCAATGCATGCAATACAAGTTACGAGGGGGGTGACTTCTTCAACTATCAGAGATGCCCACAAAGCATTGATGGTGCTGAAAAAAGACAAAAAACAAAGGAAAAATATTAATCAAACAAAATAGAACAAGGTTTTCAATGAGATTCTAATAGACATCAAGCAAGATTATCACAAGGAACCACCAGAAAAATCACATCACTCAAACCACAGGGTCCAATGGTGTAGTCGATAGCACATCCCTAAAATGAAGTTGGAGCCATCCGGTTTCCATTTGAAACTGTTCCATCAAACTATCATTTTTTACTTATTTAAGTGTGTTAGATGAGTGATACGTATGCGGGGTTGATTGTTAGGGTATAGATTAGTTTATCCTACGTGTCAATCATCCAACAGGAGATCCAAACCGATACATAATATACTCTATAAATGTTTAGCAGTATTTACTTATTTAATTTATTAGGATTTTTTTAAGGAATGTCTCAATTTGTGCAATTGGGAAGCATGGCTAGCACCAAATGTGTATGTAAAAACAATCCGTGATTTATCTACGTACAGATAGTATGTATTTTTCTAGAAAAGTATTAAAATTATGTAAATTGATAATTTATTTTTTTTCATAGTTTAATGTTAAATGATTTATTGCGCAAGAAATTTCATTTATTTAATTACATTTTCATGCAGCAAGAATTGAAGGTTAGGTATAGAAACGTGTTTCAACTTAATTTGAGATTAAGAAAGAAAAAAAAAAAATGAAAGCATCATCACCTTTTAGTTACTGAATTTTCTCAGTTATGTTTGCAATGTTAAATTATGTACTCCTATTAATGATTTATTATAGAAAATGAACCCTAAATTAAAGATTGACCTGATGGTAATGGGTCGGGCGGGTATTAATGATGATAGCAAAAACTTTATTAGAAAATGATAATTTAAAATTGATAAGAGCAATGTATACTATAAATAAACAATTTTATAAATAATTTATAAAAAGGAACAATATTATAAAAGAAAATTAATAACTAATTTATAATGAAAGCTTAACTGATTAAAATTTTTGACTGATCGTTTCTTATTAGAATTATTTTGACGGTTTAATCCATCAATAATTTACGAAAACAATTTCTTTTTATCCAATGGTCATTCTCGGCCTCATTCACTCTTTTAGTCAAGATATATAAATTAATTTTTGTCTTTAAATTATCATTATTATTTTGAAATATTTAGTCTTTTAACTTCTATTTAGACTACTTGTTGCAATGTTGGTTGTTGATTCACTTTCAAATCATCTGGATTATAAATCACTAATTAAGATCAAATTTTCTATTACTCCATTTAAAAGTTAATAGTATTAACTTTGTAACAGAAATGAAACAGGCCATACAAAACTAAAATCATAAGTATGTATTAGATTATTAATTTCACAATTTTCTAACATCAAACTGAACAGCAACACACATTAATTCGATTGGAATACTAATTAATTTAATTTCATTACTTTGTGAGAAATGAAACGGCATGCAGGAAATAAATGAAAATAAAAATAATGAAATATTATAACCTTTGATTAGCAAAATTTTGAAAATTTCGAAATTATTTATCTATTTATATAGCAACAAGCCAAGAAATCTCACGTGCCATATTCCCTCGTCTTCAGCCTCAATTTCACAAATAACTTTCACTATTTAAGTCATTCTATGCCACTTATTTATCTTTTTAAAATTTTAAAACTAATTATTTTATTATGGCTAACAGTAATAAAATGGATAAATCTTGCTTGAGACCATTTTATACTTTTTAAAATAGTCATCACTTCCTCTATAAAATATTATCATTTTCATTTATACATTAATTTGTTTATGAAATAGCATAATCACTTTTTGTTAATTTATTATCATTTTCGTTATGAAAGTTATCACTATGAAATGACCCGTCTCATGTAAGCTAGACGGTTTTACACAAGTCTTTCCCCCAATAAAATAACCGTTCTAGCTCAAATTTAATTTGGTAATTAAATTAGCCGAACAATATATTTCATGTCACTCCTAGTACAATCCTCGAAATTCTTTCTTCCATTTCTTTTATTTTTTATTAAGAATCAGCTATTTATACTTTCAAAATAACTAAACATATTCTGTAAATATTTAAAATAAAATATCTCTAATTAATAGGATATATATACCCTTATTATATAATTAAGATTCCAATCATTCATGATCCAAATCTATAAATTTATCCAAACAAACAAGTCGAGATCTTTGATTGAGATCTCTTATTGTTCATATCAAATGGTAAAACATTAGTATCGCCAAGAATTGCTCACTTTCATTGTGATGCATGTTAGTGGTGAAGTACTCAATTGCATATCTTAAGACAAAAAAAATATGATAACAATAAGGTGAATGATGTTGAATTTGGTTGTAAAAATTCAAATAAGAATCAAACTCACCCTACAATTTGACCTTCGACAAACTAAGGTTTCCAATCAATATTGGATCTGCAATTCCAATAATCTTATGAAAGAGAGATTTAGAAAAATTAATAAATAAATGATTCCGTGAAAACAAAAGAAATTGTCAAATCCAAAGGGAGAGATTAACGGATGAACTGAAATATTGGATAAGCTGAGATTTCTGATTCTTGTCGTGGATTTTTCTCAAAGAATCCTTCATTAGCATCATCCCCTTTTAGTTATAATTATACTTTTTATTCTATCTTAATTAATTATTAAATTTTAATGAAAATATTATATTTTTTATTTATTTTATTATAAATTAATTTTATGAAATTTTCTTTCTACAAAGTTATTTCAGACTATCATTCTTCTAATTTAATTGATACTCCATCCGTGCTAATTTCAACTTCACACTTTCCCTTTTGATCCGTCTTAAATTTAACTTCACACTTCAATAAAAGGAAAGACAATTAATTAATATTCATTGAAAATACTTTAATTTTAAATTTGTTATCACCTTTTTAAAACACATAACATACTTTATCATTTATTTATTACCCAAAAATATCATACTACCTCCAAAAACAAATAAAAATAATTTTTTTTAAACTTCGTATCTACAGTAAAAGTGAAGTATTTGGGACGAAAGGGAGTATAAAATAACAATTAAGATCCCAAAACTATGAATTTCGTACTAATTTTTATTATACAACGGTTTACCTCAGCTTGCTAATGTCTAAAGCTACTGTGTATTTAAACGCGCCTTAAATTTAATACAGGACCACTAATAATGCTAAATGATCGATAATAAAACTAATCAAATAGGGATTTGGATCTTTTATGCCATTTTGATGTAACATTTCTTATGCCACTCTGTTAGATGATTGACATTTCTTATAGTACTCCGTTAGATGATTGAGATGTAGGAAAGAGGAGGACAACTATATGCTTAAAGATATAACTTATCCACTAATCCAGGGCACATATGGGTAATTTCATTCTTCCAAGACTATTGGAGAACAATTTTGAACTTACTACAATTGTATATAACCCCTAATCTTTTTGTGAATAGGCCCAAAAATATTGGGCTTATTTATTTTAAGCTCAAATAACCAAAGAACAGAAAACGATAATAGTGAATAATTATATAGGGAAAAAGAATTGAACCAAAATTTAGACACAAGCAAGAGTTCATCTTGGCCGTTAAATAAAAAATATCGACACGCTATAATTACATTAATATCCCACTCCATCTTTAACATTATGTATATTACATTAGAATCTACAGCAGAGCAGTCCTGATCTCCAACTCTTGTGCTTCCTAAAATGTCTCCGATCTGCTTTCGCCATTCTTACAGGACTGCTATTCCATTCTGATTGTAATCTGAACAACGAAAAGGATACATCCGTAAGATCATCATTCAACGAACAAGAAATATGTAGAGAAAGAGGGTGTGTGTGTTTTACATTGGGAAGGCGAAAGATTTTCCACTTGTTGTGCTTCCATCGGATCGATGAGAGAGGCTCCCGGAAAACGCTATTGGCCCTGAATAAGTAATGAGGCTGGCTGCCGAGAAGCTCGTCTCTCCTTCATCATGTTGCAATTGGTTAACAGCTGAGGAGTAGTTTCGCTCGTGCTGTGGTATCTTCAGCTCAACTGATTGTGCAGTGTAGTCCTTACTTTCAGGGGACTGCTCGTGGGCATTTTCGCTGCCATCATTCTCGCTTCTAACATACTGGACAGAGCTAGTAGCAGAATCACCATCAGAACTCACATCTTTGATGTTGATGGGCTGTTCCTGAACATTTTCTACAATGGTGACATTGGAGAGGGTTTCAGTGTTCACATCCTCACTCACATCTGCTGACTCAGCTGAATATTCCTCCACACTTTCGGTTATCCTATTGCCAACTACCTCATGTTCAAGGGAGTTGAAGCTGGAAGCAATGGTTCTGCCTTCTGCTTTGCTACCTTTAACATCTTCCCCTTCCCCTCCTACTTCTATTGATGCATAAGGGCTCTCAGGAATGGCTTTTCCAGTCCCCCCACTAAAATCTTCGGTTGGAAGGTCTTGAGCCACAGACGAGTCTACTTCTGAAGCATCATTCTCAGCCTTGCCAGTTGCTTCCCCAATCTGAACCGAGTTCTCTGGATCGCTGTCATCAGCCGAAGCCTTCTCAGAAGAGTTGTCCAGTGAATATCCTATTTTTCCTTCAAAATCTAATACATTGACAACATTTCCTACACTATTTCCGCACTGGATAACACTAAGGTCCTTGTTACCCCCGAATAATGAGTCTCCTGCAGCCGGAAATATCACTCCCGGTATCAAAAGGCTATTTTTCTCAATATCACAGCTTTCAATTACATTTATATCTCTACCAGGCTTCCATTCATCTATGCCAATGTCCTTCAAAATCTGGCGATCAATATCTTTGTAGCAAACCTCCAACTCAGGGGCATCACATTCTAGAACATTTTTATCAGTAAACATACATGTCTCTGTTTCATGCAACTCCTGATCTCTGTTAAATGGTGCTCTAGAATCCCTAGAACCATTTTCATTATAATCAACAAACTCTGCAACCGCCGCTGAACATTCATCATCTGGACTTCTCTGCTCTTTATCTATATCTGATGAATCAGAAGAAAAAGAATCTGCCTCCTTATCCCAACCACTTAGATGATGTGAATCTCCATTTTGACCTTGTTTTTTTGGAGAATCTAATGTTCCATTATCATTTTGAATGGATACTTCATCCATAACTTTACAGCTTGAACTCTCATTTTTTTCTTTTGCATCAAATGTTGTAGGACCAGGACCCATTCTAGAATCATTTAACTCGAGTATATCTTTACTTCCCAAACTTTCAAAATCAAAGGATGCTGCATTCTGATTTTCCTTCATGGTCATGCTTGGCTCAGTAGTGTCAAAATTGCTGTCGTTGAGTTTATAAAGGTTCAGAATAACTTTTTAAAGCATGCTCAAATTTGACAAGCTTGTCAATCATGGGAATATAATAGTTCTAAGATAGACGAAGGAATTTCACTGCAAGTTGAGATAGAGTAATAAAGAAACAGAGCATTTTCAAACTCTCAGAAGGAAATCATAGTTTTGGCAATTTGGAAGTTAAAAAGAAATTCAAGCAGGCAAGACGGAAATAGCATTTAATCAATTACTGGAAAATTACCAGCTTCACATCACTTTGTGATAGTTTGAAGAGTTTTCAGGAATTGGGAAGCATGTATCCAGGAACCATGTAAATATGTCATATACTGATTGGCCTGTCAGAATTAGAAAGCTAAATCAACTTTTGGGCTTGCAAACAATTCAGCAAATGATAATAAATGAACTTTATTTGAAGAAATCATAGGATTCACACAAATGAATATATTAGAGAGTAGTAGCCATGAATAAACAGGAAGGAACATAAATAAAAAAAATGATAAGAAGAACTGTCTGCCAATTACATCAAAAGAAAAAAGATGAAACAAACTTAAATTTCAATCTCAAACCATACCATAAGTGAAACAAATAAATCAAACATAAAAATAGTGGACTTGACCTAAAACTAGTATATAAAAAAAAAAAAAAAATTAAACTTGTTTCAGCATTAATCCTGGTAGGACGAGATAATGAAAGGAATTAAGAACCAGATAAGGATTGTAACCTTTTATGAAGTTATTTGTTACTAATTACTAACAATTTGAAGCATCCTACCGTAGGCGTGCATAAGCAGAGACAAGCAGTAATGGGACTACACTCCATAAACAAAAAATCGAGAACAATCGCTGCAGATTTCAAGACAAAAAATCTTCTCCTTCATATAACCCCATTTTTCTCCATTTTTTTAAGTGTATTCAAGGAGTAGCAAAATAAAGCCTAAAACTCCCACAGACAGACTCCTCACCTTTACTCCTACGGGTGAAGAATGTACAGACATTGACTGAATATACTCAAATGTATATATATATGAAGAATACCTTACCTTCTATTAATAATTAATAAATCTTTGATATGATATTAATTTTTTATTCGAATACAAACATAGGAAAAATGGGAGGCTTACAGAAGTTTATTCTATACACAAAATAACCTATTCCTTTTTAATCTAAGGGCATTAACAGGAGATTGAAGCTTTGGAATCTTCCCTTTGTCTAAAGGTGAGAAAGAGGACAAGAAAAAGTCCCCACTTTTTCAAACATCCAACAAACCTTTAACAGCTAAAATAACTCACTTTTTTTAAACCTATATTTTCTTCTCCAAAGTCAAAACCCCCAACTCCCACTACATCATTTGCCGGCTAAACTCCGCTACATACTATCCTCCATGAATAATGTATTCACCAGATCTAAAACACACACAATCTGGTTAATCTCAGATCAAGGATTTTGTAAATTACCTAAAAAAAAAATAAATTCAAACTTAAACTAGAAACTTGAGAAAGACTAAATGATGACGGATTAACAAGAAAAAGAGGAAAATACAGAACAAAAGAAGCTGCCAGTGATATTCAGAGAATACGTACAGAAATCAAATACCTTTTCTACTGTTTGATCAACGAGAGAAAAGAGAAGTGCTCTTTTATCCGTCACAACACAAAAAGTCTGCAAAAATCACCCTACTCTGCACCATTTCAGATGGATGATCAATAATTGTGATAAAGAAAGCAAAAAAGAAGCGAAATAAAAAGGCAGAGGAAGAAATTATAACAGCGAGAATCAGAACAACATCACTGGACTACGAATCACGAAAAGATCCACCCCAATTATACACACATACATACGTCTTTTTGTACAAAAAATTGTACACATACGAAGACAGCTGTATAATTTATGTAGAGAGAAAGAAACGGGTGCAACTCTTATCGAGGATCTCTTTTTCCTATAAATTTCAGTATTCTATATACTATAGATAGATGGGAAGAATTTGGTGGCGAAATCTCAGGCGACTAAACGACACCGCATCACGGCGATTGAGAGGTGATTCGCATATACATACAGCTATAGATGCAGACAACGCAGCCTCCGGTATGGCGGATGAGATTTGTAGAGAGAGAAAGAGCGCTGCGCTGGCGTTTAGGCAGCGAAAAGGCAATCAGTATTTTTCGAAACACATAGTCAACTCTCTCTCTCTCTATCTCTCTCTGGGTATAGATACAGAATTTTGTATGTATATATTGTTTATGTTGGGTTTTATTTGACATTAATAACATTAATTTTCGGAAGGAAAATGATTTTCCGGTGGAGATGTTTTCCCTTTCCTTAGCCCAACGCCCACTGATTCGGCACGGTGTCGTTTTGATCTTGTGGAATGTGATTAGTTATACACGTAGATCCCTAGAATTAGATTACTACTTATTTACTTTTTGGGATTTGGGATGCAACTCTGACAATGGAATACAAGATTATAAAATACTAATCCTAACTTAATTTCTTAATCCTCTCAAGGGAAAGACAAAACTAGGTCAAATGTTATAATCTATAGCAATCCCACTTTCTTCTTACTCTTTTCTAGAATCTAGAATCTTCATTTTTTTTATTTTTTTTTTACATTTCATTGTTTAAAGTATAAATTATTTGGCATATATATTATTTTAAAATATTGAATTTTTTCAAAGAAAAATAAATCCATTGAATTATAGCCTACAATATTTACACACCTACGATACTGTAATACTACAAAAATCAACTATATTATAATTTTTATTCCATTAAAACACCACAAATATTTTTTTCTTTTCCCCCTTGTACAGATTTTCTTCATTTTGTGCAAAGAACATGTGAATGTCCTACAAATGGAGCATATTGGATTATTTGCAAATAATAATAATTAATGGCAAGTTTGACTTTTAGAACGAGGGGTTTATTAATCATAATAATATGTGCTTGATAATATATACTATATTTATTTAATAACAAAATAATATAGAATACTTATTGACAAATTGGAAGAAGGAATCTCCAACTGTACATAAAAACGTAGAATAATTATACGTTGTTTGTAGTGGGGGATTACGATACATAATTTAAAAAAAATAAAAAGAAAAATATTTAATAGTGTGTGTGAAGTTGGTGGAGTTTGTTTGGACTTTGACAAAAATTAAATCATGAAAAACAAATGACACAGTCAGGTGGATGTGTACTTCGCCATCTTTACACAATACTTTTTTTTTTCTTTATTATTATCTTCTCAATTTCTATTGGAAACAAAGTTTGAATATTTAGGGCATGGGACCACTAATCTTCAAATTGATCAATATGTCCTTCTCAATCCTCAAATCATGGTTATTTTATGGAATTGAAATTTCAATACTTTTATTACGGAGTATGTCGCTCGTCAGATTTTAATCTCTTCCTAATTGCAGGTTAATGTGACTGTAATGAGAAGAATTAATTTATGTTGAGCTAACATAAAAGGAAATGATTGCCCCTTAAGCATTCTTGTGCCTTTTTTAAGGGGTGAAGGCTTGGATATATTACTATTAGGAATTCCCATATTTATATTGGATAATCTGACGCCACCCGTATCTAGGGATGTCAATGGGACGAGTATTTTCGGGTACCTAGTTTACCCGAACCCTAATGGGTAGGGTACGAGTAGTTGTAAACGGGTTTGGGACGGGTACGGGTAGTTGTGAAAAATATCATTAGAGTTTAGGATGGGTACGGGTAATGTCTCAAATACCCGCGGGTACTCCGATTATATATATATTTTTTATAAAATTTAATATATATTATATAATTTATATATGATAAGATATTTTATATATTTAATTAATAGGTATAAGTTTTATTTAATCATATTTATTTAAAATAATATAATTTATATTATATTTAATTAATAATAATGTAATTTTTATTATTATACTTATTTAGACAATAAAAATATAAATATATATATAAAATAAATGAATATTAAACGGGTATGGGTACCCACGGGTATTGATAAAAGGTAATGGGACGGGTACTATAATAAATTTTTTAAACGGGACGAATACGGATACGTGTAGTTGTTTTTTTAATCGGATACGGGTATCCCAAAATAAACGGGTACCCTACCTGTTGCCATCCCTACCCGTATCGGGATGAGTCGACAGATTATCGTGTACAATGCAAGCATTAAATGCATTTTAGCCTCATGTGACTATTTTTAGGATTTGATTTAGGATATCCCCTAGACAAATATCTCGGAGGATATTCGCGTATCTGGAGCAATTGGATCAAGTGGCCTAGTGACCTCTAGCGGTCGTTCCTCGCGTATTCTGGGGGAACTCATGGGCTTTTAAAGGGCCATGGGGCTGTAAAGCCCAATATACAAACAGGAGTTCGCCTCCTCTTGCAATGTTTCTGATCCTTCCTCGGATTGGTACATTGATTCGGGTGCCTCTGCTCACATGGCGAATCAGCATGCTGCCTTGGATTCTTACGAGCCCTACTCTGGTAATGGCAAAGTTGTTGTTGGCAATGGTAATTCTTTACATATTTCGCATGTTGGTTCTTGTGATTTATCTGCTGATATTAAATTCTTAGATGTTTTGGTGGTTCCGCATATTACCAAGAATCTTCTGTCTATCAGTAAACTGATTTCCGATTATCCTGTCAATGTTGTATTTTCTGATAAATCTTTCACAATTCAGAACCGAGTGACAAAACAAATTCTGGGCCAGGGAAGATGTGAGAATGGTTTATACATGGTTGATAAAGGGATTCCTGCTTTCGTGGCGGCTGTGCGGGACACTAAATTGAAAGCTAGTTTTGAATTATGGCACTTACGTTTGGGGCATGTCCTACTTTCTGTTATTTCATTGTTGAATAAACTTGGACATCTGTCTGTTACTTCTGTGTTACCGAATCCTAAGATCTGCTCTTCTTGTCAGTTGGCAAAGAGTAAGAAATTGGCCTTTCAGTTGAATGAAAAACGTGCTGAGAATGTTTTGGATTTGATTCATTGTGATTCATGGGGGCCCGCACCGGTTTCTACTTCTACTGGTTTTTGATACTATGTTATCTTTGTGGATGATTACTCGAGATTTTTTTGGATTTATCCCTTATACAGGAAGTTTGATTTCTTTGATACATTAGTGCGTTTTCATGCTTTTGTATGCACGCAGTTTTCAAGGCAGGTTAAAATATTTCAGAGTGATGGTGGTACTGAATTTGTTAACTCAAGGGTGCGTGATTTTATGCACAAAAATGGTATTCTTCATAGATTATCCTGCCCATACACTCCGCAACAGAATGGTAGAGCTGAAAGAAAGCACCGTCACGTTACAGAGACTGGTTTGTCAATGCTTTTTCATGCTAACGCTCCTGCATCCCTTTGGTTTGATGCATTTGATACAACAACATTCATTATAAATCGGGTTCCTTCAACAGTATTACATGATAAATCTCCCTTTGAGCTGCTGTTTGGTTATGCTCCTAGTTATGCTATTTTTAAACCTTTTGGATGTCGCGTCTTTCCTTATCTTCGTCACTATGCATCGCATAAACTAGAATAGCGGAGTCGTCCATGTATCTTTCTGGGGTACAACAGCGTTCATAAGGGCTTTCGGTGTCTGGATCCTCTCATATCTCGGATCTACACTACTCGACATGCTCAGTTTGATGAATTTTTATTCCCTTTCTCCACTGACTCTTTTTCTGTGTCGACTCTGGAGATGTAATTGTCTACTTTCACAGATGTAATGGAGCATTGTCCGGCATCTTCTTCTGCACCGGAGTATTCTATGCCAGGCCCTCCTGTAGTGCGGCCTATTGCCTCAGAGGACCCTACTGAGCTACTTGCTCCGATTCCTCCTGCGCCAGCTGCCGATGAACTTCCACTGCCCGGCGATGAGCCACCAAATGTCCCAGTTGACGCTGAGCCTGCGGTGGTCTGGCCGGCAGCGCCACCACCAGTGCAACCCGTTGTTGGAGCCATCCATCCCATGATTACGAGAGCACGAGCCGGTATTTTCAAGCCAATGTACCCAGTCGATATTGTCTCCACGGCTCTCCTTGCTTCTCTTGCCACCGTCTCTGAGCCCCGTGGCTTCAAATCGACTGCTAAGCATCCACACTGGTTGGCCGCTATGCAAGAGGAAATTGATGCCCTTCGTTCAAATGACACATGGGATCTTGTACCCCGTCCTCCTGACACAAACATTGTTGGTTCTAAGTGGGTGTTCCGCACAAAGTATCACTCCGATGTCACTATTGAACGCAATAAGGCTCGTTTGGTTGCTCAGGGCTTCACACAGATTCCGGGTACGGACTTCCATCATACATTTAGCCCTGTTGTTAAAGCTGCTACAGTTCGGATTGTCTTAACACTCGCAGTACAACATGGTTGGCCTCTGCATCAGCTTGATGTCAAGAACGCTTTTCTGATTCTTGATAAAACTGTTTTTATGGCACAACCTCCCGGTTTTGTGGATCCTCAATTCCCTTCCCATGTCTGTCGGCTCAAGAAGGCACTGTATGATCTTCATCAGGCTCCGTTGGCTTGGTTTCAGAGATTCAGCTTGTATCTCTCAGGCTTGGGTTTTCTCCGGAGCCAGTGTGACTCATCCTTATTTCACTTCCATAAAGGCTCTTCAGTGATATATCTCTTGTTATATGTGGATGACATCATAGTTACGGGAAATGATTCACCCTTATTACGCGATTTCATTTCCCAAACTCATGAGGAATTTGCTATTAAGGATCTTGGCCGCCTCAACTACTTTCTTGGGCTTGAGGTCTCATATACTTCAACTGGTCTCTTTGTGGGTCAAGCTATTTGTAAGCAAATAAAAATTCACAGTCCAATCAAATGGCGACACGTGGATTTTTCTGATTAAATTGTCAATTTTGATTTATTATTTATTCTGGAATTTAATTTATTATTGATTCCTAAAATAAAATAATAAATAGTTGATAATTAATTTAAGCCCAACAAATTAAAGGGGGTTTAAATTAAATGAGGTTTGACCCAAGTCAAACAGACCCAAGATCAAGTTAGTCTGGCCCAAGTCAAATAAGGTCCAGAAAAATTAAAGCAGGCCCAAGACAAAGAAGCTTGATTTGAGGGCTAAGTAAGTAGAAGGCCCAAGCCCGCAAAATCAGGTCAAATCAGCCTGGATCAATCAAAATGCAAGGCATTAATGAGGGGATCTTCACATCTCACCTATATAAAGGGGTCTCTTCTCTCATTTGAGACACACACAAATATCTGAAGACAAAAGCTCTGAAGAGATCAAGAATACGAATAGTGCTCCCTTGAATACTTCAAGCATCTTCAAGCGAAGAACAGCCGCCAAATCGAAGTGAAAGGTTCTAAATCCCTTCGATCCGGCGTTTTTCAAAAGAACAGTCGCCAAATCGAAGTGAAAGGTTCTAAACCCCTTCGATCAGGCGTTCTTCAAAAGTAATAGCCACCAATTGGAGATCAAGATTCTGCACCCCTCCGATCCAGCGTTATTTAACTCAAGTTCTTCAGCGTTCTTCGCGAAAGGTTTCAAGAATAACGTTTTAATCCGAACAAAGGCTCGACCCCTCCGGATTAACGTTATAGTTTCAAGAATAGTGTTTTAATCCGAATAAAGGTTCGATCCCTCCGGATTAACGTTATACACTTCAAATCCGAGTTCGAACAAGCTTCAGACGAAGATTCGACTCAACACACAAAGTCAGCGCAGTCAACAAAGTCAGCGCATACACAAGTCAAGTCAAAGACAAGACAAAGTCAAAGTCAAGTCAAGCCACGTTGGTTCCAGAGAAGAATCAGAGGATTGATAGAGATCGCTTCCTTAATTATCAAGTTTAATCCTTCTGGATTATTATTGTAATTAACTTATATTTATTTTATTATAAATACAAAATTTGTTGTTACACTAAGTATGCTCATGACATTCTCTAGCGGGCTGCCTTATTGGATTCTAAACCTGTTTCTACTCCTCTGGCCTCAGGCGAATCCCTAGTTCGTGATGGTGTCCCTTTTTCTGATCCAACTACGTACAGATCTCTTGTTGGTGCTCTTCAGTATTTAACCATAACTCGTCCTGATCTCTCTTATGCAGTGAATTCGGTCAGTCAATTTCTCTAAAACCCCACAGTTGATCACTTTCAGGCAGTTAAGCGTATTCTTCGCTATGTTAAGGGGACAATCAATTTTGGGCTCATGTTCACTCATCGCCAGGACACTTCTATAGTAGGTTACTCTGATGCTGATTGGGCTCGGTGCCCTGAGACGAGGCATTCAACTTATGGTTATTCCATTTTTATTGGTGGCAATCTGGTTTCATGGAGTGCTAAGAAACAGCCGACTGTGGCTAGATCCAGCTGCGAGTCAGAGTATCGTGCTATGGAGAATGCCTCGGCAGAGCTTATTTGGGTGGCAAACCTTCTTCGTGAGATCCATGCACCCTCTGTTTCTCGTCCTACTCTATTATGTGACAACAAAAGTGCTGTTTTCCTCAGTCAGAACCCGGTTGCACACAAACGAGCAAAACATATTGATATCGATTATCACTTTGTTCGAGAGCTTGTTGTAAGCAATTAAAATTTACGGTCCAATTAAATGGCGACATGTGGATTTTATTAATTAAATATTAATTTATTTTGGAATTTAAATAAATTAATTCCTAAAGTAAATTAATAAATAATTTGGGCCCAACAAATTAAATGGAGCTTAAATTAAATGAGGCCTGACCCAAGTCAAATAAGCACCAAATAAAAGGAGGTCTGACTGAAGTCAAATAAGCCCATACAAATTAAATCAGGTCCAAATAAAATAGGCCTGATTACAGCCCAAACAAGGGGAGGCCCAAGCCCGCAGGATATGGCCCAAATAACTCTGGACCAATCAGAATGCAGGACATTTATGAGGGGTCTTCACCTCTCACCTATATAAAGGGGTCTCCTCCATTCATTCCAAGGGGACATTCAAAGACTCGAAGACAAAAACGCTCTGAAGAGATCAAGAATACGAGCAGTGCTCCCTTGAGATCTTCAAGCATTTTCAAGTCAAGAACAACAAACGATTCGGGATTAAGGTGCGGAGCCCCCTAAATCAAGCGTCTTCATATACTGAGTTCTTCGGTGTTCTTCGCGCCAAGAACAACATACGACCCGGGATTAAGGTGCTAAGTCCCCCAGATCGAGTGTTCTTCGGATCAAGTACGTTTAATCCAAACAAAGGCTCGACGCTTCTGGATTAACGTTATAAGGTCCCAAATCCAAGTTCGGACAAGCTTCAACTGAAGATCTGACTCGACACACACTGAAGCATCTGAAGATACAGACACTCTGAAGAGATTGAAACACGAGCAACGCTCCTCAGGATCTTCAAAACAAGAACGGCAAACGACCTGGGATTAAAGTGCTAAGCCCCCCAGATCGAGTGTTTTCACATCAAATACGTTTAATCCAAACAAAGGCTCGACGCCTCTGGATAAACGTTACAAAGTCATAAATTCGAGCTCGGACAAGCTTCAATTGAAGATCCGACTCCACAAACGCTGTCAACACAGTCAGCGTACACTCCAGTCAACAAAGTCAAAGTCAGCGCAGTCAACACAACCAGTCAAAGTCAAAGTCCAAGTTGGTTCGAGATAGAAGAATCAGAGGATCGATAGAGATTATTTCCTAAATTATTAATTCAATCCATCTGGATTATCTTTGTAATTCAACTTGTATTTATTTTATTATAAATATAAAATTTGTTGTTACAAATTTTGGCATGCCCAGTGGGACCATCTCTACCTCTCATCTCTTCTCTCTACAAGTTCAAAGATATAAAGCATGACTCCTCTCAGAATTGCAGTTAGAAGACCTTCTATCTTGAAGCATTCAGAGTTGCAAACTGAAGAGATTCAAAAGATAGCTCCACTCAAGATTGCGATAAGAAGGCCTGCTGCATCAAAGCCTCCAGAGTTGCAAACTGAAAAGGTTGGAGTCGTTACAAGAAGTATTCCCAAAGGCTCCATAGAGACAAACCATATGGTGGGGATTACTCTCAACAAACCATTGCACGGGGACAAGAGTGGTGAAAATGTTTCTACTTGCTCAACTCCTCCCTCCACGCCAAGCTCATCATCTACCTCAACTGAAGTTGCAGTGATGACGACAAGTTCTATGACCATTGAGAATCAACTATCAAATATGATGAGAGCCATTGAAGGACTCAACAAGCACATGGAAGCTCAAGACGTAAAGATCTCCATACTTATGAAGAAAATGGAGAATGTGGAGACAAGTCATACAAATGAGAAACAAGTTGAGGATGAGCGCGAGGAAGGAAACTCAGCGAAACACCATCCTTTTGAAAAGAAGCCAGTTGAAGAAAAAATACAAGTTTCAACTGACAAAATGCTTCATGTGAACCAACTGAAGAACATCATTTTAGAAACGATAAAAGACAAGTTTGAAGGGAGCTCAAAATCCCTTGTTGCCTACAAGAAGCCATATACAAAGAGAATTGACAACTTGAGGATACCAGCTGACTATCAACCTCCCAATTTTTAACAATTTGACGGCAAAGGCAACCCAAGACAACATGTGGCGCATTTCGTCGAGACATGCAATGATGCTGGGACCTACGGAGATCACATGGTGAAACAGTTTGTTCGCTCTCTTAAAGGAAATGCGTTCGATTGGTATATCAACTTAGAAGCCAACTCCATCGACAGTTGGGGGCAAATGGAAGAAGTGTTCCTCAACCGCTTCTACAGCACACGAAGAACTGTTAGCATGATGGAGCTAACAAATACTCATCAAAGTGATGAAGAATATGTCATCGACTACATCAACAGATGGAGGAGCCTCAACCTCAATTGCAAAGAGAAGCTGTCAGTAACTTCAGCTATTGAAATGTGCATTCAAGGGATGCCATGGAATCTTCGCTACATACTTCAAGGAATTCAGCCAAAGACTTTTGAAGAGTTGGCTACAAGAGCTCACGACATGGAGTTGAGCTTGATATCAAATGATATTGAATGGCCATCTATTCAAGAATCCTACGAGTTTGAGGACATGCCTTCTGATGAGCTCATGGAAGACGAACCACCAACAAAGACTGCAGTTTCCATAAAGATTCATAGAAATGAAGTGGAAGCAATAGAAAGTGGTGCATCCCAAGATTGGGGGCAATGAACGCTTGACAAACTCAAATTCAAAGCTCCTCGACACGAGCATAAATTGTCTACATTACGCTCCTTGATATGAGCTAAAACTATCCAAAATTCTACATAAAGCTCCTCGATACGAGCATAAACTGTCTACATTACGCTCCTTGATATGAGCTAAAACTATTCAAAATTCCACACAAAGCTCCTCGATATGAGCTAAAATTGTCCACACAAAAGCTCCTTGACACGAGCTAAAACTGTCCACATAACGCTCCTTGATATGAGCTAAAACTGTCCACATGATACTCCTTGATATGAGTTTAAACTATCTGACACAAATAATGCAAGGCTCCTTGACACGAGTATAAACTGTCTACAAGTTCAAATTCAAGACTCATTGACATGAGTATAAGTTGTCAGCAAATTCAAACACAACGCTCCATGACGCACGAGCCTAAATTGCATATTACTCCTGGTCCGCACGAGTATAAACTGTGTACGACAAACTCCTGGCCCGCATGAGTATAAACTGTGCACGACACCCCATTCAAATCACACCATGTCCCTTTGAACTACGTTATGACTTGATTCTCTTTAAAGAGATACGTATGCAGCTTAGAATCTCACTAAGTTCAGTCATTACATAAGTTATCGTGTATAAGTTGCGAGATAGTTGAAGAATGGTGAAGTGATGAAGTTATCTTCCAACAATGAACCTCCAGACCGCCAAAAATAGAAAAGAAGCAGAAGTGCCATCTCAAGGATTGAAGAGTCGCAATGTTGATCTTGCTCTGTCGATTCCATCTCAAAGATGGAAGAGTGGCAATGTTGATTTGCACCAATAATTCTATCTCAAGGATGAGGGGCGATGCCGATGTTGCGTCGTGGTGATGGAAGAGTGGCAAACTCGAGGTTGCTCTGCCAATTCTATCTCAAGGAAGAGTGACGAGGCTAATATTGTTCCCAAGTGATAACTGTCCACCCACTCCGCATAAAAGGACCATGAGCGCCAAATTCATTAGCAATGAGTATTGAAAGAAAGTTAAAGCGTGAATGCAGCGAAAAAATAAGGAAAAATACAAGGAAATCAAATAAAGATGCAGATTATGAGGAGAGGATATTACCAATTGAAGAAATCAGCTGGAAAAAAAAAATTGATGCGAAGTCACGTGAATTGATACCCATTTAGTGAAGTAACGTTTCTCTCTCCTCCCATGTGAGGAAACGTGAATCAACTCCACCTTCCAAATTTGAGAAAAGAAATTGACGGCAACAGCTTCTTTCCTCGGAGAAAATTTGAGAACTTCTTTTCTTCTCTTCCATGGGTATGTCGCCTCTGCAGATTCAGCCCCCACCATCGGATTTCGCCGTCAGCCACCCAGTGCTAATCGGATTCTTAGCCGTAGGTCAAGAACACCATCGATTGAGCCCCGATTCAGTCTCTCGGCCTCAAGCTGCTACCGCCCGTCGATCGCTGACGGATTGGCTACTGCTGCCGCCTTCCCACACAAATCCAGCCACCGCCTCGCCACTGGAAACAGCGAGCCCACACGTCCACCTCCGCAACCCGTTGACAACTGAAATTGATGCAGTAAACACCACCGCACGTCGTCACCCCTTTGGTTCAGTTGCACTGGTTGTTCATCGCCACGGCAACGGGTGTGTTTTCGGGTCACTTCTGAGCATGCTATCGATCACCAGCCGCCGGCCGCATTTCTTCGAACCCATCACCCAGGTTTGTTGCTTCCTCCGTCGTCCAGCCACCGGCCACACTCTCTTCGAGCCCATCACCCGAGTTCGTTGTTTTCCTCCACTCACCCGCAACGTTGCCGGAGAGAGCCACCACGATGTTTAGCATATCGCCACCACCTCGCTGCCGAAGATCTTGCCGTCGATCGCACTGCTGAAGAACGTGAGCTCACCAACCATGGCTGCTGATCGTTGCTACTTCCCATCTCTCCGCCGCGATGCTGCACTTGTCGCCGGATCTACCGCCAAGCTCCATCGCTGTTTGTCATCACCCGCCACTGCAAAAAAAAAAAAAATTCGCTGCCCGCGTCGCTGAAAATCACTGCTCGCTGCCACTCTAACCAGTCTCGTGATGAGAATGCCGCTACGGTTCACTGCCAAATGCCACTCTGGTCTGTTGTCGCCAAGACACGATTTTCAGCCGCCAGCCACGCACCCTTCACGCTGCTCGCCGTCATGAGCCGCCACGAACGAGCCAATCAAAACCTCCTACACTGGAAGCCCTCGTTCGCCGGATCTGCCTACGAACAGCCACCACCACGCGCCATCGACCGCAGTCCGTGTGATCACCCCGGCGTTGCCAAAATCACGATGTCGCCGTACATCACTATTGCCACCCAAAGTGCCGGGCCGCCAGATCTTCCGGCGAAATCAGCTACGTCTCATCTCACCAGTATGCTATGTCAGCTGCTGAAGTGCCGCCATTGCTGAGAGTTCCACGTTGATCGGAAATCTCCACAAAACTTTGCCATAGGAGATCCAAGCTGTTCGAGTCGTGGCCCCTCAATGGTACCGTTGTCCATCTCCAAAAGGCCACACGCCTTCTTCATCGGATACCGATGGCACTTGCCGCCTTCGAATGGTGCTTTGCTTGATGCATGAACTACCTTTATATAGTGAGAGTTTGGAAATAAATATGGAAATGATTTGTAGTGGTATGATCCTGCAGAAAGTTTGAGAAATTCTTCATCATAATTAAAATTGATAAATTTGGATGGAGATTTGCTGATTGATAAATTTTGATGGAGATTTGCTGAAATCATGCTCAAAAAAAAAATTTGAATTGGGCCACTTGAGAAAATAAATAAATGAGGCCACTTGAGAAATAAAAGGTTGGGCCAAGAAGAAAACTATTACTTGGATAAAGTAATTTTTAAATTGCAAAAGCCCAAATTATAAATGATGAAAATAAAAGGGACTTTTGCGATTCTTTCACAACAAGACATGACGTCCGTGAAACAAATCGCAAGGGGGCATTTGTAAGCAATTAAAATTTACGGTCCAATTAAATGGCGACATGTGGATTTTATTAATTAAATATTAATTTATTTTGGAATTTAAATAAATTAATTCCTAAAGTAAATTAATAAATAATTTGGGACCAACAAATTAAATGGAGCTTAAATTAAATGAGGCCTGACCCAAGTCAAATAAGCACCAAATAAAAGGAGGTCTGACTGAAGTCAAATAAGCCCATACAAATTAAATCAGGTCCAAATAAAATAGGCCTGATTACAGCCCAAACAAGGGGAGGCCCAAGCCCGCAGGATATGGCCCAAATAACTCTGGACCAATCAGAATGCAGGACATTTATGAGGGGTCTTCACCTCTCACCTATATAAAGGGGTCTCCTCCATTCATTCCAAGGGGACATTCAAAGACTCGAAGACAAAAATGCTCTGAAGAGATCAAGAATACGAGCAGTGCTCCCTTGAGATCTTCAAGCATTTTCAAGTCAAGAACAACAAACGATTCGGGATTAAGGTGCGGAGCCCCCTAAATCAAGCGTTCTTCATATACTGAGTTCTTCGGTGTTCTTCGCGCCAAGAACAACATACGACCCGGGATTAAGGTGCTAAGTCCCCCAGATCGAGTGTTCTTCGGATCAAGTACGTTTAATCCAAACAAAGGCTCGACGCTTCTGGATTAACGTTATAAGGTCCCAAATCCGAGTTCGGACAAGCTTCAACTGAAGATCTGACTCGACACACACTGAAGCATCTGAAGACACAGACACTCTGAAGAGATTGAAACACGAGCAACGCTCCTCAGGATTTTCAAAACAAGAACGGCAAACGACCCGGGATTAAAGTGCTAAGCCCCCCAGATCGAGTGTTTTCACATCAAATACGTTTAATCCAAACAAAGGCTCGACGTCTCTGGATAAACGTTACAAAGTCCTAAATTCGAGCTCGGACAAGCTTCAATTGAAGATCCGACTCCACAAATGCTGTCAACACGGTCAGCGTACACTCCAGTCAACAAAGTCAAAGTCAGTGCAGTCAACACAACCAGTCAAAGTCAAAGTCCAAGTTGGTTCGAGAGAGAAGAATCAGAGGATCGATAGAGATTATTTCCTAAATTATTAATTCAATCCATCTGGATTATCTTTGTAATTCAACTTGTATTTATTTTATTATAAATATAAAATTTGTTGTTACACTTGTCTCCTCTGAAAGTTAGCGACTCAGTTTGTACCTTCTCACTTGCAGCTTGCAGATATTTTTACCAAGAGTCTTGCTCGTCCCGCCTTCGAACTTCTTCGCTCCAAGCTATGCGTGTGCTTACATCCCACGCAAAGCTTGACGGGGGTAATAGAGATAATTAGAGTGATTATAGGATATTTTTATTCTGTATATATTTTTCCATACTTGTATCCACAAATTGTGGATCTTGTTGTACACACACAATATAAATACAAGCTCTTTTCCCTATCACCATAACCGGTGATAGAATAACATCTTACAAGGCCCATTTTCGGAAATCCCACCACAGAGTACATGTATTTTAATTTGTTGAAAAAAAAAGTAAAGTCTTTAAAAATATTTATTTGAGACAGAGTCTTTTGAGGAGACGATTTGTGATATGCGTTAAGATATAATTATTATATAAATATAATATTTTATAGTTTATTAAAATATGTTCTAATAATAAATCGATCAATTTCACAAACCAATCTCACATCTGTGCTTACAAGAGAGTGTCCGGTAAATCATGTGATATAATAATTTGGATTAATATAAAACGTTTGAAATGAATATAAAACGACTTGGAATAGTATCTTATGTCATTAAATTACATTTATCGAAATGTTGTGTTGAAGAAATACATGGAATCTATTTGATTATTATAAATTAGGAAATTTCAACCATCCATTTTTTTCCCAAAAAAAAAATTTATATTATTTAAATGATCAGAGGACAAGTCAAAAACTACCATGAAAATGAAAATAACATGCATATATCCGAATATGTGAAAGATAGCACATTTGGCACCAACCAATTGAAAAGGATTGCGATTTTGACTAATTAGAGAAATTTTGACTTGTATAGATACATTAAATTTTACTCGATATCTTAGGAATTCAAACTAAAAATACAGAGGGAATTCCAAAATTACCATCAATTTAAAAGGAATAGTTTATATGATAAATGCCCATTGAAATAATTAATTCGAATATAAGTATATTACCTGGAAAATATTAGGTCAATTTAATGTTACATCATTTATTAAATATACAAGATTAGATGATGTGTATACTAAACATTTACATCAAATTCAAATGTCAACAAACCAAACCATGATACAAGCGATAACATTAGGTTCAACGAAGACATCACTTATCTAACTTAGAAACCTACAAGAATCATGGATTCTCATGTCATCTTCGTACATAATATTTTAGATATAATTTCTCTTTCTCTTACGAGTTATCCATTAAATTGTATTACACGGGAAATATTACACCAATGATATAATCCTCTCATCCTATAGAAGTTGACACACTTTTCTTTTTGATTTATTCCACTAAAATTGAACATTTTCTTTTAATACATGGACCCACACCAAAACAATTAATTTATTCTCATGAAGCCCACATAACACCTCTAATACAACTACCCACCACACAATAAATATTATTTCTCTAACCTCATTTTACTTTACTTTATATTAAATTATTATACTCCTTAATTTTCGTAAAAAAATGTGCTAACTTCTCTGGATGGAATAGTAATTTTGAACCAAGAATTATCTCTCTTTTTTACTTTTTAACATCTGCAATATTTAAATATCACACGTGTTTACATGAAATTGAAGCTGTTCGTCTAAAATTTTTACTCAATTATGGAGGAACATTTGGTGTATTCGATTATAATCATTTTTTATATTAAAAAAGGGGGAGCCAATGGCTGTGGAGGTGTTATGGTGGGGCCGAAGCATGATTGTTTGAGTAGAGTGTGTACAGAGAATCATAGCCTGCAAAGGAGAAGGTTTAGTGGGGCCCAGAAAAAGCGTGTTAAGATATGATCCGAATGGTCCCCACGTGTGCCATTAAACCCAGTCGCTGTTAGTGGTGCACTGCACCACTTACCCTGTCCCCATCTCCACAACCAACACTTGTCTCTCACCCATAACCCTTTTTATTATAACTAATCACCATTAATTATTAAATCCAACTAATTTCAAATTCTTAAAAACCATTTTTAATTCGGTAATTAAAAAAAAAATTCAAATTCAATATATAATCCACTCATTCAAGCAATTTTCATCCAGGGCCATAAATCAACATATATATATACTCTCATAAATTTCTTAATACGTCTGTTTTTGACCCCCATATAGATAATTTATTACAAACTACAACATGGAAAATCTTCAAACTTGTTAGATTTCTGTCATAAATAAATGCCGAATTATAAATATGAAGTGCATTTGATATTTCATAGAAATGGAGGGATGAAAGAGACTAAAAATATACTATATATGTTTAGTGATGATTATGAGGATTAGCAGAAGTCAGCTGGCTTACCAATCTTAATGCTCTCCTTGTCCAAGAAATCTATAATAGCATTCTTTTGCCAGCTCTTAAAACTCCTGCATGAATACAAAGCACAATATATTTACAATGTCCGACGATTTGGACGATTTTCAGACGCATAGTTTCCTCTCATGTTTGTGAAGAACTTACTTATGATCAAGATGAGCCAGAATTTCCCCACCGGGGAAGGCTGCTTTCGTAGCACCAAAGCCAACTCTGATGGCTTCTTTCCAGGTCCCTCCTACACTCTCAGCTGTTACCTTTGATTTTGTTTGTCCAGGATCTTCCATTGGCAAGGAATATACGGAGAGGAGGTGGCCGACCCAAGTCCCGTCTTTCCTGAGGTATTTTCAAGAGTCAAACGAATAGATGTTGAACGAGTGAATGAGTAGTTCTCCATTGGTGTAATGTGCATGATCAGGGAAAGATATTCGACGTGCTTCATATAACTATTTTTACAATCGACTTAGAAGCCAAATCATCTCAACTTTGAACCAACTGTGGATACTTGTCCAAAGGTAACATATTTAGATAAAACAAAATACTCACTTAAATAAAAAGAGGACATCATAACAGATACATTGCTTTAAACTAATCTTAGCAAAATACAGATAATATGTGGTCATAACCATGGTTACCATTATAGCAAGTGAATTGAAAGAAAGAGGGTTGGGGAAACATTAACACTTGATGCAACAGTCGTAGCAAGTGACTTACAGTATTACATCCATGTGACGAGGTACGTAATGTCCTCCTCCAATACCAAGCAGCACTCTCTTCTTTTCCAACATACTGGAAATGGGGAGGAAAAATCAACTTGTCTTGAGAAAACATTTTCTAAATGAAATGCTAAGATGCGGGATGTTATCATATTAAACTTTATTTCCAACATTTACAATACACACGCACACGCACACGCAAAAGAAATGAATAATGTGAGTATCGACTTTTGGAGCCAATGAACACATCATGAAGACAATCTAATAGGACCAACTAATAAGGCTCCACATATATCAGACAAAACAATATGGGTGAGTGAGCATGAATTAAAAGTACCTGTTCCAGACTCCAATGGAAGGACCTTCTCCAAGACCAAGTCCTTCCCAAACTAACTTCAACAATAGGAATAACGAATTTTAGAAACAAATGGTGCATAAGTTGTGGTGTGTGTTGGGTGCTGAAAAATTAATAATAAATCAGTGAACTTGATTATCATATAATTGTCAGTATAGGTAATCTCTACATGGCATGCATCAATATGAATAGATATTCCTTGAATTCACTGTCCCTTTTGCTTTAATGCAAGTATGTTATATAACACTAGAGAAATGCTAGTATGTATGTAGTATAAGAGAACAGAGAAATAAATAGCAAGTATGCATTGACAATTTGGTATGAGCAAACGGACACACCAAATGCAGATTTTCAGCATTTCGACCTAAAACATTCTTTATTATTGATACTACATCCACTCAGTGAAGAGCAGTTGCACAAAATAATTCTAAAAGATAAGTGTAAGACAAGCATTAGCATGGACTCAACTAGAGCAATAACATGAGCAGCATCCTCTCTTCCCCAGTATTCTTCTGTGCTTCCTATATCCAGAAAAATAGAACAAATTACCCAAAAGAGTTGTGAAAATCCTCAAATTTCAAAGGAATATAACACAAAATAATTCTCAGAAAGTAAGCACTTAATGAAAGATAGTGTGAACAAAATAATAATCTGCTGAGTTTGGCTTGGAACTTTTGAATATGTTACTATTCAAAACTATTGGACCAACTCTTTTTGAACAAGATTCAACTTTTCTCATCAAGAACAAAACAAAAAATATGACACGATTCTTTAAATATAGAAGGTAAAGATTTACCTATTTCAATAAACATCGTTGGTTTCGTCGTTATAGGTCCATGATGAGTAGCTTCTAAAGTTATCTGTGTCCAACAAAAAAAAATGGGACCAATTAAATAACATCTCAATAATCTATACAATGTCAACATAGAATATGAGCTTCCGATAGACATCCAAACTCAGGAATCATGATTCTAACTCTCTTCGTTAGTTCTTTGAAATAAAGAGGAAGTATTAAGAATTAATATTAAATTAATGTAGAAGATACATATTGACAGTATATAACCTCAAATTCTGGCACTAAGTTGTGGGATTCAGCAATTTTCTTTAAAAGAATAAGCCATGGCCCTATACGCGGACATGGTGGTGCGGCCCATCCGGCTCGTCCCCCTTGTGGTAAAGCATCTCCGTCCTTTAAATGTGGTACCCCTAAGAAGATGCAGTATGAACAGATTAGCTCAACCTCTAGCGAAGTACAGCAATTTTTTAGAAACAATGCTTTTATCCAACTTGGGATGAGGTTGCACAACAATTGAAACAAAATTAACCGATAGAAAGCTTAAAGGTCTCTATGCATCCCCAAATACACTCGATTCCAACCAATATACAGAATACATGTTCATCATTCAACATGCAACCACGCATAATTCACAATCACACCAATCCACAAGCAAGAATAAGCGAGCATTTATTCAGGAGCATTTTGAAACAAAATTAGATCATAAATTTGTACAGACAGACCAAGCATAAGGTATACATTCAACATTCATATTATATCATATTAAGGGTTACCGATAGGGTGGATGGTGAGAGCAGGCCGATTTGAAACGGCGGCGTGTCGAGACAGAAAAATCAGCTCGGCCACTACCTCTCCGGTGGCTGCCTCCCATCTCAAATCGAGATCATCCTCTTCAATTATAAATTTATCCTGTTCTAATAGTCGGAGGGAGTCGCCATTTTTGAAGCTTCTGGTGCCACCATCCAGAGTGGGTCCCGATTGCCATCCGGGCATGTCCAAAAGGGCTTTGGCAGGGTTGATCGACGCCGGATCAACGGTGGTTGCCACCACCAAAGTTACCATTTTCTCTTAGTTGTATTTTCTGCAGTGGAGGGCTATGAATTGAAGCTGTTTTCTTGGAATTCATATATAGGCATTGGACTGACTTTTCCCTGCTAATTTGCCTTTCAGACTGAATTTACAAAAATAAAAATAAAAATAAATTCAAAATGTTTATGTTGCTGCCCAGGATCGAACTGGGGACCTTCAGTGTGTAAGACTGACATGATAACCACTACACCACAGCAACTGTTGTCTATCGCGTAGTTTTTTAAAATTAATTAACATAAATTAAAAGAATTAGAAATAAGTATTCTCACCGCCTGTAATTTTCTTGCGAAACGAGGGAGCTATAGATGCTTAGTTCGTCGGCCATCCGTAAGCTCTCTTCAATGGCTGCTAAACACCAACACGCACGCCATTGTAAGTTTCATTTAACACTTATTCATCGACTACGTGTTCATAAGACCCTTTATTGGAAACTCACCGACTAATTTCATTGGTGCATTTTATCGAACAGTTGCGGAGACCACACTAGGCGGTGCCGCCACCAAGAAGCCCCGAACCTTAACCACCAACGCCGCTGATTCCGACCAAAATCCCATGACGGAAGCCTTCTCTAAATACGCCGCTTACCTCAATGACTTGGTGCGATTTCGATTCTCTTTACTTTACTTTATTTGCATGACTTATGAATTTCATATATATTGGTATGAATGCCCTTGTTTTTGATTTTTAGAAGGGGTTTAGCAAATTTTGTATCGTTTACTCAATTTAATCATAGTTAAATATTGTTGACTAGGAAGAATTTTTACCCTAATTTTGCAGTAGACTCCTATTTGAGTTGAGCTATATGATGTCTATCATCTGTTTGATAATTTGCTAATTAACTATTCAAGTAAAGCTTGCTACGGGTCTTTCTAGGTTTTGGTACTCTTTTCTATTTCTAATTCTAGTCATACTTCAACTGTTATCATGTGCCACTGGACGACATTTTGTGTAAATTATACTATCAAAAAAGTTTTCAAATACTCATAACCAGTTCTTGGTGATTTGTCTGTGCCCCTTGAATGATTCATAATTTTTTTCTCTACAAATGATACACCATTAACTTTATCATAAAAAAGAAGTGTAAAACATCCTGAGCAACTAGCTCCGACCAATATTATTTTGCTATAATCAATATAACACTTGGTTTTGTTTGCACGATTGCACCGCAGAATGACAAGAGAGAAAGGGTGGTGAAAGCTAGCAGGGATATAACTATGAACAGTAAAAAGGTCATATTTCAAGTGCACAGGTAAAGGGAATTTGTTGTTTGAGAATGTTGAAATGCTCTATATCCTTGTAAATTATTTAACGGACTGTTAAAATCCTATTTGCTGATTTTTCTTCAGAAGAGTCTTCTTTATCCTCCATTAAACTATCAAAAATCAAAATTGTGCTATTATATACTCCCTCCGTCCGCTTCTAAGGTATCCATTTTACTATTTTTGGCGTCCGCTTCAAAGGTATCCATTTCCCCTATTTAGTAAAAAAGTACACAATATGGCCCACCACTTCCCTCTAATACAACTACCCACTTTACATATAATAATAATACTCCTTAATCTACGTGCAAAAAACAAATGGATACCGTAGAACCGGACGGAGGGAGTATATTAAATCTTACATTGGTATATACGCTGCTGCTGGCAGAGTGAACTCCAAGTTGATTTTACAATACTATGTACAGTTAAAGGGTATTTCAAGTGCACGGGTAAAAGGGAATAAATTATTGTGTCCATCATTTGCATGAGAGTTGCAGTGCTCCACATTTCTTCCTTTGTTCTTAAGTGATTTTTAGCATCTCTCAAGCTGATATATCTTCTGATCCTATTCTCCAAAAAAAAATATATATATATATATAAAATGCTGCTGTTATGTGTACTATATTTTTAATTGATGTGTATGAAACTACTGTCAAAGTAATTCTCCTGTTGAACTTGATAGTACCTCAAACTTCCGTCTCATGGATACTAGCGTGTGATGTTTTTCATGTATGATTGATGTGTATTTTTACACATTTTCATGCCTATGCTTTTGTTCTGTACAATGATATCTACCTCAAAAAGTACTTAAAAATTTTTAGTATGTGTTTATAGAATCAGTAAATACAACAAGGATGAAGTTTTAGATAAGGCAGAAAAAGATTTAGCTGCTGTAATAGATCAGTACATGTCTCGTTTAGTAAGAGAGCTGCATGGAACAAACTTTTGGAAGCTACGGCGAGCCTACTCTCCTGGGGTACTTATATACTGCCATTTTAATTTCCAAAGGCTGCATATGGTTTCTCAATCACAATGGTGTTTTGCTTGAATTTGTAGGTCCAAGAATACATTGAAGCTGCTACTTTTTGTAATTTTTGCAAAACAGGCACTCTTTTGAATCTTGATGAGGTCAATGCTTCCTTGCAAACACTAAGCAACCTAAACGACCCATCTGTTGAGCCTTTGCAGATTAATCTGCTAGACTATCTCTTGGGGGTATTTCTCTGACATTGACATAGGCTCTCAGACACAGACACACATAAAAGAGATGACTCAAAAGTTAATCAGCCTTTCAATTATGTTGCACATATAATACTGCAATGCCTCCATCTCCACATGTATCTAAGACCTATTGGTATTTCATTCTATTCAGCTTGCAGACTTGACCGGAGAGCTAATGAGGTTGGCGATAGGTAGAATATCAGACGGTGAACTTGAATTTGCCCAGAATATCTGCAGGTTTTTGCGTGAAATCTACAGACAGTTGACACTCATTGCCCCAAAGATGGATGGCTCCTCAGACATGAAAACAAAGATGGAAACAATGCTCCAAAGTGTAACGAAAGTGGAAAATGGTATGATTTTTATATTGTTTGTAGATTGGATGTATATTTTCTTTATTATTTGTCTAGACACATTAGAATTCAGGAAGTGCTTCCTGAAGTGTTATGAAACTGAATATAGCTCAACTTGTTTGTTATCCAAACCCTGCTTCATTGGCAACTTTTTTTAATTTTCACTTTCAAATGTTGGCTTTCAAAGTTTCATGATATTTTTTCCTTATGGTATTTCATTAATTCTGTAATCCTAAAAATAGTTAAACTGAGTAAAACTTATTACTTTAAACTGGCAGTTTTGTGAGTTATGGTTATACGATATATGAAGCAAACAAGGCCTTGTGTTTGTTTGTGTTATATATCAAATTTTTCATTTTTTATATTATTATGTTGCTTTTTTATCCATTCTCAAGAAAATGGGTGCACTGTTTATTTTGAACTCTCCTTCAAAATTTAGTCTTTTGATTGCTTATTGTGCAGCTTGCTATAGTGTTCATGTCAGAGGTTCCGAGTATATTCCGTTTCTTGGATCCGAAGATACCAACTTTTCTTTGCTGGGAATGCCCGATATGGAATGATGAAATCCTGAGAACAGTTAGATTTTTTTCTATCCTTTTGTGTTCACCTCTTACTGCAACTCGTTTTAGGGTGGACGGTAGTTTATGATTAATGTTAGCTCTTCTGCTGGACTAAATATCAGAAACTTATTAGGAGTGTCAATTCTATCGAATGTTATTAGCTAGTGAGTGAATCTAAAGAGAGAATTTGATGCAAGATTAACCTTAATTGCTCTCCGATATTTGAACATTGACGGTAATGTGAATGATTCTGTCACATATGTGCTTATTTTTATCTTTAGTTGCCTTACAATTGCATCCATGCTGTCACTATATCACAGTCCTGGTATTATGATCATATGCTTTAGTACCAAAAGAAGCTTGCCTTTTTATTTATTTTCTGCAAAAAGTAATCATTGTGTTGCACTTTATCTCTGCATAATGTGGTATCATGAAGAACTAAAGATGGTGGAATTGTAGTGGCTCTGACCAAATCTTGAAAGTGTCAAAGACTTCTTTACACTTCATTATTCATATTGAGATGATGCTAGGAGAGGTGTCAAGCCCACCATTCTTGATTCGACTGCGCATTGTATTGTCTAATAAGGTCGATGTTCTCTTTGTCATCTGAAAGTGAAAATTCTACTTGTGCCAACTTGATCATGCATGGTAGTGCAGTTGCATTCTTGTAGTGGATTGAAATTATGGAATTTCCCTGGACCATTGAAGTGGTTGTGTTACTTTTTTTCTGTAGGGGCACTGGTCCTATGTTGTGAATTATTCATATGCTTAGCATTTCTAATGTCATCTAAGCTATTGGTATTTGTTTTTAATGTTGAAACTTGAAAATACTCTCTCATACCATGCAACACTTGCGTGAGAATAAAGTCTACAAGGGGTAGTTATGATTTTTTAACTTTTTTAAAAAGTGAAAATTTTAATGAACACTTTTAAAATAAGGAGGAAATATTATTTTGTTCATATATACATGCAACATTAAGAAATGAGGTAGACAGTCCACTATATGTGGCAGTAGTGCATGTGGCTTTAAGAAAGCAAATCATGCGTCGTTTCCACATTTCCAACCCCAGCTCTCGACTTTTTATTTGTTCTTCCATACATGTAAATAATAGCATACTCCTACTAGTTTTATCCAATATTATTAATTTAAAAATGAAATACATGCCCATTTAAGTTTGATTCTCCATATTGTATTAAGAAATGAAAATGTTACAAGAGTTGGGTTCCTTTGCATCCAGTGACAAGGTGTAAGAATATTACATTAAGGGTATTTAAATTAGTTAATACGCAAAGATTTATGTGAGACCGTCTTACAAAATGACTTTCGTGAGATGGGGGAAGAAGTGATAATCTTTATAATAAAAAGTAATGCTTAATAGATGAAAAGTAATAATATTGTTGTGAACTATATATTATTAATAATTTATGGTATAAATGAGAAGTGATAATTAAACATTTTAATATATTTTTATATTAAAAGGTATGAACAATCGGACTTGGGAGATCATCCAAATAAATCTCTAGCATTTGAAATATACTATATCTATCACGTGCCAAAATAAAATTGAATTTGACAGATAATATGTTGACTCTACATGGTCTATTGGTCTAACAGTATTCTACTACTTGGTACATTATAATATACGTATTCTACTAAAAGCCATATTGCTTGAGATAGAAAGAAAATTACAATTATGTTACATGTAACACACATTAACGTATTATTACAAGGCTAGAATCATTATAGGAGTACAAAATATGTACAATATACATGAGAAAAACTCCTAACCCCAACATCATGGTGGATTAATGGAAAATTAATTCTACCTGTTATTATTGGTCGATGAGATTAGGTTAACTATAGGTCAATCCGAACTCGCAATACTAATAATCAGCGCCAAAAATAGCTGAATTTGTAAATCGCTTCTTATGACACATGCACCTTGCACATTTAATTCTTTACAGATTTTTTTTTTTAAAAATAAATTAATGTGAGTCTAGTTATAACCACTTCAGAAATTTATTACACATACATAAAAACTGCCTAAATGAGTGAGTATCACATGAGAAAATTCTCCTATTAACAAAATCTCAAATTTATAATTTTCTTTTTATAATATATAGATTTTATTATATAATACAGTATGTGTTAATAATCCAACGGGCATAAGATCCACGAGGGGTGTGCATGCTATATAGTATGGGGGAAATTCGGGGTGCACCATTAGCATCCCTCTCTTTCTATAAATAGGGCATCCACCAAACAGTAGTCCATCCAAATAAAGAAACAAGAATGCCATCCGAAATCACCACTCCAGAATATCTTCAACAGGAAGAAACCCTATCTCCAGAGTTGAACCTCTTCTTCTCCACTCTCCCTAAACAGAAAGGATGGCTTAATGCTCACCTCTATCAATACCAGGGTTTCTGGTACCCTGTCAAGCCTCTTCAAGCCCTCCTTTCCTGTCAAAAAACCTTCCAACTCCAACCCACCGACGTCTTCCTCGTCTCCACTCCCAAATCAGGCACCACCTGGCTCAAAGCCATCCTCTTCACCCTCCTCAATCGAGCCCGATACCCCGTCTCCGACGACCACCCCTTGATCACCTACAACCCTCACCACCTCGTCCCCTTCCTCGAGATCAACCACCACGTAGGCCCTCAACTCCCCGACTACGCTCGTCTCTCCTCTCCGCGTCTCTTCTCGACTCACCTCCCGCACGTCTCTCTCCCGGAATCCCTCCGGGAAAACAGCTCTGGTTCGAGAATTGTGTACCTTTGTAGGAACCCTAAGGACATCTTTGTCTCCCTATGGCATTTCACCAACAACTTGAAACTTCCTCAGGATCCTGCCAACTCCATCTCCGAGGTTTTCGACATGTTCTGTCGGGGAATCACCCTGTTCGGGCCTGTCTGGGATCACGCCCTGGAATATTGGAACAGGAGCAAAGAGAATCCCGACAGGGTGATGTTTGTGAAGTACGAAGATATGAAGGGAAGCCCTGGCATGGATGTCCGGCGCCTGGCGGAGTTTTTGGACTGCCCGTTCTCCGCCGCGGAGGAGGAGGCGGGAGTGGTGGAGGAGATTCTTAAGCTGTGCAGTTTTGAGAATCTGAGAGGACTGGAAGTGAACAAGAATGGGAAGCTGCCGTCCGGGGAGGAGAAGAAAGCGTTTTTCCGGCGTGGGGTCGTCGGAGATTGGAAGAACTATTTGAGTGCTGAAATGGCTGATGAGATTGATCGGATTACTAGAGACAAGTTCAGTGGATCGGGATTGGAGCTGTAATGATATTTATTTATGTTGGAGAATAATTGCATGTGAGCTGCCTTGGATTCTTGATTGAGTGCGTGTTTCAGTGTGTGTGTGTGTTTACTTTCTTAGGTTTTGGATTGAATTTAATGAAGCTCGTTAAAATTAATGTTGAAGTTTGCTGCTCGGATTCTCTGCGTCATTTTGGTACATCATCTCCTGTGTCAAACCGTTGGATGGACGAAAAGTAGGAGAGAGAATACTATACCCTAATCCTTAAACCCTAGGGGCAATGGTTGGATTTAATTCCCCTCTTACGTATCAATCACTTAACGCATGGCATAGGAGTTGATGCACGAAAATGGCGCAGAAGATCCGGTGTGTGAAGGTTTGTGTGTATTAATTTGTGTTTGAACGGTGAATTTAATTTAAGAAACGTGTTTCGGTTACTCCGTTATTATTTCATTAAGAGGCGGCTATTTGCACCCCTGATATTACTAGACGTACCCCATTTGCTATATAAACCTCAATAACTATTATAAAAATATAAAATATTTACTATATACACCTCTTTGTACCCATTATACCCTTTTAAACTTTAATTGTTTAATCTTAAATTCATCCATTAATATTCCGGAAGCAACGAGGATGGGATTTTGTGGCATCATTTGTCCGATCGATCTTTTTGCAGAATAAGATTGTAAGTTTTTTGGGTTTATGAGGAATTAAAGCTAAATTTTTTTATACTGTTGTTTGATGTTGGATTTATATCAAGGTTTTGTGGGAGAAGATAGATAAAGCTATGGTTTATTTTTAAGAAAAAGATTGATTTGATAAATAGAACGGCAGTAATGAAGTAGAATGTTGGTTATAGTTCCAAATCAAATGAAATGATTGATAAGTAAAGGGCCTAAAACCACCTCTTCCACCAAATCCCCCACCTCCACCTCTAAATATTTCCTACACTAGATACATACGCATTTTGTATGTTTTTCACCCTCTCTAAGATGGAACAACGTTTATCTTTCTTGTGTTGATTTAATTTTTGTGATCATACCTCCTAAGAATTAAAAAATATTAATTTTGTTCCATCCGGAACTCTCATGTTTAATTAATTTATTAAAATCTTTTAGAAACCAACTGAAAACGTCAATTTTAAATTTATTTATAATTTAAAATTCCTAATTGTATTTATAATTCATTAATTTAAAGTTCATTTAATGTATGCGGTAGAAATTCAGCAATATTACTTATATTCTTGAATTCCTTTTTACATTCATTATTGGATCCTCTCGAGAATTCTGAAAAAACCTGGGAATTTATTTATTTCTCTTTAATAAAGAAAAAGAAATACATGGCCCTATAAAAGTTGAAAAGAAAAAAGACCCAAAAAAAAAAAAAGATTTTCTTGTCATCAAATCTAAATCAGCACTTTTTTTTTTCTCAATTTAAGTATGAAGCGTCGTTATTCGACTCTAGAAGTTGCACAATGGGCCCATTCGATCCATTGAGCCCACTCAAAATATAATGGGCCTGCTTCGTAATTGTTCAAATTCAGAATCTTTCTTTATTCCAAATTCACTTATTATTGATCCACATTATTATTATTATTATGAATTTATGGAGTATTAATTAATTAATAAAATAAAGTGAAATTAAAGATCTCTCCATACGTCTTCCAAATATTAATTCCCAATTTATGCCACTTTCACTTTTCAACCAATTGCTTAAAGAGGCCTGAATACATAGGATTCTTGATCAAATCAGTAAATTTTTTTAAAAAATAAAATTTCAATTAATGAAATGAAGAATTTATAAATATATATCAAGTAATTCGTTCAATTTTAAATGAACTGACAATATCTTTTTTTTTTAAAAAAATAAGTATAAAGAATTAAAGTTACAACCCACAAGTTCGAAGTAGTAACATTATCGCACCTTTATATACTTTTTTTTTATCAGGAAAAGGAAATTTCATTCCGGTATAAGAAATACCCCAAACTTACAAAGTACAACCAAAACAATTAACCAAACACATCATTATAAAATTAAAACAAACAAACAAGAACTGCCTATCTATATCTTCAAGAAGCTCAAAGCCAAACAGAACAAGCGAATCACCTATGATGGCTAAGCGGATACACTGACCATTCTCTATAATATGATTTATGACTGATTTTCCTCTTCTTCCAAGCATACTAAGACTATAATTGAGCTTTTACTTCATCTACTATATTCCTATCTTTCCATTTACCATCATTAAATACTAAAATGATAATATAATAAATTTAAAAAATAAATGATAAATCATAAACGAACCTCAATTTTAAAATAATAAATATATAGCCTAATGTACTAATATTTTGCCAATAATTCATTAAGATTTTCAAAGTTGGGATTGATTAGTTGCTAAGCAAGCATCATTAAAAGTTGGTCTAACTGAATTCATAGGTGTCAAACAAATTGAACAAAACACCTTTAAAAAAATGCATCACATATAATTAATTTAATATCAATATATTATTACTAGGCTGGCTGCTTTATTTTACAAAATGATTTGAGTTTGAAACTTAAATTTGGTGACTCTCCAATAATTGATACAAATGACTAAAAGAGGACTATTCATTACATTATAGTACATAAAACTGTATTATGTGATTTAATGTTGAAATTGAACTATTCTTCGCTTCACCCACTATAAACACAATTGAATAGCATGTGAATTAAATTGATAATCAATTATGAATTTATTACTTTCATATACACACTTTTAAGCATATTTATTATTAAATACATGAAATTTAAATAATTACTTTCACATACAAAATATTAAAGTAAAATATTAAATATAACCTTATACTCCATACACTTTTAAACCAACAACCCTACCCCTCACCCACCCACCGGCATTGACCAGCCGTTGACCATCGTTGGCCGACGTTGACCAGCGTTGGCCAACGTTGACCGGCCGTTGACCGCCGCTAGCCGCCGCCGCCTACTGCTGAAATTTAAAATGTGCAAACAAAATATGCAAAAACAAAATTGTGCAGAACAATTATGCATAACCAAATTGTGCAAATATGTAGGGGTATTTATGATATCACAATCATAATTGTGTAGTTATGAGTAATAGTGTTTTGAGTCATGTAGTTTATAATAATTATGCATTTTTTGTGTATTTCCTAGTAAGTGACCCATCAATTAATTAGTTATTTGAAATAAGATTAATTATTTATATACATTAAATAGTGAATATAACATGTAATACGTACCCTTTAAGGCTAGTTGTTGCCAACCTGCCGTGGATTAATTGTGTTGTACTTTGTCCTTGATGAGTGGTACCTTGCTTGACGCAGTTGTCACGTTTTTTTATGGCCATTTCATGTCCACGACCACCACGATAACAATATACATACACACACATAAATATAATATTAATCCTATGATTATTTAACTAATCTCTATAGTTGATAGTTATTTTTTTTAATTTATCGTTGAAAATTAATCCAATACATATACATATACTCGCAATATAACATGAATTAATTAACTTAATTTTTAAGATGAATAATATTTCTTTATGCGAAAGGGTGGCAACTCTAATTGACCTAATTTCACAAAAAATATTATCGTGAAACTGCTCCATACAATTATTTAATTGCTGCATTTTTACCTTCTTATATTCAATTTTCCAATAATATATATACACTAATATTCCTCTTCAATTTCCTGCACTTAAACCGTTAATTTACTAACATAACATATTAATAAAAATTTTTTTTAAAATTTTTACGATTTTTTAATATAAAAACCCCTAATATAAATTAAGAATTGGACAACCATGGCTTAAATTTGGTGGATACGACGTTGGGGTAATAGTCCAAATTAATTAGTTCGTTGAGTACATCGTATATATATGGTTAGACTACAATCAATGTGATAATAAACCTTAATTAATTGATTTATATGAAATAGAAATGAATTTGATGAGATTCTTAAATTGGGTCATGGGCCAGTGTAGGGGGCACAAGGCCCATCAAATTGTATTTATTATATGATCATAAAAATTGTCAATTTGAAAGTGGCTTAGTAACCAACTTTTTGTTTTTAACAACCACCTAACAATCCAAGAACCCAGATAAATATACAACACATTGAATTTGTGTCACAGTATAAATAATACTATTTGTAAGTTTGAAATGATATTATTTAAATGTTTTATGAATACTCTGATTTTTTTAAAGGAGTTTTTTTCATGTGGGATTGAAATATAGATTAATTATTAATTAGAAATTCAAAATACCTTTTTATATCTTTTCAAAATTCAAAAGATAAAATTCTATCAATTCAGAATCTAAATCAAAAACTCATTAAAAATGATGTAACATAATCATATAAATTTGTCATTAATGAGTCTATATTATCTTAGAAAACAATTTTAATGTATAGTTGTTATTATTTTAGTTTAATTAATTTTATGATTTTTAATTCCTGTATTGATGGCTTCATTTTTTTGGCCCTGAACTTATAGAAAAAAAAAATTCATCTTTAATTGACAATTAACTTATTTTTCAAATCCTATAATAAAAAAAAAATCATTTCTATATGGAGTATATTCTATGTTGGGTTATTTACAAATTCAACTTATAATAGTACATAAAATTAAATTCATCGATCCACTATAATTTTAATTAAAATTCTAATCCATAATTTCCTCGTATTTTGATCTTAGATCGATGTAAAATGGTTCCTACTCCCATTATTGATAATATTGCGTCAACATAAGTAAAGAATGCACTTAATAAAAAAAAAAAAACACACCCACAATTAGAAATTATCAGCACATATTTAAGAATTATTTTTAAAAAAATGTAATTATATTTACATTATGACAATAACTAAGGTGGGAAAGGGGTACCAATTTTGAAATGTATAACCTCCTCCATTCACCTTCAGTGTGTGTGTGTGTTTTTTTTTTGTTTTTTTTTTCTATTTTTTTATTTATTTAATTCTAGGGGTATAATTGTAATTTTATCCTTGTGGTTTAGGGTATAATTTATCCATAGGATTTAGGGTTTAGGGTATAATTGTAATTTTACATTTGTGGTTTAGGGTATAATTTATCCCTAGGGTTTAGGGTATAATAGTCATTTAAATATAATAAATTTAAAAATAAAATAAAAACAACATTAATAAAGGAGCAGAAATTAATTAGAAAGAGTGGGACCGAGGTACCAATTCAATTTGTACCCCCTGGTTGTATCCTAGTCACTCTCTTACATTACATATACTCCCCCCGTCCCACCCAAAGAGTCTCTTTTTGTCATTTTGGGTGTCTCACTCAAAGAGTCCTCTTTCATTTTTTACACAAATGAGACTCACACACACCTACTAATACAATTAAAATATGAGACCTACACTCTCACTAATACAACTACCCACTACAAATTAAATAATAGGCTAAATATAATATGCACCCTGGTGCACCTAAAGATACGGTGCACCCATATATAAATACAAACACAACCATATACAATTAAGAGCAAAAATATATACAATTTAATTGTTACTTTTTTAATGAAAATTTGAGTTAAAAAATATACAATTATTAAAAAACATATACATTATTGAATAAAAAGTTATACATATATGAATGCTAGTTTTTTTAATAAAAAACTTAGTATGAAAAAAATATACAATTATTACGACATAGATACACAAAACAGAATAACATGTATACAAAATAGAATGAAATGTTATACATATGTGGGTGCATCCTTGCATCCGGGTGCACCCAATATACACTCTAAATAATAATACTCCTTAATCTACGTGCAAAAAGCAAAAACAATCATTTGCCCTGACCTGGACGGAGGAAGTATAAATAATAAAGAAATAAATAATCTGTTTGGTAGCGGGTGTATAGTGGGTTAACAAAATCTGGGTTAGTGGTCCTCTAAATCCAACACTGGACATCTCAATGGACCATTCACTGTATCTGTACTTCTAGACTACACATATATACGTACAACTCTAATGTATACTCCCTCCATTCCCAATAAATTATTCCCTTTTATATTTACACCCTTTTATTTTTCACATAATTTATGATAAATGACATTTTGATGTAACGAAGTGAACAGGTGATTTGATAAGATAAAGTATATGAGAAGTGATAATTTAAATAGCCGATTTGATAAGATAAAGTATATGAGAAGTGATAATTTTTCAATTAATAAAAAGGATATTGCTATTTTATAAATAAATAAACTAAGTTAATGCTATTTCTAGTCTACTAGCTACTGTTTTTTCTTAAAAAAATAATAAACTAAATGATTTAGCTTCATAAAATCAATTATTAGAATTATAGTAGTATATTAAAGTCCTATTAATGTACATATTATAATATAAAAATGATATTCCAAATCATGAGAATTGACTTCACCATGCTGAATCTGGAAATATTTTACTTTAGCGACTAAAAGCTGGTAATAATATTTCTTGAAGTATTCTCAAATCCCATATGACATCCTCCTTCTTCTTCTTTCTTTTTTTTTCTTCAACAATCAATAAATTAGAATATAAAGGATACTTGTCCCTTATAAGAAAAGAAAAACAATCTCCAAAAATATGCTAACAACTTATTACAAGACAAACTAAAGACTAATTAGTAATCCAATCATCGAAAGAATAGTGCGCTCTAAGCTCATCCTTAATCTTAATCTAATTGCAGGTTCTAAACATGAACAACTCATAAATATTTTCCTCCCTTCAAAAACAACTCCATTTTGCCATTTCCAGATGCTACCTATAATACTAAACTATATGACATTCCAATTGGTAGCCTTCATACCCTTCAATTTAGATTAGTGTTCATTCTTTTTTGTATCACCATTTTCTGTAAATTGTTTCACTTTTTAATTGTTTTTTATTTTTATGGTCAGAAGAATCTTAATTAGTTATACAAGTCATAATGAAATTGGTTGTATATAGATTAATTATTACTTAATTTTAATTACAACTTTGTTTGAGGGTAACAATACTAATTAAATTCCATTGTAGTTACCAGGAAAAAAAAATTCTAAATATTATATTATTTATCATGTCTATAAATCAAAAAATCAAAATGAAAGAAAATAAAATACATTTAAAAAAATTACCCACGTTAAATATTATATCATTCCTTAAAATTATATGCAAAAGACTAACATAATTATAAATTTTATTAATTCATGTATTAATTTTACAAACCAAACACACTTTTACGTTTAATTATCATTTTAATTAATATTGTAAGGCTAAATATAGTGTGCACCCGGGTGCACACGAAGCTTCGTGTGCACCCACGTACAAATATAAGTAAAACATATACAATTATGAGTAAAAATGTATACAATTTAATTGTTAATTTTTTTAATAAAAAATTGAGTGTAAAAAAATGTACAATTATTAAAATACATGTATACACTATTGAATAAAAAATTATACACATATAAATGCTTGTTTTTTTAATGAAAAACTTAGTGTGAAAAAAATATACAATTATTACAAAACACGTATACAAAAGAGAATAACATGTATACAAAATAGAATAAAAAGTTATACAAATATGGTGCAAGGGTGCATCCGGGTGCACCTAATATACACTCATATTGTAATTACTAATTAGGGTTTACTTTTACTTCTAAAGCTTATTATGTTAGTTATTTAGGGTTTTTATCATTCATTCATCATAATTAAGTAATTCAATTCCTATATATGTATATAATTATGATATCACTATTTTATTTTAATTGGTAATTTTGAACTTATCATTTACCTTTAACTTATTACATTCTCTAAATATATAGTATATGTGAAATTTTTATCATCAATTAGTTTAGGTACCCATCCACTTATATTATGTATCCTTAATTGATATTAGTACTATAAATGAAATTATCAAATATACCCCTAGACTCTAAGATAATTAGCATATTTAGGGCCATTAATTCTGGTATCTCCTGATTAGGACCACATGAACAACATGATGGTGTCTGGATGGTGGTTCATACTTCATACTTCAGCTAGAGGGCCTGAAATTATTATTATTATTTTTTAAGAATAAAAAATTAAATAAGAGTGAAAAAATCAAATAGAGTTTCATATACTCTATATTTTAGTCAAATTCTCTTGTGAGACGTTACTTACGTGAGACGGTTTGTGAGACGTGTTAAAGTATGTCTTTTATTTATATAAAATATGTTTAATAGTTGTTAAAGTATATTTTCTAAAACATGCTGGATTATGCATTAAAGTATGATTTTAGTGTGTTATAATTTGATTTATTATTGGCATACTTTAACTACAAATAAATATATTTTATCTATACAATAAGCATACTTTAGTGATAGGTCGACCTGTCTCACATCCGTTTTACAAATAATCCGTCTCATAAGAGAAAAACTCTATATTTTAAGTTCCTAATAAAATGTTAAGATACTTGATATTTTTAAGAATATTTTTATTATAAGTTCTTGATAATAAAACATTCGCATTGCATTTTAATTAGTGTAACAAATATTCGCAAATTATGATTTCTGAAATTTCATATGAAATAAAAAAGACCAAATATTAAAACATCACTCCATAACTTTATCTATATTAAATGAAATTCTAGAATTTTTTTATCAAGGATTATTATTGTTACTAATTCCACGAAATGTTTAAATAATGACTTATAATTCCGACTAACTTTATATGATCTTTACGTAATTAAGATATTATTATTGATTATTTAAATTAATTTTTTATTTAATCGTACTCATTATATTTCTAAATTTCGTTGACTAAAAAATAAAAATAAAAAAAATAAAAATAAAAACTTATCAACGAGGAACCCTTCACTCCTTGATTTCTGCTATGTATCAAATTATTATTTATAGGTAGTTTGACTGACACCGTTTGATAGTGAAATCATTTAATTAAACTTTTAATTTGTAATTATTTATTTATTTTTATTAAAAATATTATTTAATTTATTAAATATGATAAATTGTTTATAAAATAATTTGTAGTATTATTATCACTTTTTATTAATTAAAATTACTTCTTATTAAAAATATTAATATTTTTTATCCATCACACACGCAAACTGATCTTTCATGAGACGCGGTTAAGTTTTCGTCTTTTTGTATGAACTATATTATTAGTTTTTAAGTTGAGGTAATTTAAAGAAAAGACCTAACTAATGTTGTTGATAAATCAATCCCACTTACTAAAATAGAAGGAAATTAAAAACCTAATATTTCATTGTTGGTTCCTTTAATTGTAAGTGTTAATTATGACATAATAGATAACAATAAGTGTGTATCACTATAGCACCAACAAATTGTACATTTATTATCAATTGAAATATTTAGGTACACAACACAAGATACAATTGATTGACTTAACAAGAAAGGACAAAGATGTAATTTTAAATGTTGTGTGCCTAAATACCATTTGCTTAAATTGCTTCGCTTTAGATATTGTGCCACCTCCCGCAGATTCATTATCATCATTATGAAAAGTAATGGTTAAAATAATAGCATACTTAGTAATAATTTCTCAACAAATTAAAGATAATTTTGTACTTTATATCATAATTACGAGCAATTACTTTTCATAATTAGTTTTAGCATCAAAAGAACCATTAATTTACTTAAATAGGAGTATATATATATATTCTAAATAGAGTGGTTTTTAATTTTGGAAAAAAAATCAAGATATTCTTAAATAAAAATATGAATCCAACTACTTAATACCAAAAAAAAAAAGGGGAAATATTAAAACATTGTGACAAATTATAATTACAGAATATTTTCAAAATAAAATTATTTCTCACTAATAATAAGGAGAATTAGAAAAATAATATTGGTGGGACGAAAAGTAGAAGAGATTTATGATGTCAGAAAATCAAATTGGCCCACAAGTTTTGATCTGACGTGGGACGGTGTTGGTTTGATGTGGGCCCATTGGGCTGACTCTTCCGTAGTGGGAAGAGGCATTTTAATAAATAAAAGTGAAAAAGAATATGTTAGATTTCTGGCCCATACTCGGCCCATTTAATGGAAAAACAAAATTAAAAATAATAAAATATTTAGAACAAAATCTGATGCTCGTTGCAGAAAGTGGGCAGTGGTCACGTGCGTTGGTGTGATTCTCGATAAATAATTAAAATATTATTTATTTATTATATATTAATAACTGTACTAATTTTAGTTCTGATTTTTGATGTGTTTAATAATAATCATTTTGACTGCTGACTAGGTTGTGAATCTGATATGAGTATGACTACTGTCATTGTACCTCTAAATACTCTTCCATCCTTTTACCCTACGGACATTCTACTACTTCCCGCCCTATAGAGTTCACTATACTCCCTCCGTCCGCCTCAAAGGTGGACATTTGTTTTTTACACATGAATTAAGGAGTATTATTATTTAAGGTGTAGTTGGTAGTTGTATTAGTGGGGTGTATGAGTCCCTTAAATTTATTGTATTAGTGATGTGTGTGGGTCCCATGTGTTTAAAAAGAGGAATGTGGACCTTTGGTGCGGACGCCCAAAATGGCAAAATGTGGACCTTTCGGGCGGACGGAGGGTGTATTTATTAGGGCACTGGATGTCCTGTAACACTTTAGTGTGATATCTCCTACCATGTGTTTAAAAAGAGGAATGTGGACCTTTGGTGCGGACGCCCAAAATGGCAAAATGTGAACCTTTCGGGCGGACGGAGGGAGTATTTATTAGGGCACTGGATGTCCTGTAACACTTTAGTGTGATATCTCCTATAACATTTTCTTATTAAATGACATATGGTGTTGTGGATCCAGACTCATTTATTAGTCGTTTATCTCAAAGAGTTTTATTTTTTTTAGTTATACAAAACTCATACATATCATTAATATAATTTGAATATGAGATCCACACACCACATTAATATCCTTACGGCTCGAGAGAGAGTATTTTTTTTATCCTATTGAAGTTCAAATCTTAGAATAAATGTTAATGAATGTAATTTCTTAATTTACTTTTAGAGTTAATTTAAAAGCGTTAGATAATAAATAAATTATAAAATATGTTATATTTATTTAAAAGAAATATGGTACTTTTAAAATTTAAATGTGTATGAGAATATTAGTTAAATGTTAGGATTTTTTTTAGAAGTGTGAATTTAAATTTAACACGAATTAAAACGAAACATGTGAAAGTTAATATTTGGATGGAGAGAAAAATATCAATAATTATGTGAACATGTTCCTACTTGAATTATTTGGAACAATTATATGTGAATCTTTTAAGTATTGTTGAATTTAATTTTAAATTATATGGTGAAAATTTAAAAATTTAAGAATAAAATAAGGCATAAAATATTATATAAGACTTCAGGATGAGATCATAATTTTATTTTTCAAATCTATAAAAACAAAAATGAAGTAAAATAGTACTATATGAATCACACTAATTAAATATTTAGCTACACAACAAATGTGAAAATTATAGGGTTAATTGCGCCAAAAACTCTGACCTTTTCGCGAATTTCAAATTAGTCCAAACTTTTCAATATTTATAAATAAGTTCTCGACCTTTAATCTTTTTTTCAAATCAAGCCACCGGGCAGCGGGAGGCCTGCCCAGTGCTGACGTGTCCATCTATTTTCTACGTCACCTTCCACATGTACAAAACGACGTCGTTTCGGCCTTCCACCTGTCAAAAAGTTAATTGCATGAAAAGTCTCAATCTTTTCGCCGATTGCGAATTAGTCCAAACTTTTAAAAATTTTGCAAATAAGTACCCAACTTTAGCCCGTATTGCAAATCGAACCACCGGGCAGCTCGAGGTCTATCCGGACGCTGCCGTGTCATTGTATAAGCCAAGTCACTCTATATTTGTTAACAACAGGGCTTTGTTTTAATTTTTTAAATTAAAATTTAATATATATCCAAAAGAACGTCCTCATATATCACACATTAACATTATCTATCAAAATCCGCCATGTGTGAGGGGTTATGGAAGACAACTTCTGAATTTCGATTAGATGATCCATACGATAATTGTTACTGCTATTTAGCAATTAGAGTGTAGAAAAAGATTTTGGGGACAAGAATAGTGATTAATCGGCTCCTTCAATTCTGTGGTTGATTTGTTCTTGGCCTTTACTATACAGAAATACATTGTAGGATTTTCTCTCTCCATCTACTGTCGTAATACATATTTTGATCAAATAATGTTAGTATGTGATATATGAGGATTTTTTTTGGAAATCTTAATAAATAAAAAAAAATCAAAACAACGTATTTTTGTTAACTAGTGTAAAGTAACGTGACATATACAATTACACATCAGCGTCCGGACAGCCTTTCACCCGGTGATTCGAGTTGCAATACGAGCTTAAAGTCAGGTACTTATTTGCAAAATTTTTAAAAGTTTGGACTAATTCGCAATCGGCGGAAAGGTTGAAACTTTTCATACAATTAACTTTTCGACAGGTGGAAGGCTGAAACGACGTCGTTTTGTACACGTGGAAGGTGACGTGGAAGAGAGATGGACACGTCAGCACCGGGCAGGCCTCCCGCTGCCCGGTGGCTTGATTTGAAAAAAGGGTTAAAGATCAAGAACTTATTTGTAAATATTGAAAAGTTTGGACTAATTTGAAATTCGCGAAAAGGTCAGGGTTTTTGGCGCAATTAACCCAAAATTATGTATGCTGTATTAATTTAAGAAAAAATTATTCTAAAATAAAAAAAACAAAGGTTAATTAATTTGTTTTATTAATTGAGTGAGGTGGACGTACGGTTGATATTTAGCTCTTTATTATGCGTTGATCTCATGTGTTCCCGGGATAAATAGTGTTTCTAAAGGAACACAAGAATAAAAAATATTAATTAATATTTTATTCTTGTGTTCCTATAAGAACACGTTGTCCCGGGGCACACAAGTTTTTGCCTAAGGTACTCATGTTTATTTTTATCATTTCATTTTTATTTTTTTTACTGAAAATTGGTCAAAATTCTAGTTACCAGAATTCTAGTAATTAAATAATATTCTAGCAACATTAAAACAAAAAAAATTTAGAAATTTTTTTCTAAAATACTACAATCCAATTTTTATGAGGAATATGTTACTCATTCCTGCACAAAAGTTTATATTTTCAATTTTTAATTTATACCAAAAAAATACTTCCTCCGTTCCACGGCAAGAGTTGTTTTTGTTTTTTGACATGTGGATTAAGAGGTATTATTATTTAATATGTAATAGGTAGTTCTATTAGTGGGAGTGTGAACTCCATATTTTAATTGTATTAAAGAAGGTGTGTAGGTCCCATGTGTTTAAAAAATAAAAAGTAACCCTTTAGATGAAACGACCAAAATGACAAAAAGAAACCCAGAACGGAGAGAGTATATATTTTTATTAAATGAGATCCCACAAAATAATTAAAATATTTTGATAAGGTACACACAGTATGTATAAAGGTGATAATTTAGAGAGATATGGAATCTAATGGAGTGAATCATCTGCAGAAAGTCTAACTGCAAAAACCTAATTAACTGATTAGGTGTGAGTTAGGTTTTGCTGTCTGTTGTGTAGACGAGGCTTGAGGAATCTTGTCCATTCATTTCATTCATGTTTTAACAGTCTAATCAATTTGTCTTTTTATAGTGTTAACTTAATTAATTTCTCCTCATTTAATTTTTAAACCAAATACTATAGCATTAGAGTAGTTTAATTTTTTTTTTATTATTATTCAAAAAAAATAGTTAAAATTTATTTTATCTATATATATTAATTATAATAACTTATAGTTTGTGATCAAGAGAATTAATACTCATTCGTCCCAAAGAAATAGACGCACTTACCTTATGTTAATTAAGTTAGACAAAGTTTTTTGTGAGACGGGTCAACCAATCACTAAAATATACTTATAGTATAAATAAAGTATGTTTAATGGCAAAAGTTCCTGCGCCACACAACCCTCCCCCTCCAATTCTATTTAAACCTATGTATTGCTAGGAGTTTAAATTGCAAAGGGGCATGAAAATTGCAAAGGCGCACTGAATGTGCTCCGTCCGCCCGGGTGTATAGGAGCCTCACTCATGTTTAATAATGGTTAAAGTATGTTGATTATGTATTAAAGTATGATTTTAACGTATAATATAATTTATTATTAATATATTTTAACTACAAATAAATATATTTTATATATACAATAAATATGGAGTATACTTTAGTGATGGATCGACTCGTCTCACAAATAACTCGTCTCATAAGAGAGTGTCTCATTAAGTTAAATACCATAAAGTAAATGCATTTACTTCCGTGGATGAAAATGAAATACTTACTAATTAATATATATAGATGAAAATTATATAACATAATAAAACAAAGTATGTTTTATAAAACATAAATTATACCAAGTACAATTAAATTATATATTACATTCAATATATATATATATATATATATATATATATATATATATATATATATATATATATATATATATATATATATATATATATGGAGTATGTATTTTATGTGATCAATATACAATATACGTAGCAATTATGATTTATTGACAACTTTTTCGCTGACAATAATACAATACAGCTTTATGATCTTAACGGCTCAGTTTTTAAGTGGTGAGATGTTTTTCATTAAAGATTGATAGCAAGTTGTTAAGATATTAATCTTTTAGTTAAGGACCTAATTAATTACTAATTCGGTGATCATATGAAAATCCAAGGCCGTAAGTTAACATGCATGATTGACGGAACTAATGATCTAGAAGATTGTGCCACCGTGGATTAATAAATTAAATTAATCTCTAAATATGTTATCCCCATATATTAATTTTGTCATTTTAAGCAAAAGAAATCCATGAAACAAAAATTTAAAGCAACACTATTTATAGATTGATATATGTGAGATGGATGAAATTATTATTAAAATAAAAATTGTAATTTTTATATTCTTAATAATTGAAATTAGTAATATATTTACCTAAAAAAAGTAATAATTCATTTATTTAAAAAAAATAAAAAATACTATAGAATAATTTTGTAAAATTAAGGATGCTTGATAAACCAGTATATATATATCACTAGTCTTATTTTTTATTGTAAATGTTTTATACATTAATGTCATGGAAACAGATGTTAAAATTTTGAATGATTCTATGGTGTTGAATAATTTAAAAATTAATTTAACTATAATACAAGTTTACCCTGATTAGATCCTAAATTTTTACTTTTTAAATCTAATTAAGCACAATGGTTTCATTTCAAAAGAGAGAAATTTTTAAAATTTAATTTACTTACTTTATTATTTTTATATATAACGTGAAAAAAGATTTTAAAATTTTCAATTAATTAATATCACCAAGAAGATTTAGGCCCTAATCAAGTTGAGAATACGGTTAATAATTAGTTAATTAAATAACTAGCTAGCATTATTATATATTCAACTATGCTATTTCCAACGTGCAAGTTTATTTATTTGTAGCCTTTTTGACCTAACAAGGGCTATCATGTTGGGTAATGCCATTTCATTTAAAATTCACACGTCTATCCATATACACACTAATATTATAATTTAATAATTTTTTTACTTAAAATATTAACATATTAATTAATAATGAGTTGAAAAAAAATAATCCTTACTAATCAAACTCGTCTTCCCATTTAATGTTCTCGCATACGTTAATGAATGTCACTTTGTCATCTAAGTCCAAATTTTGAATAATAAAAAAATTATAAAGAATGTTGTTGTAGGTTAAAAATTGATAACAAAATTTTATTCAATAAATAAATTATAAAGAATGGTGTTGTGTGTTAAAAATTGATAATAAAATTGGAAATTAAAGCATATTCTTTAGTTATAATTAGTTAAATGTCACTTCATTTTATGAGGTGTGAATTTTATAAGCGAAATATGAGCTAAAACAGAAAATATGAAATTGAGTTTGGGTAGAAGGAAAATAGAGTTCCATTATATATTAAGCATTTTAATCTTATTATTTAATCTTTTTCTATCTGTTTCTAAGGTTTATTATATCTTATAAATGATTTTTGTCATCAATTCATTCATCATTAAATAATTCAGTTTTAATATATGAAACTATGATACTGCTCCATTTTATCTTTGATTTATTATTTTATTATATTTTTATCATCAATTTAATTAATTAAAATAAAATAAATGTAGGGAATTATTAATCCACGTATGAATTAATAAACAATATGAAGTTGAAATATTGATGGGTTTGTGGGAAGCACGTCGTTACTAAATTCCGGCAAGGGTGATGCTGATTTGGACATCACTCCTCATGTAATGAAAATCCCATATAGGAAACCAATTCACTATTTTATGCAACTACTATTATTTTATCTAGACAATCTCCCACAGTTTAAGCTACGTGCCTAATCATTAATATATTATAATAATAATTTTTCCATTCCGTAATTATTGTTACATTTAATATTATACAAAAATTAAAGAGAATATAATATTTTAATGTTATGCTTGGATATATGATAATATATTACTCCATGAGTCATATTTATAAAAAAAAAAAATATTTAATTAATAAAATGTAACAATATTGCGGGGAAGTAGTATATAATACTCTATAATTAAATTATTTTGTATATATGATTCTAGGGAAATTTGCATGCTTATGTGTCATTTATTTAGTCATATTCTATTTTTTTTTGTCTCTAATTTTTTTTTTTTAATTTATCCCAAAATTGCAATTTTGATCATTACAGTTAATTTTGGGATGGAAATTGTTAAATCCAAAATATAAACTAAATAGAGAGTAAGATATTAAACAATTTTCATCCAAAAGTTAACTACAGATATCAAAATTACAATTTTTTAGACAAAAAAAAGTTAGAAATAAAAAATGAAATGAAACTACGTACTCTATGAAATCAAAAGTGCAATTATATATATACATAAATTAAAGTATTGCAGAGACACACATGATATATGTAGCACCTTTACATAGTTTAAAGATCTCTCTTATGCTTGATGGTACGTAATTAGGTGGGATTCGTGGGAATAGAAGACAGAAATCATGTTTTGTGGTTGTTGTAAGTTGTAATGGTAGGAAATAAATTCTAAAACCTTAAACCCTATTACGATTAACGAGATTAAAATTATAATGCGAAAGCGTATCTGATCCAATGAGTCTTCTAGGCGGAACACGAACCTGGGATCAGTGATTTTATGACCTTCCTCAACTAAGCCTCCTTATTCCTTATGGAGACCGTAGTAATCCCTCTCGATGGGGAGAAGAGAAGACCATGTGTGGCATAGTGTTTTGAGGACCATAACCAAGGAGCCTTTATATATTATACAACTGGCCCACCCATAATCACCCAGTCATGTAGTATTGGATATCTACTCAATTGACCCACGTCATTATTATTATAGCTTATGGACTTTTAACCTCAATAGGATCACTTAATTAAATTCATATAATAATTGAATATCTAATATAATTACATTATAATATATTGCCCACAATTAAATTATATTGGAAATTAAAAATTTCCCTACAGTAATAACTATTTTAGCGTCTTTAAATTGATCAATCCCAAATAACGTAAACCCACTCTACTTTATTCCTTCCTACTGGTTGCAGTTTATTTCCACTTCACATTTAATTGTAGGGTAATTCTGGGGTGCACCGGATGCACCGGTGCACCTAAGGGTTTAATAGTGTAATTTAGGGTATAATAGTAATTACATAAATTAAAAGTTGGTTATTAATTAAAATCTAAGGGTGGAAATTAACTGTTTTAAATTTTAATGGGTTAGATCTTACAGGTGCACTAGTAAGACTCCTAATGGTAATTTTTTTAATATCTTCAATTAACTTGTAACACTACTATATATTATGGAGTATTAATTAGTTCTATTATTATATGTAAAAAATAAATTCATATTTTGAAATTAAGTTTTTATATTTGTCCATAATTCAGGCCAAAGTTGATATATATAAATATATATTTAAAAAAAACTTTATTCATGATTCATTAACACTCTCATGAAAATGTTCTAAATTATAATAATTTCATTTAACTTTTAAATACTTGTAAAATGGCAATTATATAATTAGAATGTAAATTCAGTTTCAGAAAGTGAGGAAGTTTTGAATTAAAATAAAAAATAGAGAGAGAGACAGTGTTGAAGGAGCAACTATTTATAAACTTCATGATTTCAATGTTTTATTGAATTCGACATGTAGATTGAATTGCTCCAACAAAACTCTTTAAATAAAATACGTACTAAAGATTTAATTAATTAGGTGAAAGAATTAATCGTTTTAATGAAATCGTATCACACATAGGTGAGACGTGATCTCAACTAATATTATTCATTGAAATATATAGTACTTACATTAAACAATAATATTTAATTAAATATTACACTATTACATGCACGAGGCCACATTAATTTCAACAATCTCATTAATTTTTATTGTGTGTAAATTATAAAACGATATGATAAAAGAAGAAAGCATCATGTGGAACTCCTATTCACTGAGACTAAAATACTATATCCAAAAAGATTTCAGAGTTACTTCTAACAAAAAAAAAAGGTCTGGTCAAATTGGTAATTTGTCTAGTTATTTTTTCAGGATGTATATGAATTATGAGTCCTTATATTAAGAATATATAATGTTGATGCATTGATCAATTTGATCGAATTAATAATAAAACCCATGAATAGATAATAATATAATAAATCCTAAATGGAAAAAATATACTCCCTTCATCCCCTTTAAAGAGGATATTTTTTTCAATTTTGAGCTTTCTACCCAAAGAGTCCTCTTTATTTTTTTTACACACATGTGACCCACAAATATAAAATACAGGACCCATACTCCACTAATACAACTATTCACTACACATTAAATAATAATACTTCTTAATCCACGTGCCAAAAAGCAAAAGACCCTCTTTGTGAGGGACGGAGGGTATATTTATTCACACTTTAGTCTCACACTACTTTAAACATGTAGATGTTGGAAATTTTTAATTTCCATTATAATCTAATTATGGGCAATATATTATTATACAATTATATTAGCTATTCAATTATATTATGGACTTAATTAAGTGATCCAATTAAGGTTAAAGGTCCATGGGCTATAATAATAAATGATATGGGCTTATTGAGTAGATACCCAATACTACATGATTAGGTGATTATGGGTGGTCTAGTCAAGTAGTATATAAAGGTTACCAGGTTATGGTCCCCAATATACTAAGCCGCACATGATCTTCCCTTCTCCCCATCGGGAGGGATTACTACGGTCCCCATAAGGAATAAGGAGGCTTAGTTGAGGAAGGTCATATAACCACTGATCCTGAGTTCGTGTTCCGCCTAGAGACTCATTGGATCAGGTACGCTTCCGCTTTACGGTTTTGATCTTGGTTTATCATAATAGGGTTAAGGTTTCATGGATTAATTTCCAACAAGTGGTATCAGAGCCACCCTATTTATGCTTCTCTGAGATCTGATGATATTAAATATATAGTCATCGTTTCAGATATGATGATATTAAATATATAGTCATCGTTTCAGAATTTGAATTCATTGTTTTTGGAATAGCATATGAATTCGTACAAGGGACATATATATTTGATAAATGTTATGAGATCTAAATAATGGAGAACATTTGTTATTATCATCATTACTTTGGATTTAATAATATTAATTATTTCTAATTACTGTATTGTTCACGAAATTTGAGTCGTGAATGAATCACAAATTGAAATTAAAGGATATTTGTGAACTGAGTAATTTTGATTTGAAAACGTGGTTCAAGGATTTTAATTTGGTAACTTTAATTAATTTTAAATCTGTGAATTTATTATGGAGCATTAATTATCAATTTACAGATTTTATATTTAATATGTTAATTATGTATATGAGTATATCACAACTGCGCTCTTCGTATAACTCCTATTTTGATGCCACTGAATTCAATTAATTGAGCGCATTTGTTGGGTATGTATCATTAAGCCATTTGAGCAATATATTTTGTTTGAGGAAATTATTGTTCTATTGAAATAGTTGCGAATATTCTAATTTATATAGATGGTATACTGCAAAATAATGTTTTGGGATCAAATTATTAGGCATACCTATATATACACATAATTGAGGATATATATGTACACTATTGTTATTTTGGTTAATGATGGTGTTATCATATTTGTTCGAATGGTTAATGATGGTGTTATCATATTTGTTCGAAGTAATACGGATATTATTGAATTAAAAAAAAAAATCACGTTAGCTGTGATTATGCGTTAGTGCTCAATATTATTTTAATAGTCTTGATTTTGATAATAATAATAATTGAGCATTCTGGATTTATTCATGAATCATAATTAAAATACATATTACTTATGTATTCATTATATTTCATTATTAATTTGTATTAATACATTAATTGTGATTTGACATAATTTATTTGTATTAATACATTAATTGCGGTATGACATAATTAAGTTTAATGGAATATGATACTCGACAATTTCGTGAATATTTGCCTAATTCAATATGTTCTATAGTTGGATTTAGAATCATTAATTAAGTTAAGAAATCTTTCAGTATCTTTTAAATTTGTGTGAATCATCTAATATTCCTATTTGGTTAGTAGAATAAAATTAAATTAAATTGGGGAGACAGTTAAATGTCGTTTAATTAAATTAAATATTTTAATATTTATTTAATTAGTCTAGTAAACCTTCAATCTAGTCAATCGAAGCACCATGTTGCCACAGCAATATCGTGTGTGGAGAAAAACTTTATTGAAATTACATAGATGGGTGTGGTATTATTTATGTGTTCTGTGTTCGGCCCACAGGTAGGCACAGTTTGACAGAATAATAACACACATGTGATAATAAGTATGTGATAATTATTTGAATTATTCATGTGAACATGAGTCGGTCCACAGATAGACTCTTGTTTGACAGAACTTATTGTCAATACTTGATTGTTGCACCAAGATTACCCCTGCAGTTAATTTTTGTCCACAGACGAGGTTAATGTTGCACAAGGTGTCTTGTGATGGGTCCCCAATTAATAATGTTGTATGAGTGTATCTTCATGCGGGTATTGATCGGCACACAGGTAGATTAATATTTGGCAGAAATACACAAGTACCTGTGGTGGTAAATACGTGACAATTATTTGGTTTGACATGTGAGTAATAAGTCGGCCCACAGGAAGGCTATTGCTTGACAATTTTATTGTCAGTATTTAACTACTGCATGAGAGCATCATTTAAATTAGTATTTTTTGTCCAAAGACTTGATACTAATATTGTGCTCGAATCTTTAAGATGATTCTAATTTATTTAAATTTTGAAAGATTATAAAGTTTAGTGCGAGCATGAAAAATTATTTTGCATTAATTCTCTGTACAATTAAGAAGTCTGCTAATTAAGTTTTCCATATATCAACAACAAAATCATACTTGATGAGTGAACTTCCACAATAAGGATGAGACTAATAAGTCAAACTTAATCTCAATAAAGTATAAGGGCAATACAAGAAATCCCATTAAGAAAGCTGTTAAAGACAACTAAAGTATAACCTTTTGTTTTCTCCTAAAGGCCTGTGGAATTGTCTTATAATACACTGCATTAAATTATTCAGTATGCATGGTGCAGTTAAAAGACATAATTGAACTCCACAACATATGGTCACTAATGTGAGAAATACTTAAGATTGCAACTTATGGTCTCAATAAATTTTTTAACCAAAGTAGTTGTGAGAACTCTTTGAGTTTCACATATGGTGATGTCCAACTAAAGCTAGATCATTGGGATCTACTAAAGAAAATTGGACTCAAATAAATGTAAGCTACTTTATTGGTATTAAATAAAGATAATAAGTTTATGATCTAATTGATCGGATCATATTTGAGACGGGTAATACGTTATTATGTGCGGATGTTGATTTTGGGGGAAGAATAATATTAGAGACATTGTCCTTAAGGGGGAGTCGATTCGATCCCCACTTATGCTTTAAAGAATTGGTGCAAATTCAGAATAACGATATGACAATGTCAATAATATTTAAGGTATAATAAAATCAACAACCTCAATAATTAATGTCACTAAGAAAACCACTAGAGTTGGGAGAAAATCAATTCGGATAATTATGTAGTTTTCTCCTAAATAAAGAGGACACTATGGAATTAATGGTAGAACATTCACTACAAGAAACTAACAGAATACCGATGGATTTACCGACGGAAAAAAAATCGTCGGTAATTACCGACGGTTTACCGACGAATTACCGACGGATTATTTATTTAATAGGATTTATTTTTAAAAAATCATAAATAAAAATTTCCGACGATTTTTGCGACGGAATACCGACGGAATTAGCGACGAACATTTATTCCGTCGGTAAATCCGTCGGTATTTTGGAGGGAATAAATCCCGGAAGATTACCGACGGATTATATCCGTCGGTAAATATATAAAATTTTATTTAAAGAAAATTAATTAAGTTTTTAAATTTACCGACGGATTTATCCGTCGGTAAACATATTAAATTTTAATTTTTTAAGAAATAATTTTAGTATTTAATTTCCCGACGGAATTTTTCCGTCGGTAAATATATTAAATTTTATTTTTTTAAAAATTAATTTTAGTGTTTAATTTACCGACGGATTTAATCCGTCGATAAATATATCAAATTTTATTTTTAAAAGAATTAATTTTAGTCTTTAATTTACCGACGGATTTTATCCGTCGGTAAATAAAATTAAATTTTTTTATATATTTACCGACGGATTAAATCCGTCGGTAAATATATCAATTTTTATTTTCTTTAAAAAAAATTAGTCTTTAATTTACCGACGGAGTAAATCCGTCGGTAAATATATCAAATTATATATATAATTTTTAAAAATTAATCTTTATTTATTTATTTATTTATTTATCAGCAAATTTAAATAAAATTAAATTTTATTTATTTATTTTCCGACGAATTTAATCCGTCGGTAAAATAGAATTTTATTTCAAGGGAGGGGAGCAGATATTCTCATTCTATTTTTTTCTCCCCCCTCCCCGATGCCCTAATTTGACTGCCGTCAATAGCACCGAGGGGTTTATTCCTTGCGATTTTCAATTTGGACTCATCCCCGAGTTCCATCTCCTTCAAGCTGATGGCCATCGACGTTCTAGCCTTCGAAGAACACTTTTTCTTGTTTTGGTTTCGTAACCACAACTGCTGTTCTTGCAGCAAATCCTGCTGATCCATGGAACTACTCAACACTGATTCAACTGGAAATAAAGGACCTGCAAATGGGTCGTTTTCATTTTGCGCTGCGAACGAACTCTGAATCGGAAACTGCATCGGGAAAGAAGAGAATGCTTGAAATGTAGGCACAGCTTGAAAATTTGATACTTCCATTGTGTCCTGTAGAAATGGATTGTAGTACGTTTGTGGCACCGTGAAATTCTACAATTGCTGCTCGATATATGGTTGTTGCAGCGGGAGCGGAGGCGGAGGCGGAGGAGGCGGCGGCGATTCCTCAAATAAAACAAGCTCCCAACTGTTCGACAAATTGCCAGCGGTGGTTGTGGGGTGATTCTCTTCCAGAATCGACGGCGTCGTGTTGTCTGAGATTGATTGTGATGAAGGCGTTGAGCACGTTGAAAATCTTCTTGACGTCGGTGCCGGGGCGGACAGGGTCGTAGGAGACGTTGGGGAGGCGGCCCTCGTCCACCGACACCACCCATATGGCGGTGCAGTAGCCGACGGCGGTGAGAGCTCCAACCAAAGAAACTCCGGCGATGGAGTTCAGATTAGGCAACTGAGACAGCACCACCGCCCCGCACGTAAACACAAGGTACCACTCGACCGCGGTCAGCGGCTTGGAAGTGCAATCGGGTCCACACACCGTCTGGTAGAATATCTTCAGAGTCTAGCCGCCGATCACGATCAGAGCCACGCACGTGCCTCCAGAGAGGTACATGATCGGAAAAGCTGCCAGAAATTTCGACAGTTTCTCCCCTGCAATTCATGATAATTAATAATTTTTTTTCTTTCTAAAATTGAAAATTACATCTAACTTAGAAGAAAAGATAGTTTATTTCTCTTTCAGATCTTAAACCATAGAGGCAAAAGAAAGGCACTAGTATTCTCATCACGGCCTCGGCTGCCACTTCCACGGTAGCCCTTTCCTTCCCCACTTCCGCTCTTCCTGGCTTCGCATCTAACGAATGCGCCCGCCCATCAGGTGAATAGCAGGAAATCAAGGGTGTGATCAGAGAAGGGGGAATTTTTTTTTCCTAATTTTGATGGTTTGAGGTTCACTGAGAACCTGGTTACAGCTCACAGGTGATGAATATTATATTCTCTGTTAATTATGTCCAAGAAAAAAATTATTAATTTGAGTGAGAGTAAGCAAAAACTTACTGCTTAATCATATATGGTTTCTGTGGAGATCCTGCTTTCTTTTTGTATATGTAGAGATTTTATCTGTAGCGTTTATGATTATTTTGCTCATGGTTAGTAGTAGTCCAAGAATTCCCCATGAGATTTGACATGAATTTCTAACCTACTGTTACTTGTGTTATGTACTAAAATTTTCTTTTGATAATCCATCTCTGCAATGTTAAAGCCTTCTGAATTCATGGTTTAAACTGTATAGTGATGGAAGAGGAATTCAACTCAGTGAAGAAATTGTTAAACTATTTTAAATGTTCTAAAACACTCCGAAACCTTTGGCACAAAAAAGAAAAAAAATATTTCAAATAGAAAACAAGGTTAGTTAGTAGTTTGCAACCAGAAAAAAAAAACCCATCTATTTTGCATGTGAAATATGATCCTGTTCAAGGTTTGATTAGCATTCAATTTTGTACTCGAAATGAATCGATTTCTTTTACTTTAGGTTTGCTTAGTACATTTAGTTGGCCTCTGTAATTTGATTGGATGTCAGCAATTACTATTATTATTACATACTAATAACCAACTAAAATATACTAACTTTAAAGTTCACTAACTTTTGTTTTAATAAGCCATCTGGATTTAGGAGAGGATACGGTGATTGTTTTGAAATTCTTGATGATTTTTTTGTTTCGTTCTTAATTTTGATAAAGTTCCTGTTGGATTATGTTTAAGAGTTGGTATAAGGAGCTTTACGTTGTTCACATGAGTATTCTTATTGTTCTTGTCTCTTATGATTTCAGTAGTTGAAGTTTTCTTATCTTTAACTCTGAATTTTACAACCTATGATGGACTCTGCTCGATTATTGTTATATTTGGATATATGGATGAGTCTTTCAGTTTATCATTCTTGGTTTTTGCTCCTCTTGTAATTTTGTGATTGCTGCCCTTTTTTACGCTCTCTATACTTCTCCGTGCTCCACCTATCAGCAGTGAACTATTCCCAAAATGCTAGGGCTAGAAAATATATACTTGTGATCTTATTATACTTGTGATCCTTTTTCCCTTCACGCAATGGGTAAGTATGATAACTTCAATGCTGAAAAAGTCTATATATGTTTATTAAATCAAAGATAATAAATGAATGCTTCATCTTTCATTAATCATCATCTTCCGTTCAATATAGTTAGCTCCATTTGGAAGTGTGACACGATCAAGTCTTGGCCGTGAAAGATCCAAGTATGGAATGAATAAATATATGGAAGTAAGTGAATTCAATTTTTCCCCTCAAGTTATGTAGACAAGATTATCAAAAATTCTCTTTTAGATTCATTTGTGGGTTGCTTTTATCTAGATATTTGTAAATATTTTTTAATAATGTTTATATAGTACACATGTTACATCAATGTGTTAATGTTTATGAGTATTTTTGTTAGTCATTTGTGGATGAGTCCATGCTTACTAGTGAATCCTCTTCCTGTATTCAAGGAAAAAGGGCTATCAGTTTCTGCAAGAACAATCAATTAGGTATGAGGATACTTAGAGCACCTCTATTTAAATATTATTAAAGTTTTGCATGATGCTCTAAAATTGATTAATATAGTTCAGATGTGTTTATGTCTATAAATTCAAATGTTAACATTTGACATTTATTCATTGTTTTATTGATGTTTTATGAACATTTTTCCAGGATGGTCCTTTACGGATAGAGGCCTCTTCTACCGGTTCAAATTAAACAATATCCAAGATTGTTACCATGGTTACTCCTCCCCCTCTCTTCTGTGCATGTACGTGCTTGATTATTTTTTCCGACTTCTCTTTATTAGTTAGTTAGTGATCTTTAGTCTTCCCCATCTTTAAAATTGGTTAGTGTGTGAATGTTTGAAGTTTTTGATTGCGTAAAGGTTTGAGTGTGGTGTGACCTTTAGTAGTTGATGAGAGTAATTAAAAATATCAGATTTGGAAATTTCAAAATGCATAAGAATATTGAGCAATTAACTGTGAACAACGGGAGTTTGCTTGTGATCGAGTTTTAGTCTTAAGGTTTGAGTGTGGTGTGATCTTTAGTAGTTGATGAGAGTAATTAAAAATATCACATTTGAAAATTTCAAAATGCATAAGAATATTGAGCAATTAACTGTGAACAGCGGGAGTTTGCTTGTGATCTAGTTTTAGTCTTACGTTGAAGGTCACTGTGATTCAAGCTATATTATAGCCCTCAGACTGAGGATACATGTTAGCATGACTAAGTTTCTAGTCTAAACATTCTTTTCTAGAATTTTAGCCTTAGATTGATGAATCATTTCAATGATACACGTGGCATTCCCTATTACCATAGCTTTATAAATTATATTGTCATCTCATGCAACTTATGGTATAGTTTACATTATAAAGCTTTCTTATACTCATTATGCATTACCCACAAAATCCCCTACATTGGAATTTTCTATATAAATCCTACATGTTTTGACTCCTTGTTTTGAAGGTAGAGGATGCTCAAGGACGAGAAGCCACCTATTCAAAGACTTGCAGATTCTATTAGTATTTTGTCTTATATAAATGTTTGATGACATGTTTTTTTTTTGTGTTTCAATTTTTTGTATCATTTGAATTTGAAATTGTGGAGATTATAATTTGAATATTATATTAAATGATAAATTTATGTTGGTATTTTGAATGCTTATTTAATTAAAATGTTAATTTTTTTAACAGGTTTTATTATTGAAATTTCAAATATAATAATAAAATAAATATAAATTAACGACAGATGAATTCGTCGATAAAACAAAAAAAATCATATAAAAATATTTAGAATACCGACGGATTTTTTCGTCGGTAATTTTAGCGACGGATTTTTCCGTCGGTAATTTATTATTTTTATGTTTTTGCATTTTAATTTACCGACGGATTTTTTCGTCATTAATTAGCGACGGAAAATTCCGTCGGTAAAATCGTCACTATTTTATGATCTCCGACGAATTGGCAATGAATGATTTCCGACGGATAATTTATTTACCGACGCTCAAAATCCGTCGGTAATTAGCGACGGAATTAAATTTTCGTCGGTAAAAATTTACCGACCATGATTTTAGCGACAACTCTATTTCCGTCGGTAATTCGTCGGTAAACAGTTTACCGACGGATTTTTCATATTTTACCGACGAAAATTTCCGTCGGTAATCTGACAGTTTCTTGTAGTGATTCAAACAATGTTCATCAAACCATGCAAGGTCCAAATACTCGAAAGTGGGTTAATGCCATAAGTTATGAGTATAAATCAATACAAGATTATTAGGTTTGCATCTTGATAAAGGATTATACTCTAAAGGGAAGGAAGGCATTGTTTTAAGATAATCGTGACATTAATAGCACATTTAGATATTGAATTAAATTAGATGGATGTATAGTAATTGTTCTTTGATGGTAACATTGAAATGATCTCAATGATTTTAAGAATTAAAAGAAATCCATCTATACATTCAAGTAAGTTTTTCTGTAAAGGAATCACAAGTATCATCATGAATTAATTGTCTCATTTGGTTTTGAGACAAATGTAGATAATTATGTGATTCAGTGGGAGAATGTTTAAACTAAGGGAGACAAGTGGAGTCTCAATAAGGTGCCCTAAAGTTAAATTAAAGATTTAAGAAATGTATAAACATTCTATATGTTTTGATTGTTGGAAGTTATTGTATGATGAGGTCTCTACAAGATTTAATTTGGCTTCTATTGTTGGTGTATTAAGTAGACATTTAAGTTACTCTAGTATGGATCTTTACAGAGAACTAAGGATAACATGCTTTAACATTAGAGATAATCAGATTAGTAGGAGATCATAAAGTAGTCTGATTATGAGTTTGTTGGATGCCAATACGATATAAGATCCACTTCAGGCTACATCTTCTGTTGGTCTGGAGAGCTATACAAGTAAAAATATTAAGCAAACACTTTAGCTCATTAACCATGACAACAGAATCAGTAGCACACTAAGGGGCATTCAAACATGAAATAAAGGTTGCGAAGTTTAGTCACATAAAGTTGATTGTGACCGTTAGTTCGCAGTAAAGTATTAGCAATAAGAGTTCTTATAAGTCAAGCATATTGACATAGAATTCTTGGTTGTTAAAGAAAGTGTTCTTATGGATAAATTTTGGTAGAGCATATTATGATAGACTCCAAATATGGATCCACCAATTATGTATTCAACACCCTGTAATTTTTATGAGCTAGCTACTCATATGGGTGTTATATGGTTTTAGAATACATTGGTTTAGTGGGAGTCTATATTTATTGCTCTTTAAAGTTTCAAGACACTTTGATTTGGATAATTCAGTTTTCTGCAGAATAAAGTTCATGGCTTTGAATTCATTGTGAATTCACTTAAGTAATTTCATTTTGTAATATTTTACATTATGGATTGATCTCACTAAGGATTAAAGTTGGACCAGTTGGAAATAGACATGATGTTGATCACATTTGACATGTAATTTCCATGCTACTCACCATATTTGATCTATGTCATTGAGTGTATTGATATGATAATTGTCGGGGTTTAACTACGATTTATAATGTGGTGAATGCCGCGGTAGTTCCATATTAGTATATGAGATGGACCAGATTGTTAAGTATAGCTTGAAGAGGAATAGCATAAAGTTGCGCTACTAAGGACTCTTGATATAATTATTTTCAGAAAATATATAGCCCAAGTGGGAGATTGTTGGAAATTTTTAATTTCCATTATAATCTAATTATGGGCAATATATTATTATACAATTATATTAGCTATTCAATTATATTATGGACTTAATTAAGTGATCCAATTAAGGTTAAAGGTCCATGGGCTATAATAATAAATGATATGGGCTTATTGAGTAGATACCCAATACTACATGATTAGGTGATTATGAGTGGTCTAGTCAAGTAGTATATAAAGGTTACCAGGTTATGGTCCCCAATATACTAAGCCGCACATGATCTTCCCTTCTCCCCATCGGGAGGGATTACTACGGTCCCCATAAGGAATAAGGAGGCTTAGTTGAGGAAGGCCATATAACCACTGATCCTGAGTTCGTGTTCCGCCTAGAGACTCATTGGATCAGGTACGCTTCCGCTTTACGGTTTTGATCTTGGTTTATCATAATAGGGTTAAGGTTTCATGGATTAATTTCCAACAGTAGATACGAAATTTAAAAAAAAATATTTTTTAATTAATTTTTTGGAGTTCAATAAAAAATTTAATTTACGTGGTTCCATATGATCAATTCATGTATGTTCACATTCATAATTATATTCAACCATATGTAGATTGAGATTCAATTGAACTAGGGAGTTATGGTGTCCCTATAATTAAGGAGAGTTAACTAAACATAAATTAATTTAAGTTATATTAGTATTTAACTAAGAAATACATACACAGATTTAAAAATTAAAAAAAAAAAAATATATATATATATATATATACTCCATACAAATTCGCATCCGGGGTATATGAATTCGAATTTTACTTTTCAAATAATAATTATATTAAATTATTATAAATAAATAATTACATTACATTAAATTATATAATTAAATTATATACTCCCTCCGTCCCAAAATTGATTGCACACTTTCCACATTTATTCGTCCCAAAATAGATTGCACCTTTCCAAAAAAGGAAATATCATATCAATCCACACCCCTAAAAGTTCATCTTAATTACAACTTTACTACACTTACCTAACACACATAACATACTTTATAATTTATTTATTACCTAAAAATACCACAATACCCCTAAAAAGTCAACATTTCTTAAACTCCGTATCTACAGTAACAGTGCAATTAATTTTGGGACGGAGGGAGTATAATTTAAAATTATAACTTACAATTCCGCCTAAGGGTTTTGTACTATAATGGGGTATAAAGGTACGCATTTGCTACAAATTATCCAGCCCCAATAATAAAAATCATGCCAATGTATAGAACTAATTAAATAATAATATAATACTAATAATTAAATTAAAAAAAAAAAAAAGAAAGCAGAAAAACAGGAAGAGCATGTGGGAAAGGCAAGAATTGAAGGCACCCCCACCAGCATTGTAGCGCAAGACATGCTTATGTGAAGATGCACCTATATATCTTTCTTTTGACCATCACTACAACTAACATTTTTTTATTTCTTTTCTTTTTTATTTATTTATTTATATGTGTGACAGATACAACTTAACCCTAATAATTATTAACATAAATTGCCAGCTTCACCAAGTGGGCCTCTAAAATAATTAGTAGTGTAGTAAGTAAGTAAGTAAGTTATTAATCACATCTCTAATTTTATTTTATTTTATTTTATTTATTTCAATGTGAACTAATTCTGGCGGCTCCTCATTTATTATCTACTAGGCTACCTATATACCGCTCTTTTCATGCCTTATTTATTATTCCTTTTTTCTTTTCCTTTTCTTTTAATTTACATTTTCTTATCAACAAAACCATTTTATTAAAATGCTCCATTGGGTCAAGGAGAAATAACATCAATACACTTATAAGAACTCCAAGACAATGATATTATATTATTATCAATGTTGAAAAACTACTGATGGATTGAGCTTTGTCCGAATCCAACTCCAAACATAAGTTGTTATCACTTTCACTACGTCACCTATCTCCGTTTTCTCATTCCGAAACACAGTGACATTTCTAAAATTTCATATTAACCATATAATACATTCAAAATGCAAACTGAATCATTATTTTCTTTCTTTCCTCTTTAAATCGTACTAAAAATACTAGATTTGTTGAGGATTTCGAGGAAATACCTGTTGACATCCGGACTACTCTAATTTTATTTCTTAAATATACTTCTAAGTTCATTATTACTAAAAAAATGATGATTATAAAGGGTCCGTCTCATTCTAATGGCTACATTTTTTTTTTGCATCTCATCCTAATGGTTACATTTCCCTTTTTAGCATATGAGATCCACACAAATTAGTTAATTCTCTCTCCATGGGGCACACATCACACTAATACACCTACACACTTTATATTAAAATATTATTTATCTCACCTCAATACACATTAAAATACTATATTCATTAATTAATGTGCAAAAAACAAACATAACTATAAGGACGAGATGGAGGGTGTATCTTTTATTTATTTTTTAATACATGAAATGGGTAGTCTAGTATCTCCCATTGCAATGTCCCTAGTAATCTTTAATTTGTAAACTTATTTTTAATTAGTTCATGTTGTCAAACTAATTAATTATATATTAAAATAATAACCTACAGTTTTATAATGACTATAGTAATTTATTACTTCTTCCATTAAAAAAAAAAGACTTTATCCAACTATTTTTTGGCATGTTTCAAATCATTAGACCGTTTCTTTTAATTAAGTCATTAATTATATCTCAAGAGTATAAAATAAGTAAGTATATATATATATATATATATATATATATATATACTTAAAACATTAATTACACAGTGATTTTCTTTTTATTTTATCTTTTTATTAATATTAATAGTTAGTATAGAAATTATGTTAACCTATTTCGGCAGAATAGTCGAATGAACATGATGTAACGTGATGTGATATATCTGCATGTTGTGAATATATTATTTATATCAATTATTAAATTATATATCCATTTCTTATGTTAGGTGATCATTCAATTATAAATTCGACTATATTTTATAAATTGTTATTAAATGGGAAAAAATGTTAGACTTGGTATTCTATGCATTAAAGTAGTTAGAAATATGTATAATTTTGAAGAAAATTTTCAGCGAATTAATGAATGCTATCACATTATATGTGTCAAACAGCAAGAATACTATGTAACATCAATCTATTTTCTCAATATAAATAGTTAACCAAGTTTCTATACAAATTAAGATAATACTTCAAGTACATTTATTTTCATCCTCTCTATTTTCATTTGTCTATAAAAAATTTACTTTTAAAATAAAGTGCTAAAGTTAAAACAATAAACATTTTTAATATATTTTGTGTAGAAAGATGTCATTCCAAAATGATAAGATAATTTACATTTATTTATTACCTAAAAATATAAAATTATCTTCAAAATAACACATATGTTAATCACTTAAAAAATAATGGACGGAGGAATAATAAAAGCATATAAATATTTATTATATTAGATTTATCAAATTATTTTTATTAAAAACTTTACATTACATGAATTGGTGTAAATAATGGATATTTTGGCGTATAGATCCATCATGAATTTTAATGGAAACTCTCTAATAAGATGGATGCGAAATGAATGGTATATTTATTGATAGTTAAAGTGTATTTATAATAAATTATATTTTAATGCATTATTTATTGTATTTTAACTACAAATAAATACTAGTACTCCACAATTTACCAATATAAAAATTATACTTTAATTTGTTTTACAAACCATCGCAAGTAAGCATATTGTGTCTCACATATTCCCTTCATCCCATAAAAAATGTAGGGTTATTATGTGGTGCACCTGAAAGTCTTAAGGGTGTAGTGGGTAGTTATAAAATTTATTTTTAATTATTTTAATTTATTGAATGGTGAAGATTAAATGTAAAATAAATCTAACGGTTAAGATTATCCAGGTGCACCGGTGCACTGCAGTTAAACTCAAAAATTTATGTTTGCTTTTTGCATGAAGATTAAGAAATATAGTATTTTAATGTGTATTGAGGTAAGAGAAATAAGTAATATTTATTATATAGTTGATGATTGTATTAGTGTAATGTTGTTGACCCATAAATATATTTAAATATTTTGTGTGAGTCTCATTTACTATAAAAAAAATATAAATATTTTTATAAGATACTTAAAATAAAAATGTGTAAACGATCTTATGGGATTAAGGGAATAAGATTTTGTACAAATTTAATTAGCTAGAGAGACAAATAGAGACATAATTTTCATTAAAAAAAAACATGAAAAGGCTATAATTGTAATACAGTAATTATTACAGACAAGCATTTGAATAGACTTGGTAAAAAACCGTTACTAATAAGGTAAGCAAAACATAATTCTTTAGCTTTATCTTCCTCCTGTCTCTCCCTAAACCTTGGAATTTTTTAACTACCCCTCTACTAACACGTGGCAGAAATTTTACCCCCCGAATTAAAAAAATTTCACTGTCCAGCGTATTTTAGCATGAAGAACCGAACAAACGTGGGCCTACTACTAAAATACGCCATGTGGATTATGGTATCAGTATATTCAAAACACCGCACCCAATCCTCCCCTTCTCGCCCTCTCTCTCTCCTCTCTCACTCTGTTTCTCTCTCTCTCTCATTCAATTTATTTATTTTTTAAATGGAGAAATAGTGAGGGGTGAAATTAATTTGGAAGGGCAACTGAAAATAGAAAGGCCCGTGGATGCAAGGCTGCTATATATACATACAACACACACATATTAGAGGTGAAAGTGTTAATTTGGTTTAGACTCTTAAGGGAGAAAGAAATCTCTGTTGATTCGCACGGCCGTTGGTGGTGTTATACGTATAAGGGAACTGTATTTATACGCTCAAGATTGTGTGTTTTTCTTTCCATCTATAGCCACAATCAATTAAATATTGGTTCAAGATTAGTCCACACTTTTAATGGGTAATAACTCAAATTCTTGCTTCTCTCAATTTCTCATGAATTAGTTTGTCTGAAGCTTATTTTCTTGGTGAATTCAGTGTGAATCTCCCCCTCTGTCTCCCCCCTGTATTCCCTTTTGCCTATTACCTATGTGAGTGCAGTTTCTTGATTTCATTTGTCTTGGAATTTGCTTGTAATATGTGTGTACTTTGTGCGTGTGTGTGTTTTTCTCAGTATTCTTTAAGAAGTTTTTCGTTGTTTCCAGCCTGTAATTTGCTATGATATCCGCGTTTGTTTTTCCTCACCTTTAGTCTGTGTGTGTAAGAAGAGAGAGAGGGAGTTAGAATTTGTTGAGAATTGAAATGGGTTGATGGGCTAAGCTAACAGCAGAGAGCCCCACAGAGCCACCTCACATACAGAGGAGGAGAGGAGAGGAGAGAGCAAACACCTTTTTCAGGTGGCCATAGCCTTCTTAATTGGATGCCCTTTTTGTTATTACAACCATCCTTCTAGATTTCTACTTCCTTCCAAATCTTTTTTATTTTCAAGATTTCTTTTCCTTTCACACCCTTGATTTGATTACCATCTCTGTAGTTAGTTGGTGCTGCTGATTCTCTATGCACTCTGAATCAATAATCAAATCCCAGCAATTAACTCATCTTTCAATTCTTTCTTCTTCAGAGGCTTCCATGAGTTTCTCTTACAACATGGACGATGAATACGAGAAGCTTATCAGGCGAATGAACCCTCCCAGAGTTGTGATCGACAATGAATCTTGCAAGAACGCCACCGTTATTCAGGTCCCTTTTTCTTCATTTCCACACTTCTCCAATCTTGAATTAGCAAATCTTATCTGAGTTGCTATATATGTGTAGGTGGACAGTGCTAACAAACAAGGAATTCTGCTAGAAGTTGTACAAGTTCTTACAGATCTTAACCTCATGATAACCAAAGCTTACATATCCTCTGATGGAGGATGGTTCATGGATGGTAATTAACCAACCAACACCTTCTCCTTTTGACACAATAAATGACAATTACACTAATCTAATCTAATCTCTCCCTTTTATCAGTTTTCAATGTGACAGATCATGATGGAAACAAGATAACAGATGAAGGGGTGTTAGATTACATAGAGAAGGTGAGTTGTGTCAAGTGTGACCATTTTTGGCATTAATTAGGGCATCCAATTTGACAATCCTTTGATTTCACTTTCAGTCACTTGGTCCAGATTCTTGCTTTGCATCTTCCATGAGAAGATCAGTTGGGGTGACTTCTGGGATGGACCACACTTCCATTGAGTTAATAGGAAGTGACAGACCTGGTCTACTCTCCGAAGTCAGTGCTGTCCTAACCAGCCTCAAGTGCAATGTTGTCAATGCTGAGGTCTGGACACACAACACCCGAGCCGCGTCTGTGATGCAAGTCACGGATGGGGAGACGGGAGGCGCGGTCGTTGATCCGGACAAGCTGTCAGTGATCAAGCGCCTCCTCTGCAATGTGCTTAGAGGGAGCAACAAGTCTAGGGAGGCGAAGACCGCGGTGGTCTCCCACGGGTTGACTCATACGGATAGGAGGCTACATCAGATGATGTTTGATGATCGGGATTATGAGAGGATGGGAGAGGACTCTTCATCTGAAAGGGATAGACCTGAGGTCAATGTTGTCAATTGGCATGATAGGGATTACTCCGTCGTCACGATTCGGTGTAAGGACAGGCCGAAGCTTCTGTTCGACATTGTGTGCACCTTAACCGATATGCAGTACGTCGTGTTCCATGGCAATGTGGATGCAGAGGGGCCTGAAGCTCATCAGGTAGACATACATATGATCACATATGTGTTTAATGTTGTTGATCATGTGCTAGTTTGTCTTAATTGTGTTGAATTGTTTGGATTTTAGGAGTATTGCATAAGGCATATTGATGGATCTCCAGTTAAATCTGATGCTGAAAGACAGAGAGTGATTCAATGTTTAGAAGCTGCAATACAAAGAAGGGTGTCTGAAGTAAGATGAATGAATGTATATATGTTAAAAGTTGTTTTGTTGTTATTGTCATGTGTTGTTAAATGTCTGATTTGATTTTGTTGGTTAGGGTCTGAAGTTGGAGCTTTGCACCACGGACCGGGTCGGGTTGCTCTCGGATGTTACTAGAATATTCCGAGAGAATAGTCTCACCGTGACACGAGCCGAGGTGACAACAAGAGCAGGGAAAGCAGTGAACACATTCTACGTTCGTGACTCGTCCGGGTACCCGGTCGATCCGAAGATTATAGACTCCATCCGGCAGACGATCGGGCAGACGATACTCCGAGTGAAGGGTAGCCCCGACGAGGCGCTCCAAGCACCTCAAGAGTCTCCGACCAGGTTTCTGTTCGGAGGCCTTTTTAAGTCGAGATCATTTTGTAATTTCGGCTTGGTGCGATCCTACTCGTGACTATGTATACGATTGTACATTAATACCAAAATGGGATGTCTTTGATAACCTAGTATTTGTACATTGTTGCCAACACGTGTCGGATCTATAACAAACTTTGTACATAAGCTCAAAGGTAAGAATCAACTTCCAATCTAACAAAATGTCTCTAGTTTAGTCAACCAATGAATGGTTGATCTTGAAAAAACACAACATTAAATCTCGACCAATGATCTTACATTCGGACGGTCCAGATTGAGGGGATGTGGGGTTGGCGGCTTATAATATGTAATAAATAAAAACATAATATAATAATAATTAATTAAGTATGAATTTACCAAGACTTGAGGAGCTTTGCTTCAATGTCAAGAAAATGACAAGTGATTAGATTTCAATGGGCGGTGAAATAATAATCTCTTAGTATTATTATAATTTTTATTTTCTAATTAATTAATTAAATTATAGTGGTGTCGTGCGTGGATTGAACTTTCTAGTGACATTGGATGTGGAAATTTCATAGAAAATTGCAACAACTGGGAAATAATAACTCACATTGCCACGTAAGATATTGTCAATCATACATCACAAAAACCTATTTATTTATATTACAACTTCAAACGTTGTTGGTTGACCCCCTTCTTTGATTAATTTAATTTATTAATGTTTATTTAAAAGATTAATTATTATTATAAAATAATAAAATGAAATGGGAAAGGTGAAGATGTGGAAAAAGGATGGGGTGGTGGGAAATGTAAAGTGAAACGGATAGTATTCAAAAAGATAGATGTGGAAAGGAGAGTTGGTTGGGCTAAAAAGAAAGGGCTTTTTGCAGCCCAATGGGCCCCCTCTAATCAGATCCAGTCAACATCTCTATTATTTCCCTACTCTTTTATTGGTCGCCAGGTCGGTGATGTGGGGTGTTGCCACTTGGCTTTATTCCATGTGGATTTCCTGCCACCTCTGAATTTATCTATCTTTATTGCTATATTTATTCTTCTTCTTATTTTATTACCCTATTTTTCATATTATATAATATGCTTATTAATTTCATGCTCGATTACCTAGAATTTTCTGTCACCAATTAAATTCGTGTTGTGGATTCACAGTGAAGTACTATGATTTTTTCGTGAAATTTTATAGCAGGAGTTAGCTTTTATATAATAATAAGTGATTTTTTTTAAATGATAAATTATTATTTAAATAAATATCTTGTTACTGCAGTCTGCAGTATCTTAAATTTTTAGGAAAATAGTTTAATAATTATTTTATTTGGGTACACTTCCATAAAATATACAAGCTGATCTTCTTAATAATTTGAAAATAAATAATCATTACAATAAATATATATTTTTTATATATTTAATTGATATTATAATTGAAAACGATGCACTTAGAGTATAGACCTTGTTGATTTGATTGGAAAAAAATTAGAAAAATTCCCGGAATAAAAGGAAGAAAATATATTAGTAGTACATGTTTTCTTGGATTAGTCAATGGTCAAAAACTTCAATTAAATGCCATCAACATAATAATATATTAATTAATCATAATTATTGCTGCATCATGAAGAAATGTGGACTATACTTACTTGTTTCTCAAATGTCATGATTCTTACTGGTTAGGTGGTTGTTTCTTTTTCTGGAAAAATGTTATTATTACTATTATTTTGAAAAGAAAAAAAGAATTTAAATATTGCAAAAGCATGTGCTAGCATTGGAAATACTATATCTTTAGTTTTAATTAATTCACCAGTGATTCCCTGATCTCATGGATGAATAAAATATAAGAAGCCAGGCGTGCAGATTAAGTAAAAATCTTTTAAAATAAAAATTAAATAAATCGTTTTTCTCGATTTAATCTCCATTTTAGTACATAATAAAAATTGTTATTTTCTCATGGGCCATATACAGCCTGGATGATCATGTTGTTATCAAATTAATCATCACACACTCATGCTTCCATATCTTCATCATCATCATAATATATAGTCTTCAACATCACTCTCTGTCTCTCTATCAATTTATCCAAACTTATGATATTTCAATGCAATGGCCAGCTATGATTGTGATCAGTTTCCTGGATTTCAACCCTTAGCTCCACGAGACGAGTTGGTGGTGGTTACTCGGAAGCGCCCGCTGAGTCGACTCCAAAGACGAGCCCCCCGCCCGTTGCACCTAAAACGAGCCACTTCCGAGCCTACAACTCATGTTAACGATACAGCAGCAGCAGCAGCAGCAGCAACATCGAGTGTAGTTTCTTATTTTTCGAGTAAAGATCCAATCCCACTTCTCTCCCCACTTGTGTTGCCCTCCATGCTTGACCAACAGGACACAATGCCTAATATGTCCCATTAATTGATGTATGCATACATCCATGCTTTTTAAATATTGAACATTCTTGATCTCTTCTACTTATATTGTACATTTGGTGGTTCAATTCTTTAATTTGGTACACCCTAACTATATGTATGATTTTTATGTTACATATTGATGCAATGTGAAATGGACATATAAGATTAAGGTTTATATATGTGTTATTATTTATTCATTCAAATATATATGTCAATATATATCTTCACATCATGATAGAGTGACCATGAGATCAAGTCTTCTAGCTAGATTAGTCCCATGTAGTTGTAATGCTTTGAGGGATCAGTGTTTCAATGGTTTGATGATGATGGGGACCCCGAATAGCGGACGAGTAGTGATGAGAGAATGCGGAGAGTGGACATAAGTTGATGACAATGTGAAGCTATAACGTTGGAGAATCATGGATAGTGCAATCTTAGCTTCATTGTTTGCAAAGTTCAACCCCACACATGTTCTTTGTCCTGAACCGAATGGTAGGAAGGCCATCGGGTTGTTTCTCGTTGCTGCACCCACCCCTTCCTCGAATCTCTTCGGTTTGAAGAGGTGTGCATCCTGTCCCCATATCTCAGGATCCCTATGAAGTGCTAAGGTTGGAATGTGAAGCTCCATGTGTGCTGGAAGCTCGTATTTTCCAAGCTTCACGTTCGTCTCCACTCTTCGTATCAAACTCGTTAAAGGGGAGTAGAGCCTCAACACCTCGTGGATGATCATGCTGGTCTGAAAACAAACACCAAAAAGATCAAACAATGGATTGTAATGGAGACAGAAAACTTATTGCTAGCTTACTGTCTTCATTTTTGAAAGGCCTTCTGATGTTGGATTCTTTTGTCCAAACAATGCAACAACTTCTTGTCTTGCTTTTTCCTGCCAATCTGTGTGAATTGCTAACAGCAGAAAAGTCCATGTAAGCAAGCTGCTGGTTGTTTCATGACCAGCAAGAAAGAACACCTTGCATTCATCAATAACATCATCTATTGAAATCCTGTTTTTCTTGTCTGAATCATGGTGAACTCTAAGGAGTGCTCCAAGAAAATCACTCCCATAGTTCTCTGTTTCCCCTGTTCTTGTTTGCTCTTCTCTCTTCCTCACTATACTCATCGCTGTCTCGATAAGCGACTGCTCGATCTTGTCCGATTCGAACTCATCTCCAGACTTCCATATCTTTCTGCAAGTAAAAACACACCCCATGTACTCATGACAAGTTAGAAGAAGAACATGATCATAAGCAGATTGAATTAATTACTCGATTCCAAATCGAATCTTGTCAGCATTTTTGTAAACCAAGTAGCCCAGTTTGGACAGCATATCAAAGATGTTCTTCCCTTCTACATAACTGCTCCCAAAAGCTGTTCTTGAAATCACTTCAGATGTCAGGAGAGTGAACTCTCTACACACTTCCAGTTCTCGTCCGTCGTGCTGTTTCCACTTCTCCAGCATCGTCTCCACGCTTGCAATCATGTCTGGAATCATGTCCTGCACATCATTACTATGCCATGATTAGTCCCATGTTATGAAATCATGGTAATAAATCAATGATCACCTTCAAGCTGTCTGCATAGAATGCATGATTTGCAATCTTTCTTAATTTCAACCACTTAGCCCCTTCTGCTACAACAAGACTATTTCCAATCAGCTTCTTAGCATGACCTTTAGTTTTGATTTTCCTAAAACACCCTTGTTTGTTGTTCAGAATTTCCTTAGCCAGCTCAGGTTCAGTGATTACCAGATGAGGCCGAATACCGGTCCATGTAAGAAAATTCCTTCCTGGCCACAGACACACAATTAAAGCATTACTTAGGAAACCAGCTCGTCTCTCTCTCTTTTACGTGTCATTCATCTACAAATAAACAACGCACCGTAGAGGTTCATCCACGTGTAGAACTGAGGCTGAAGACCAGGAAATATGTCGTGTGACAGCCCCATAGGAGGTGATTTCTTGGCTTGCTGTTTCAACATCCTGCTCTCTTTAGTAGTGCCATGAAAGAGCTTGTAGGAAGGCCCTGATATCCCCTGCGAACGCATCGCCCGTTGCACGTGAAACGGGATCCATACTACCTTATACAAGAATGTCATGACTAGCAGTGTGATGATGCTCAAAAAGAGTGAAAATACCATGGTGCAGATCATGGAGATGCAAGAAGATGATTAAGGTTTGTTTGTTGTTAAGAGATCATGTTTGATGGCATATGTATTTATCGATTGTGTGATGATCAAACGGCTGGATTGTTTGGAGGGTGAAAGAAACAAACAGTAGAGTGTTGAACTGATTTTGATTTTAATATTCTTGTCTTGTCTAGGGATATTAGTCATACTTTTGTCCATGATGATAACTACAAGGAGAAAGCAGATCATTTTTGGATTAACGGTGCTTATGTGATACTGGTTAAAGTATGTTTGTTATACCGATTAAGTATATTTATTTATAGTTAAAATATAATGAATAATGTACTATTAGATAATAATGATTTTAAGATGTTATAAATTATACTCCTTCCGTCCCGCGTATTTTTACCCACTTATCATTTTGGAGTGTCCTACGTATTTTTACCTATTTCATTTTTGGCAAAAATACATAATATTTTATTACCTACTTTTTACAATCCCAACAACTTTAATTACTTTTTAACACTTTATTCATCATTTTCAATAACTTCATTCACTTTTTCTTTTTAAATTACTAATTTATCCCTATTTTCTCTTACATTATATATTAAAAAAATAAAATGTCTTAATCTCCGTGCCCGTACAAACGGGTAAAAATACCCGGGAACGGAGGGAGTAATATAATTCACCCCATATAAATAACTTCGAAATTTCCAATTTTTTTTGGGGGAATGATTTTAATCCAAGGTTATAATTTTATTATTATTTTTTCTGCGTGCCGTTTCATTTCTTACAAAGTAATGAAATTAAATTAATTAGTATTCCAATAGAATTGGGTGTTGCTTTTCAGTTTGATGTTAGAAATTGCAAAATTAATCATCTATTACATACTCCTATATATTGATTTTAGTTCTGTACCTGTTTTATTTTTGTTACAAAGTTGATACTGTAACTTTCAAATATTAGAAATTTTGATCCTGATCAATCAGTGATTTATTCCAAACTATTTGAAAGTCAATTAACAACCAACATTGCAACAATATTTTAAAAGTTAAAAAACTAATTATTTTAAAATAATAATAATAATAATAATTTAAAGACAAAATTATTTTTTTTTAAAAAAAAAACTTTAGATAGGTGAGTTACATAATTAATTTTACAAATTTCTGATTAGTTTACATAGGAATAAAATTAAAGTATAAGAGAAAAGTGAGGTTGAACTGACTTTAATTTCTATATGATAATGTCGGAATGTGAATAAAAAACTCCAATTAATGGATAACATATATAGGAACTTAAATATAAGGGACATGGGAGGTTATATATTGAGTTAGTCGTCTGCATTAATTTGGATGCAGATTGATTTTTAAATTACCAATTTGACCAGTCTTTACTCCCTGTTTAATTTATTTTGTTACAAAGTTAATACTATAACTTTCAAATGGAGTATTAGAAATTTTGATCCTTAATTAGTGATTTATAATCCAAATGATTTGAAAGTCAATCAACAACCAACATTGCAACAAGTTGTCTAATAGAAATTAAAAGACTAATTATTTTAAAATAATAATAATGATAATTTAAAGACAAAATTTAATATATATATATATATATATATATATATATATATATATATATATATATATATATATATATATATATATATATATAAAAGACTTTTCATTGCTCATAATAAAAATTGTAAATTGGATTATTAAAGTAGATAAGAGTATGGTAGAATCATAGGATACAATATTTTTTTGCAACGTAAGTTTTGACATGTACAATTTTTGCCTCAAAAAAGATAAGATTTGAATATTTGTCCCATTAACTTTATAATTGCACCAATATTGCCCCGTTTTTGCCAAAATTCGACATTTTTGCTGGAATTGACCACGTGCATGTCACGTGATTATCGGATTTGGCATTTTCCGGCGGGATAAAATATTTTTTTGCCCCGTAAGTTTTGTCATGTACAATTTTTGCCCCAAAAAAGATAAGATTTGGACATTTATCTCAATATCTTTATAATTGCACTAATTTTGCCCTGTTTTTCCCAGAATTTGACATTTTCATCGGAATCGATCACGTACATATCATGTTATCATCAGATTTGGCATTTTCTGGTGAATTTACTGATCTGGTGACACAATGGCATTCCCGTCAACAATAATAATAATATTTTATTGATAATTTAATTAAAAAAAATACTCTCAATCGATGAACTTAGTTCTCACGTGCCCTCCATGTGCTTCCACCATCTTCGTAAACTCTCTCTTCTTATCAATCAAGAGATCCTCCATGTACCCTCTCACCACTATGGGTGACAGCTGTTGGATCTTCCTCTCCGAGGCCTACCCCCAATGAACAAATCATAATATACATTGCCTCAATCTGCACCCTCTGGCAATGCGAGCAACCACATGATATCAGAGCCATACAGAGGGAGAATAGAGTCGTTGGCATTTTTAGCTCCGATTGAATCCTTCGCACACCACCGAAGAATGACTAGTTCATTATCAGTCTCGTGATTCTAATTGGCTGGAGATCGATATCCAGTGTGTGCATCCCCACGTGGTAGACCATGATGCTTCCGGCGCTGCTTTCCATTATGAAAATCCTAGAGAAGTCAGTGAATTCTTTCGATCCAAAGGTTAGTATCGTGGATGGCAAGTGCTTGGGTTTTAGCCCACGACACTGCGTCCATGAGGTCGTCGTACGCCTTCGGAAGATGATTCTCTCGTGCTAGGTGTTACTCGACGGAAGCGATGAGGGAAGGAACGCGAGCAACCATATAGTTTCATGACTCAAGGAAGAATGCAGTAGTGGCGCTCAAGAATACAAATCCTTCATCGTGGAAGTAGATGATGAGGGGGAGCTTGATGGTGAGAGTGGAAGATTCGACGGCTGCCATCCATGGTGGTGAGAGGTAAACGGAGATCCCCTAATTGAGAAGAAAATAAAGTTTACGAAGACGGTGGAAACACGTAGAGGGCATGCGAGAACAGAGTGCATAGATGGAGGGTATTTTTTAAAAATTAAATTATCATTAAAATATTATTATTGTTGTTGATGTGGATGCCACTATGTTTCCATGTAAGTAAATTCACCAAAAAATATTAATTCCGATAATCACGTGACATGTACGTGATCGATTCCAGTGAAAATATCAAATTCCAGGAAAACGGGGCAACATTGGCTCAATTATAAAGATATTGGGAGAAATTCTCAAATCTTATCTTTTTTGGGGCAAAAATTGTACATGAGAAAACTTACGGGGAAAAAAAATATTTTATCCCGCCGGGAAATGCCAAATCCGATGATCACGTGACTTGCACGTGATCAATTCCGACAAAAATGTCGAATTCCGGTGAAAATGAGACAACATTGGTGCAATTATAAAGTTAATAGGACAAATGCCTAAATCTTTTTTTTTTGGGTAAAAATGGTACATGGTCACACAAAAAAACTTTTTTAACTATAGAATCATTGGTTCTTAACAAAAGATAAGATCAGTTGGTAATATGGCCACACATCAACTGCTTCTAAATCTCTAATCGATCTAACATCAACCAAAATTAAATAGTATTTAAATTAAATCCTTAAACCAAAATAGAAATTAATGACAAGATGTGTGTGGAAGTGCTTGGCATACAAGATTAGCCCAAAAAAAAAAAAAACTATTAAATTAAAACAAATAAAAGTTATAATTAAGAAGAATGGTTATGGTGATGGGACAATATGATCCAACCCATACGAATGTAATATTAATGGTGAATCAAGCATCTAACTTAGGTAGAAATTAATCCAAAATTAAGCAAAGAAAAACCTTAATAAGTATACTAAACGTAATATCCAAAGTATGGACTGATGTAAATCTCATACACTACCACTGGCATCCTTTCACACCCTCTCGTCATCTTAACACTCCCTCCGCCGGAACAACAGCGGATCAACCAAACAACCACCGCCCAAGGCGCGACGGAGATCAGAAACGGCAGAGCCACGTGCAACCAGTGTTTCACCTTCTTGCTCCTCGTTTCCGGTGGAAACACCTTGTCGAACCACGCTAAAACGGCGTCGTGGAAGCTCTTCGCCGTCAGGAGGCTTCCTTTAACTTCTCCAACATGAAACGCATCAATGAATTTGCCATCTCTCACTACAAATATTAAAATATTATCTCTCTCACTTCACTATACATTAAAATACTACATCTTTTAATCAACGTCATAGTATGTTTTATTAATAAACTTATTTTGATTAAAAAAATATATACTTATTAAGAAACATAGTATATAATAAAATAAAAATTAATATACTTATTAAGAAATACATGTATATTACACTCCCTCAATCCCACTGAAAGTCCCTAATTTATTATATTAAGTGTCTCATTCAAATGTCATCATTTTTTTTAGTAAAAAGGCCTCACATATGACTCACCACACATTACTAATAAAACTACTCGCTACATATAAAATAATAATAATCTTTAATCTACGCACAAAAAGTAAATGAGGTCTTTTGCCCAGGACAGAGGGAGTATTAAATAAAATAGAGCAACTTGGATGGAACCTTGGTCCCCACCCTTCTTATTTAATTTATTCTTCTTTATTAATGTTGTTTTTTTTTTAAATTTATTATATTTCAATGACTATTATATCCTAAACCCTAAACCTTAGAAATAAAATATATCCTAAATCACAAGGGTGAAATTACAATTATACCATAAACCTTAAACCCTTGGGGTAAAGTATAACCTAAACTATAAGGGTAAAATTACAATTATACCCTAAACCCTAGGGGTGAAATATAACCTAAACCACAAGGGTGGAATTACAATTATATCCTAAACCCTAAACCATAGGGGTGAAATATATCAAGGGTGAAATTACAATTATACCCTAAACTCTAAACTCTAAAATTTAAATACTCCCTCCGTCCCAGGCTAAGAGGGTCATTTTACCATTTTGGTTGTCCCACCCAAAGGATCCCATTTCCTTTTTTGGACATATAGGACCCACCCACACCCACTAATACAATTAAAACATGAGGCCCCTAAACCACAAGGGTGAAATTACAATATTTCTCTAAAAAAATAAATAAATGAAAGCAACGTAACCGTAAAAAAAAGAATTAAAAAAATAGATAAAACAACAAAACAAACATTAAAAGTGAAGGAAGTAGGTTCCACCAACAAAATAAGCCTGGCCTATACTAGTTATTATCTAAATAAAAATAAAAAATTATTCACTTTTCTTAATTATTAATTAAAAATTTATGTATATAAATAGTAAAGTAACTATTGAAAAATTAGAGTACTTAGTCAAAGACTCGTAAAAGTTAAGAGTCCGAGTCTAGTTGTGTTGCACTTAGTCAATTGAATATGAGCTTTAGATATAGATTTATATTTAAAAAAAATAAAAAAAAAAGTATAATTATAATTAATACTCCACTGTTCCGGGTAAAAGTTTCTATTTTTCTTTTTCATATTGATTAAAGACTATTACTATTATTTTATGTATAGTGGGCATTTGTATTAGTAATGAGTAATGAGCTATATATGAGGTCATTTTATTAAAAAAGTAAAAATGGAGATGTTTAAGTGAGACACCAATATAGTAAAATGAGAACCTTTAAGGGGACGGATGAAATGCTAATTATACCTAAATATAGCGTCAAAGTCTAAGATGCATTCCAAAATTATTAGCAATGAGTGACCCATTCAAAATTATTAGGGATGAAATGCTAATTATACCTAAATATAGCGTCAAAGTCTAAGATGCATTCCAAAATTATTAGCAATGAGTGACCCATTCAAAATTATTAGTAATAGTGATGGGTCATGGGCCCTTTTATAATTATACTTAAATTTAGTCTCAAAGCCTGAGATGCATTCCAAAATTATTAATAATTAGTGATGGGCCAATTATTTTATTGAAAAGAAAAAATGAAGACATTTAATTAGAACATTCAATATAGTAAATTGAGAATCTTGCAGGTCGGAGGAGTACTAATTATACTTAAATTTAGCCTCAAACCCTAAGATGCATACCAAAATTAGAAAAAAATTTATACTAAAACGTTTCTTATTAATTAACATTATGGATAATCAAGAAACTGTTAAGTAAACTTATCAAATATCTGATTTACTCCAGTTTAATTTCACTTCACCAGCAATTTTTAATACTAATAAAATTTATTTAATACTACATAACGATAGTGAAGAAGGTACAAATTGAAAAGCTCGGCGTACAACGAAAAGAGAATGGAAATAGGCAGCCGTCTAACAGAGTAATTTTTCGCCCCGGAGATCCCTGAAGTATCCTCTGGGGTTACGCTCGAAACCGGATCTCGGGATCGAGTAGTTCCTTCCGGGGGCTTTCATCATCTTCACCAATCCTCCGCCGCCACGTCTCCTGCAACACTTATACGCCAGTAACGCCACCACCAGAACTACGGCGGCGATGACGAGATACGGCGCAGCGGCGTGGAGCCACTCAGCCCTTTTTTCAGGCGGAAAGACTTGATTGAGCCAAGCCAGCGCCTGTTCGCCGAATTCGACTGCCATGTTTTTGAAGCTTAGTAAAGCGTCCATCAATTTCTCAAACACATGCTTCAGTGTTTCCTCCATCACCGCCTCCTTCTCTCTCCTTCAGTGTCTTTGGAGTTAAGGAAAGTGTTCTTCCCTGTCTTAATTTTATAGGTTTTTTTTTAAAATTTTTTTTCCTTAATTCAAGCTTAATCAAACTCCACTAATAAAAAGTTAAAATTAGTGGAATGCAGGGCCCACAGTGAGAATAAAGAAAAAGAACCAAAAAAAAACTTAATTAGGAAGTATTTAGTGAGGTGCGCTCGCTCATTTGATCAAAAGTGAGTGATCAGGTACAATTCATGGGAATGAATAGATGGAAGTTATATGAAATTAGTAGGTGTTTGGCATGCAGCATTATCAAATAAATAAAGGGGTAAGGAAATAAGAGTTGTAATTAAGAAAAATGGTTATGGTATATGATCCCACCAATACGAAATTAATAATGTTATAATACTAGTGAATCAAGCATCTAAGTTAAGGTACATTTTTGTGGTTTAAATATTGAACATTCTTGATCACTTCTACTTACTGTGTATGTACATTTTATGGTTTAATTCAATTTCTTTTGGTACATCCTAACTATATATAAGATTTGTATGTTATAATGTTACATGATGCAATGTGAAATGGACATATATAAGATTAAGGTTTATATGTGTTATTAATTATTAATTCAAATATATATGTTCACCTCATGATAAGAGTGACCATGAGAACAAGTCTTCTAGCTAGATTAGTCCCATGTAGTTGTAATGCCTTTGAGGGATCAGTGTTTCAACGGTTGGATGATGATGGGGACCCCGAACAGCGGACGAGTAGTGATGAAAGAATGCGGAGAGTGGACATAAGTTGATGACAATGTGAAGCTATAACGTTGGAGAAACATGGATAGTGCAATCTTAGCTTCATTGTTTGCAAAGTTCAATCCCACACATGTTCTTTGTCCAGACCCGAATGGTAAGAAGGCCATCGGGTTGTTCCTCGTCGCTGCACCCACCCCCGCCTCAAATCTCTCCGGTTTGAAGAGGTGTGCATCTTGTCCCCATATCTCAGGATCCCTATGAAGTGCTAAGGTTGGAATGTGAAGCTCCATGTGTGCTGGAAGCTTGTATTTTCCAAGCTTCACGTTCGTCTCCACTCTTCGTATCAAACTCGTTACAGGGGAGTAGAGCCTCAACACCTCGTGGATGATCATGCTGGTCTGAAAACAAACACCAAAAAGATCAAACAATGGATTGTAATGGAGACAGAAAACTTATTCCTAGCTTACTGTCTTCATTTTTGAAAGGCCTTCTGATGTTGGATTCTTTTGTCCAAACAATGCAACAACTTCTTGTCTTGCTTTTTCCTGCCAATCTGTGTGAATTGCTAACAGCAGAAAAGTCCATGTAAGCAAGCTGCTGGTTGTTTCATGACCAGCAAGAAAGAACACCTTGCATTCATCAATCACATCATCTATTGAAATCCTGTTTTTCTTGTCTGAATCATGGTGAACTCTAAGGAGTGCTCCAAGAAAATCTCTCCCATAGTTCTCTGTTTCCCCTGTTCTCATTTGCTCTTCTCTCTTCCTCACTATACTCATCGCTGTCTCGACAAGCGACTGCTCGATCTTGTCCGATTCGACCTCGTCTCCAGACTTCCATATCTTTCTGCAAGAAAAGAACACACCCATGTTAAGAAAACACATGACAAGTTGGAAGAAGAACATGGTGAGCAAATTGAATTAATTACTCGATTCCAAATCGAATCTTGTCACCATTCTTGTAAATCAAGTAGCCCAATTTGGACAGCATATCAAAGATGTTCTTCCCTTCCACATAACTGCTCCCAAAAGCTGTTCTTGAAATCACTTCACAAGTCAAGAGAGTGAACTCTCTACACACTTCCAATTCTCGTCCGTCGTTAAGTTTCCACTTCTCTAGCATCGTCTCCACGCTTGCAATCATGTCCGGAATCATGTCCTGCACACCATTACTATGCCTTGATTAGTCCCATGTTAAACAACATGAATGCCATCTTGGTAATAAATCAATCACCTTCAAGCTGTCTGCATAGAATGCATGATTTGCAATCTTTCTTAATTTCAACCACTTAGCCCCTTCTGCTACAGCAAGACCATCTCCAAGCAGCTTCTTCACATATCCTTTAGCTTTTATTTTCCTAAAACACCCTTGTTTGTTGTTCAGAATTTCCTTAGCCAGCTCAGCTTCAGTGATCACCAAATGAGGCTGAATGCCGGTCCATGTAAGAAAATTCCTTCCTGGTAAACACACACAATAAAAGCATTACAAAACCAGCTCGTCTCTCTCTTTTACGTGCCATTCATCTACCACTCAAAAAACAACGCACCGTAGAGGTTCATCCACGTGTAGAACTGAGGCTGAAGACGAGGGAATATGTCGTGTGACAGCCCATCAGGAGGACATTTCTTGGCTTGCTGTTTCAACATCATGCCCTCTTTAGTAGTGCCATGAAAGAGCTTGTAGGAAGGCCCGGATATCCCCCGCGAACGCATCGTACGTTGCACGCGAAACGGGATCCATACTACCTTGTACAAGAATGTAATGGCTAGCAGTGTGATGATGCTCTGAAAGATTGAAAAAAACATGGTGCAGATCATGATCATGGAGTTGCAAGAAAAATGATTAAGGTTTGTTTGTTTTTAATTGATCATTATGTTTGATGGCATATGTATTTATAGATTGTGTGAGTGATCAAACGGCAGCCGGATTGTTCGGAGGGTGAAAGAAACAAGCAGTAGTGTTAAACTGATTTTGATTTTAATATTGTTGTCTTCTCTAGGGATATTAGTCATACTTTAGTCCATGTTGATAACTACAAGGAGAAGCAGATCATTTTGGATGAACGGTGCTTGTGTAAGACGACTTGTGAGACGAGTTAAAGTATGTTTGTTATATACATTAAGTATATTTATTAATTGTTATAGTATGATAAATAATGCATTAAAATATGATTTTGCAATGTGTATGATTCATTATATACATATTTAATTGTCAATAAGCATACTTTAACAATGTATAGACTTTCTCACAATGAGTAAGTGCCCCTTTTGATGAATGGTAAGTAAAATAATTTCGAAAATTCCAAATTTTTCGGAATGATTCTAATGAAATTATATTAATTAGTATTCCTATCGAATTAAAGGTTATAATATTTCTTTATGTGTATTTTTTTCCTGCGTGCCGTTTCATTTCTCACAAAGTAATGAAATTAAATTAATTAGTATTCCAATCGAACTGGGTGTTGCTGTTCAGTTGGATGTTAGATTATTGCAAAATTTATAATCTTATACATATTGATTTTAGTTTTGTACGGGCCTGTTTTATTTTTTTACAAAGTTAATACTATAACTTTCAAATGGAGTATTAGAAATTTTGATCCTTAATTAGTGAATTATAATCCAAATGATTTGAGAGTCAATCAACAACCAAGATTGCAACAACTTAATAAAAGTTAAAAGACATCTTCAATTCGCTGACGACACTATTCTTATGGGGGATGCGTCGGTGGACAATGCTTGGACTATGAAAAGAGTCTGAGATGTATGGAGCTAGTCTCGGGACTAAAAGTCAATTTCAGAAAATGCTGCATCTATGGGATAAATGTCGAGAGCAATACACTAAGAGAAATGGCAGAGATTCTAAGTTGTTCTATGGGCTCAATCCCTTTTATTTACTTGGGGATTAAGGTGGGAATGAATCATAAGAATAAAGTTGAATGGTCAATCGTGGTGGAAAAGATTAAAAATCGCCTAAGGCGATGGGAGGATAAGCATATCTCATTGGGTGGCAGAATCACTCTCCTTAATGCGGTTCTTTCTTCATTGCCTCTTTACTACCTATCTTTCTATCAAGTCTCAAAAAAATCCTATGTGATATTGTGAACTTACAACTTAAATTTTTTATGGGGGGGTAAAGAGGGCTTTAGAAAGGTAGCTTGGGTTGAGTGGAAGGAAATTTGCAAATCAAAAATTCAGGGGGGTCTTGGGGTAAAAGATTTGAAAATTTTTAATAAAGCTTTGCTGGGTAAATGAGCTTGGAGATATTTGAGTGAAAAAAATAGTTTATGGGTGAGGGTGGTGGAGTCTAAATATGGGATATGGAGAAATTGTGTTCATTTAGATAGTAGAGTGGGTAGTAGGTGGTCAGGGTAGTGGAGGGATGTGTTTAGTCTTTCTTTCGGAGGAGGGGGAACATGGTTTAAAAATAGATTAGTAAGGAGGATAGGTGATGGTAGGGATATATATTTTTGGGATGAAAACTGGACGGGTGAGGATTTATTAAAACTGAAATTTCTACGTCTTTTTCAACTTTGTAGGAATAAAGAGAGTGTGACCGGAGACATGGGGAAGTGGGAGGGAGAGAGATGGAGATGGAGGAGATCTTTATTTGATTGGGAACTTGATGCCTTTAACTCTTTGTTGTCTATCCTTAACAGGTTTACCTTAAGGCAGGGGTTGTAGATTCATGGAAATGGCTTGGAAACTCGAATGATTGCTACAGTACAGGGAGTGCCTATTCAACCTTTGTTGAACTCAGAGAAAATGCAGCAGTGGATGAAGAAAGGATGCATTGATTCAAATTGATATGAGATACATTTGCACCACGAAAAGTAATTGCCCATGCATGGAGAGCACTCTGGAATAAGCTTCCGACAAGAGCCAATTTGCTAAGAAGGAATTTATTACTTCCTAGCGATGATTCAACATGTGTATTTTGTGAAAACCATATCGAAACTGGAAGACATATTTTGTTCGAATGCTCAACTTCACATGAGGTATGGATGGCTTGTTTCAAATGGTTGGGAATTACTACTGTATTACATTCTTGTATTTTATCCAATCTCATTGCACATAGTCGAATCTTAAGAGGCAAAATAGGGAAGAAGGTGGCGGTCACAATTTGGTTATGTTTGATTTGGAGATTGTGGAAAGGGAGGAATGATTTGATATTTAATGGCGTGGAGTTTAGTGTTGAGAAGATTGTTGAGGATATTAAGTTTAGACTTTGGAGTTGGTTTTATGTTAATAAGATTCGGTGCTCTAAGTTTTCATTTTGTAATTGGCTAGTTAACCCAAGGATGGTATTAGGGTATTAATTGTTGTAAATTTGTACTCTTTAGGGTATCTCTTGTACCCATAATGACTAATATTTTTACTTATAAAAAAAAGTTAAAAGACTAATTATTTTAAAATAATAATAATAATAATGATAATTTAAAGACAAAAAGTAATTAATTTTTTTAGATAGGTGATTTACATAATTAATTTTACAAATTTCTGATTAGTTTACTTAGAAATATAATTAAAGTATAAGACAAAAGTGAGTTTGAACCGACTTTAATTTCTATGATAATGTCGGAATGTCAATATAATACTCCAATTAATGGATAACATAGGAACTTAAGTAGTACTAGCTTTGAATGTACAAGGTCTTTAAAGATAAAACATTTTTGTTTTAATGAACATACACTTTGTTCAATAAATATATACTCCCTATATTATTCTAAAGGATATAATTCGATACTGAAGATATAAAAAAATTGTAATTGGATGCAGTGTGTGCTCAGATACATGTAGTAATACATTTCATTGCTCATAATAAAAATATTGTATATTGGATTATTAAAGTAAATAGAGCATGGTAGAATCATTGGTTCTTTACTTGAGTGTGAAACAAAGTAGTTTTGAATGTTTATGACAGTGATATATGGCAAAAGCTTGTGTGTTCCGGGACACACCGTGTCCCATAGGAACACAACATCTTCCCTCCATATTCTATTTAATCTTATGTATTGCTAGGACTTTAAATTACAAAGGGGCACGGTGTCCCCGGAGCACAAGAGCCTCACTCGTGATATATATCTATTGTATTTTCCTAACTTTTTCTTCATGTTTTCAAATTCCTAATACAGAACTTGATGATTTATATTCCACTTTTTAAACAAGAGGATTAAAAAGGTACTTGTAGTAAATCGATGGCATAAGAATAATAATTATGTAACAAAAGATGACATCAGTTGGTAATATGACACCATCAACTGCTTCTAAATCTATAAATCAACATCAACCAAAATTAAATAGTATAAAAATTAAATCCTTAAACCAAAATAGAAATTAATCACAAGATGTGTGTAGAAGTGCTTGGCATACAAGATTAGCCAAAAAACAAATAAACAAATAAGAGTTGTAATTTATAAGAAGAATGGTTATGGTGATGGGACAACATGATCCCACCAATACGAAATTAATGATGCAATAATAATAGTGAATCAAGCATCTAACTAAGGTAGAAATTAATCCAAAATTAAGCAGACAAAAAGAAAAACCTTAATAAGCATACGAAATGTATAATACCATGTGTGGACTAACATAACTCTCATACACTACGACCGGCACCGGCACCGGCACCGGCACCGCTGCACCGGCATCGGCATCCTTTCATGCCCTCTCGTAATCTTAACACTCCCTTCGCAGGAAGGGCCGATCAAACAACCCACCACCGCCCAAGGCGCGGCGGCGATCAGAAACGGCAGAGCCACGCGCAACCAGTGTTTCACCTTCGTTTCCAGTGTTTCTAGTTTCTTTCTCATTAATAATTTTGGACACCAGCAATTTTTAATACTAATTATGAATTTTATTAACAACGATACCGAAGAAGGTACAAATTGAAAAACACGCGGTACAACCAAAAGAAAATCGAAAGAGGAAGCCGTCTAACAGAATTCAGTTATTTTCTGGCCCGGAGGTCCCTGAAGTATCCTCCGGGGTTACGCTCGAATCTGGATCTCGGGATCGAGTAGTTCCTTCCGGGGGCTTTCATCATCTTCACCGATCCTCCGCCGCCACGTCCCCCGAAATACTTATTCGCCACCACCAGAACTACGGCGGCGACGACATACGGCGCAGCGGCGTGGAGCCACTCAGCCCTTTTTTCCGGCGGAAACACTTGATTGAGCCCAGCCAGCGCCTGTTCGCCGGATTTTTTTAGGGCTTTTTGCAATCGATCGATCTTCTCGGCCCTGGTTTCCGGCGGAACGACTTGATTGAGCCAAGCCAGCGCCTGATCGCCGAATTTTTGAAGGGCATCCGGAAAGCGAGCCAGCGCGTCGACTGCCATGGTTTTGAAGGTCAGTGAAGCTTCCATTAATTTCTCAACCACAGTCTTCACTGCTTCCTCCATCACTGCTTCCTTCTCTCTAGTTGAGTGTCTTTGGAGTTAAGTAATCAAAGTGTGATTCCCCTGTCCTAGGTTTATAGGTTATTTTTTTGAATTTATTTTATTTATTTTAAGCTGTATAGTGTACTATTTATTTTTATTAGTCAAGAACGCAGGGTCCACGGGAGGAAGGAAAAAAAAAGGAAAGAAAGAAAGAAAATTGATTAACAACAACACTTTATACAAACTAGAGTTTTAACCCGTGCGATGCACTGGGAGACGTTATGACAAAAATATTTGTATAAATTTAAAAGATTTAAAACAAAGGATTATTTCTTATTGAGAATTTTATTCATGTTGGAGTGTGAGTAAAGAAAAAGATTGTGGGTATGAACCTCCTATTTTGATATTGAATTAATAAACTATTAAGAGTTGTATCGCGTGAAATCCCTATTTACACGACACCGTAAATAAAGTTTCAATCAAAAATTTAAAAAACTTCTGAAGTAATTAATTTAAAGGTGAAACGCTCAAGCAAACTACACACAAAATGTTAATATAGAGCAAATTAAATAGTTTATCTATTGTATACGATCATCATAATAAGAGAATAGATGAAGGCAATATCATTGGTTGATAAATACTAACTTCAAAATCAATTAATGCTTCAAAAAAATTTGTTAAACATCATCAATTTTATGTCAAGCATAGCAGAAAATAAATCCAAGTGAAAATAAATTTTAACATAAATCATAGATAACGATTCAACAATATTCATTTATCTACCAAATCAAGCCAATATATCATGGACCCGTTTTGTTCTATGTTGTCAATATACTACACAATTTATTGTTAGGTGTTTTCAATTCAAATTTCAAAAGATAGGCTGAGATTTCAAATCAATATTCGGACAGGTGACGAAATCTCTTACTCTTTGGTGAGATGTTGTACTTAAACACCTAGTAAAATACTTGTGCGTTGCATGAAGATAGTTGTTTTTAAGTTGACATATTTTTAAATGAAATATTTACTCTCTTCCCCTTTAAATTGACCTTTTATTTTTTCATTTTCGTCTTCAGACTAAAAGGGTCACATTTCCTTTATTACACACATGAGACTCATACACACCCACTGATACAATTAAAATATGGAGCCCACACACCCACTAATACAACTACCCACTACACATTATATAATAATACTTCCCGTGCAAAAATACAAAACACACTCTTTAAAGGGGACAGAGGGAGTATATTATGACTAAGTTGTCTTATGTTTCAAACTTATTAATTAAACAACGGCTCTTTAAAAATATAGTTCTTGTATATTAATTTTTTGTACATTGATATGTGAGCCACCATTACTTTTCAATAGAATTTCAAAATCTTCTTGCTCGGGGATTTTGATACTATTGCGTACGTACAATTGACCATGACTTAAAACTGATTTTTTCAAGAATAATACCACGATTCATCACAACACATATAATTTAATTAATGACATACATGTTTTCATATAATCCAAGGAACTATAAGTAGTCTTAGAATAAATTGTAATATGGAAAAAAAATGAAATAACAATATAGTTTTTTTATATTATTATAATTTTATTCTCCTTATATGACAATATGACTGTTATAATTCAATATTTACTACATTTACAACTGTTTCATATTCAAAATGTTTTTCCAACTAATTCTTCAAATTAGATGGGAGAAAGTAAGGTAAGGACTTTAAAATAATATTTTTAATCAAATAACTTAAAAGTCATACCATTTATTGCGACAATCAAACAAATGCTTCAGCCTTCCGAGCTATCAAGTGGTATGAACTCTATGTTATTGTGCACTTGAATTAAACTGTTTTACAGTGTTTAGACGTCCATATTTGCAATGATATATGGTTTAACAAAATAGAATTATATTGTGGCTTAAACTCCAACCTGCAAGGTTCTTAGGATTATGATATAGAAGACTCTATTCTTCCATTGAAGCCGTTAATAAACTACAATATTCCTGAGTTGGTTCGAAGTAAGAAATATTCTATTGGGACTGCCTCTGATATTTTATGGACATAAGGACAAGGGTAGAAGAGAATCCACTAAAAATTGTAGATAAAGTATTCTAAAAGAGACAAAACATGAATATTTACTAAATAAAAAATACGAAGATTGCATAAGTTGGAAAAGATACATATTCTTCGAGTAACAACAACAACCCAAGAACAGCATCCTCAACCACCACGAATGCCCTGCCATACTCCACGCCATAAACTACCATACAAGCAACGCAATACATTCACATAGCAAACAACCCGTGAAAAATAATGTCATCAAGTACGCCATTTGTTCCTTGAAATTCTTTATGTTACATGGTATATAAAGTAAAAGATAGTTTCATAAGAACTATAAATACACTCTTTAAGGAAAAAATCTCACACCCGATAGTTTCATAAGAATTCCACGATTTTTGTAAGATTGATGTTATAAATGAGAAGTTTCTGTAAATAAATAGGAGTCTGTTCAACTCACCATAATATGAGAATCTACCAATGTAATTCACATTCTCTCAATACCCATGTATAAACCGAGTCAATGATTTACAGACTGTAGATTACATCATTTTTGGTACATTAACATAAACAAAGCAAGAAGAACTTGTGAAAGAGCTTTAGCTCAAATACCTACATGGCTGATTTCAGTCCTATTTTATATCTCGTTTTAGAAATAAATGAGGCAACAGAATGAACAATGTACATAGTTTCAGTAACTAAATCCAACGGCAGGAAAAAACAAAAAATTATATAAGATAAGATGAGAGAGTGCTTACATCGCAGAGGTTGAGCCGCTTGGTGCAGAAGCACGAAAGGCGCCTTTATTGGTGTACAAATTGACTTCAACAGTGGAAATTTTTCTTTAACAGCGGTGTACAAAGACATTCATCTTTTCAAGCAGTAACCCTAAAAACATGATGTCAATTCAAAGACGTTCATCTCTTTAACCAAATAAACCAACACATGAGAACACAAATAATAATTGGCTCGAGTTATCTGACAAATTTAAAGCCTTGTAATGAATATAGAACCATAAAACAAATCAATTTGATTGTAACATGAATTGTCAAAATATTGGCTTAGCATTCATCAACATCAATTTTAGAGCAAAGTGTGATCATTTATTGTAATGAAAATGAACTTGAGAGATAAAATGCAAGCTCTTCATCTCTTTAACCAAATAAACCAACACATGAGAACACAAATAATAATTGGCCCGAGTTATCTGAAAATTTTAAAGCCTTTTAGTGAATATAGAACCGTAAAATAAATCAATTTGATTGTAACATGAATTGTCAAAATATTGGCTTAGCATTCATCGACATCAATTTTAGAGCAAAGTGTGATCATTTATTGTAATGAAAATGAACTTAAGAGATAAAATGCAAGCTCACAAGTCATTTTCAACTACTTACAGTAGTCAAAATATCTGTATAGTATTGCTTCATGGACGTCGCCTTTTGACGAAGAACCTGAAAAATAAGCTCTAGTTAGAAATTAAAGAAACAGAGCTTCAACAGTAATGGACAAAAGAGCTTCTAGGTTACGGAAACTGAGGAAAGTATGCACAGTTTGAAATATATACAGCATCTCTCCTTATTTTCCAGGTTAATGAAAAAGAAGGTGATGTACCTGTAAAAAATCCATTACTCTAGCAACTCTACCAAAAACAATGTTCTTGTTGTCCAACCATGGAGTGGCAACTGTTGTAATGAAGAATTGGAAGCCATTGCTGTTCGGCCCAGCATTTGCCATCAAAACTGTGATTGGTGGGTAGTTGTATTAGTGTGTATGTGGGCCCCATGTTTTAATTGTATTAGTGGGTGTGTGTGGATCTCATGTGTCAAAAAAGGAAATGAGATCCTTTAGATAGTACAACCAAAATGGTAAAATAAGACTTTTAACTAGGAGGGAGTACATAAATAGCTCAGTTAATCTAGAATTATCAAAGTAAGAAATGTGGTAAGGCTACCCTAGAAGATTTCATTAGTTACTATAAATATGAAGCAAGTCATTTGTGAATGTGCACAAACAAATTTTGTGAGATGCCTTTAATTATCAAAAATATTAACTTTCTTTCAATCCTATAATAATAATAATAAAGGAATGAAGGAGTAAGTTTAATTTAATGATCCAAAAAAATTGAGTAACAAAAATAAATAGAAACACAAATACCCATTAAAATCAATTCTAGAAAGTTAAACTTTAAAAAGGGCATTTGAGTTTTTGAGTTCAAACATTAATTCTGGAACATGATTGTCGTAGAACATGATTCTCCTCATTGATTCTTTTCTTTTTCATTACCTCTGGAACATGATTCTCGTAGAACATGATTTCTTATTGATTCTCTTTTTTTCATTGAATTGAAATTGATTATTACCGATTACTCCGTCCCAAAAAAAATGGGGATAATATAATTCTTTTTTTAATAAATAAATTATAAAGATGATTACTTTTGTTATTTGGACAAACACATCGTTTCATTTATTGTAAAATAATAAAATATAATACTAATATTTTAATAAAAATTAAACTTCAAAAAAGGCATTTGAGTTTTTGAGTTCAAACATTAACTCTGGAACATAATTCTCGTGGAACATGATTCTCCTTATTGATTCTTTTCTTTTCCTTGAAATTGATTATTACTGATTACTCCATCCCAAAAAAGATGGGGATAATATAATTATTTTTTAATAAATAAATTATAAAGATGATTACTTTTGTTAATTGTAAAATAATAAAATATATAATGTCCGTATTAATGAAATAAATTGTACTCAAATTAATAAAAAGTGATAGTGATAATAAAAATTTTATAATATAAATATAAAAGTGATAATATTTTAATAAAAAATAATAATAAATTTAACAATAAGAACTAACTATTTAAGAAAAAATATAAAAATAGTGTCACACAACTTGCTATGTTAAGAGTAATGGTATGCTAGAGTAAGCACCCGGTCTAACTCTTATCTCAAATGTCTCATCTTGCTCCCGTACACATCCGTCCCCAGAAAAGAAAATGCCAAAGTGAGTCTTTAATGCATTTTAGAAAATATATGCTGAGTGAGGCAGTATACATCGTGTGCCTTTAAAATTTAGTATTATGGATAATATTACATTATTTTTTTAAAGGATATACACTTTAATTAATAAGATACACAATTTTGTTCTAAATGGTATACACTTTTCATTAATATTTTTTATTTTTTTTAAGAAAATAAAAGGTACACATCTTTATATTAAATGATATAAAATTTAACACAAAATTCTAAAGGCGCGCATGGTGTGCTCCTTCATACCGAGTGTGCACACAAATTTTTGCCATATATGCTAAAGTATATTAGTATCAATGCAGAAGTGTACTAGTATCAACCTCTCTGTTCCAGAATTACAATGTTTACCATGTGCTATAAAGATGAAATTAATTATGTTTGGATTGAGTCATTTCAAATCCAATGGATTTGAAAATGAGTGAATTTTAAATTCCTTGTATTTTAAATCAATTCATTTGAATTTCACTGTTTGAATAAATTATGGATCTTTGAAAAGATTTCAAATTCATAATTCAAAAATTATTTTTAAAATTGAATTTTATATATGATAAATAAAAATAATAAAATTTTATTATATTAAATATTAAAATCTAAAATTTAATTAAAAATAATTTTTTTGGGAGGAAACTCTACTACCCAACCTACCCCTTACTCACCCCCTCCCACCACCCCACCCCCAAAATTTTTTTTTTTAATAAAATTTTAAATTTTTAATATTTGAATAATAAAAAATATTACCAGACAGCCCTACCCCCTACCCACCCCCCTCACCCAACACCACCTCCCCACCCAAAAAAATTTTTTTATATAAAATTTTAGATTTTAATATTTAAATAATAAAAATATTACTACCAAATTCTACCACCCTATCCATCCACCCACTCCACCCCCACTCTCACTCCCCCCAACCCACCAAATTTTTTTTAAAAAAATTAGATTTTAATATTTAAAAAATAAAATCTTAAATTTTATTTAATTTTTTTTTTGGTGGGGTGGGGTGGGGGTGGTGGAGGGGATGGGTGGTAATATTTTTATTCTTTAAATATTAAAATCTAAAATTTTATAAAAAAAAAAATTTTTGGGGGGTGGTGGGTGGAGGGGGGTGGGGTAGGGGTAGGTTGGGTGATAATATTTTTATTATTTATTAAAATTTAAAATTTTAATAATTTTTTTTGGGTGGGGGTAGGTAGGGGTAGGGCAGGATGATAATATTTTTATTATTCAAATATTAAAAATCTAAAATTTTAATAAAAATTTTTTTTTGAGGGGTGGGGTGGGAGGGGGGTGGGTAGGGATAGATTGAGTGGTAGAGTTTAAAACATAATATATATATATATATATATATATATATATATATATATATATATATATATATATATATATATATATATATATATATATATATTATTTTTAATTAATTTATTAATTTTATATATTATTTTTATATATTAATATATCAATTACACAACATCGGAATGATTTCAAATGACACGGTTTCAGTGAGGAATTGAAATCCATTAAAAAACAACAAAAAAATTCAAAATCAAATCCATTGATTTGAAATCCATTAATTTAAAATCTTGGATTTATAAATACATTAATTTCAAGTGTTATCCAAACATGATGGAGAAATTTGAGGGAATAATTTATAAATCCCTGCTCAAATCCTTCCATTCAAACACAGCCTTAAAAGATATTTAAGAAAACCTATAAACCCATCCACGACACAGCTATCTGCTTACAACAAATTACAGTAAAAGTGACTTGCCAAAGCATATCAAAATTTCAAAAAATAATGTTTAGTATTTACTAGTATTTGTCTGCATTATCATTTTCCAAATTCCCTTCAAATTCAACCTCGAAACAGTCGAAAGATCTAAATCATTGCAAAAAATAAAATAAAATAAAATTAGAAATTCATATTTGGAAAAACACAATAAAAAAAAACAACTCTAAATCCCAATAAAAAAATAAGTAATGATACAAAAAGCCACACTCTAGATGGAAAGAAAAAAAAACTTACACAAAATCGAGGAGAATGAAGGGATCGTTGCTACATGCATCTGCCGGCGAAAGTCGACGCACCAGAGATTTCGCCATTCAGGTGTGGAACACGACACAATCCTCGGTTACGGTAGGATTTCGCCTTTCTATGGGAGAAGGCAAAACATAAGAGTTAACCCACGAACCCGCTGTGATAAAGAAAAAATGAGGGTACATAAGTCATTTTCTCCCCTAAACCCACAGAACAAGAATTAACCCACGACCTTCTTTAGGATGTTTAAGTCAAGTGAACAGTGTATTTTTTATCAATTAACCCGGGTCCAACTGATAACCCTTCAAAATTAAATAATTTTGTAAACAAAAATTAATCCATGTAAAACACCCTAAACATGGTATAATAGTAAGTAAAAGTAAACGCGCTCTAAGTGTTGTTTCCTTTTCATATACTCCCCGTGCCACTGTAATTAATGGTTGCAATTTTTTTTTTACAGTGGAGTAGTATTTTAATACATTGGATTTTCTGTGCCATTTTTATTTTATGTGTTGTGATTATTAACACGTAAAAGGAAAAAATAAATCAAATCATTGCTCCTAACGTTTAAACTTTAGGTATAATTTCTCTTTTCTATGTGCCGTCCATCTAACATTATGACACATGAGATGATGTACCAAAATGACACAGAGAATCTGAGTCGGTACTTTTATAATTTTAATGTATATCAAGCAGTTGTATTAGTGAATTAGTAAATACTCCCTCCGTTCCATGTTAACGTTTACGTTTATTTTTCGTACGTAGATTAAGAGATACTCTCTCCGTCCCACGTTAATATTTATATTTTCTATTTTAGTTTGTCCACAATAAGGCTTACATTTCCTTTTTTGTTAAGTTGGCATACACAAAATAATTAATTACTCCCTCAGTCCGGATTCAAGGGTGTCATTTGCTTTTGGGCACGGAGATTAAGGAGTATTGTTATTTAATGTGTAGTGGGTAGTTGTATTAGTGGATGTGTGGATAACATTTTTTAGTTGTATTAGTGAGTGTGTGTAGATAAAAAGAAAAATGAGACCCTTAGAGGTGGACACCCAAAATAAAAAAGTGATACCCTTGAAAGCGGACGGAGGGAGTATTCCACATAGGGCCCACACACAACAGTAATACAACTACCCACTTTACATTAAATATACACATTTAAATATTATATCTCTTAATCTACGTGCAAAAAGCAAACATAAACGTTAATATGGGACGGAGGGAGTATAATAATATTTTAATGTGTAGTGAGGTGAGAGAAATAATATTTAATGTGAAGTGGGTAATTGTATTAGTATTGTGTGTGGGTCCTATATGGAATAATTAATTATTTTGTGTAGCTCAAACTTGATAAAAAAATAAATGTAAACCTTAAGTTGGGACAAACCAAATGAAAAAGTAAATCTTAAAATGGGACGGAGAGAATAATATTTATAATATTTTAATATGCATTGCGTAGTTTTATTAGTGTTTTGTGTGAATCCATATAAATATATGTAGTATTAATTATTTTATGTGATTTTATATACTAAAAAATATTATCTCCATCATATTTTAGATGACACACTTTCTATTTTGGGTTGTCTCACAAAAGTTTGCATCTTTCTAAAAAAACAAAAAATCAAACACAAGCACCATTCTCCATATACTTTATTTAAAAAAAAAATCACCCTTACCTAACATACCTAACATACTTTATCATTTATTTATTACCAAAATATCATAATACCCCCCTAAAATTTATCACTTTTTAATCTCCGTACCGAGAATAGTGGTGCAAACTTTCTCGGGAAGGAGGGAGTATAATTATTGAAAAGTTCGAATTTGAAATATGAAACCATTTTGAGGCTGAGGGACTAGAGAGTATTTATAGATTATTTTTAAGGACTCTAGTTTTTTTCTTTTTAATTATTTTATTTGATTTATGTTGTGTAGTGATAAAAGTTTGATTTAAAAATTCTAATCAAGTGCACCGCGAAGACTCACAACTAAAGGAGGAATAAAAAGTTAAAATTAGTGAAATGATGGTTCCAAGATATTGCCAACTTCTTGGAAATTGACAAAGCTAATTAAGGCAATTAAATAGGTAGATAAAAATATTAATAAAGTGAAAGTTAAACCATCACAATATGGCAAAGATTTTGTTAGAGGCATACCAAGACATACTCCCTCCACGCCACAATTATTTCCCATATGTTTTTTTTTTTTTAACATTAATTAAAAAATATTTTTAATATTTATTGAGTTAAAGTACATATTAATATTTCAAGTGAGTAATTGTATTAATGTTGTATCTGAGTCTATATTAATATATTAATTATTTTTTATAGATTTTATTTACTAAAAATTAAATATACATATTTATTTATTTATTTATTTATTTATTTATTATTATTATTATTTTAAAAAGCAAAAAGAGCTCTTTGACATAGCTTAAATATCATTTTCAATATGAATCACAGTTACATCAAGAACATTAATAGAAAAGAAAAGAGAAACACAAGAAAAGATAAAATCCGTTAAGGTATGAGTCACTATATTCGTTTTGTCCAATTCCAAACCTATATTTTTGTTTTAGGATATATTAAAAAGACATAATGGAGTATATCTTATTTTGGGATGTAAGAAGTAACATTTAAATGAAAAATAATATGTAATTAGCAAAAAAATATAATAGTATTGTAATTTATTTTCTGAATCATCTGTAATATAAATAAAAAATTAATAATATTTAAAAAAAATCAGGCCATGAAAGCGAAAAGAGTGAACCAAATTCTGTCACTAGTGAAAAGAAAGAAAAATTATTGGTCACCAAGAATAAAGAATAAAGGAACACAAAGTAGATTATTTTATTTAAGTATTGTTTTAACTTAACTGACTTTCTTTGTTCTAACTACCTCTTAGTTTTTAATCATTCCTCTATTACTTTTTTAAAGGGCAAAAGCACACTAATTAAAATTTAATAGATTATCATTCAGTGATAAATTATATGATTCATTTGTCAATTTTTTTCATCTAAAGTAAATTCCAAATTCTCCACTTCAACTCATCTACCATTTTGTTTACTTCATTAATGAAATTGAAATTTTTTTACTTTTCTTGATTTCTAAATAAATCAAATTGTACACTCCAATATACATACAACCATAATTCTCCCTCTTCTATTATAGAAAAATTAGCAAAAATATAGGAAATGAATCAAAAGAAGCCACAATAAAACAGTGTTCCAACCATGGACTGATATCTATTCACATATCATGAGCAAATTAATATTCAAATAATATACTCCTTCCGTCTCAATTCAATTTGCACTCCTCCTTTATAAAATACAAATGAATGGTGCAATCTTTTATGAAACGGAGGGAGTATCATGACTCAAAGGTTCAATGTAGGCACCACGACAAACACAAATGAGATAATTAATAGAAAGAGAAATACCTTTACACTGCATCAAAGTTTTTTTTTTTTTAGTAATAGCTCTTTCAAAACTCTTTATGAATGGAAGATGATCTTATTAGGAATACTACTGCACCATATATCAACGTATATCTCATATTCAAATCCTCATTATTATAGTCATTTTCAACAAGATGATGTCTTTTATTCATAAACTTTTTATTTTTTAAAATAAATCTTCCTTCCAACTATCACTTGGATATAAATAAAACGAGTTTAAAAACCAGAAAAGGACTAATTTTGTACATATATCTAATAAGAGAACAAATACATCATCAAATACACACTTAATATCTCACACATGGATCATGTCTTTTGCTTCTTTCACACAACTTGATTTCACACCAAAATGCTGCTACATGTTTTAATTACATCCAACTTAACTACATACTCAGTGCAATATCTGTCCATTAAAAGTAAAATTGAAAAAAATAAAATGAAAAATGAATTAGATCAAGCCAAGAGCCAGAAATCTTTCTGCCTTTTGGTGGTGATAAGATATCCCCCAACTTTGTTGCTCTTCCTCCTCACTGCAATGGCCATACAAGTTGCATTTTGTACACAATACTCCGCCACCCCTCCGCCGCCTGCTGCCCGATTCCCGGCCCACGTCATCATCAACCGCCACGTCACCGACCGTTTCTTCTTCCCCACCACCAGCAGCGCCACCTCATGCTTCCTAGCACCCTCCACTATAGCAGGACCCTTCTCTCTCCCTTCCACCACCATCACCTCAACACACACCTATCTTAAGCTCAACAATTAATCACTAACATCATAGAACATTCTGTGCATCCAAGTGCACATATATTGTATACGTTTTCTTAATGAATTTATGATTTTTTATATTCAATTTTTCATTGAAAAACTGATAAGAAATTCACTAACAAAGTGCGTAAGTTTTTATTCATTAGTGCCTATGATTTTTTCATAAAAGTTCCAAATGTGGGTGCACTAATTTAAATTTGTACACCGGATTTATAGTAAAATTTGCCAACATGATATGGAATATTAATTCATTTGCACTAAATTAATAAGATCATTAATTCTGCTAATTACCTCAGGCCTCTTAAGTTGGCACAAAATCTTCAAGCGTGTGAGAAATTCAGGATGTCTTGAATTTGTCTTGTCCATTGATAGCTCACATGCTAAAATTAAAATTAAAATGTATTAACTTATAATCTATACTTAAAAAAGAAATGCCATAATATAATTTACCAAACTAACCTTGTTTAGAAGGCTTGATAACATGGAGAAGGATGATGGAATCTTGAGCCTGAACAGTGTGTGTAAGAGCCCATTGCACGGAATTTCTTGCATGAATTGTCGAATCCACCACGATCATGATTTTCCGACCGATCAACGCCCCCGATTTCTTACCTCCGCCACCAGAGACCGTCTTTAATCCGTCGGAAAGACCATCTTTTGTTGCACGGTCATGATCAATGGTGGTGGAATTAGGAGGAGAACACATCCTAGCAAGAGGCTTAATCCTGTTTAAGCAAAAATTAGGCATTTTAGTGCTTAATTTAACCATGTCCTGAAATGGAACTCAGATTTTAACACCATGAAAGATATGGCAACTGCAGTTCTTAAATAGGAACTAATAATTTGTTGTTATTATGTAAGAATAGGATATTGTTTATGAGAAAAATAAAGGCATCAAAATTGGGGGAATATAATTGCATGGGGGGGGGGGGGGGGGGGCATATTTTGTCTTCCTTTTTGTGAGTAATAATTTTTACTTTACTTCTTTTAGTTTCTTTGGGCCTACATTCAACGTGACTCCTATCATTACAATGCCAGGACCATATGATGCTAGCTTTTGGTGTTAGGATATTTTATTCCTTCAGTTATTTCACCTCGTGTTTCATAATTTGTTTTTTAATAGAAAATATATAATTATAATACGAACATGGAATAGGAGATCTATTTGTGCCAGCTCTTGCCAAGACTCAATAGTTACCTTAAATACACTCCTAATTCTTGCCCTAATTTTGTAGTATAACATCTTTATTATCAAATGTATAGAAATTTAAAATATTAATCTCTACAAGGGATTAATGATACTTTCCCTAATTTTAGATTTTAGAGTAATTAAAATTAAGTGAAAAATGGAACCATATCTGATGACACATCGTCATTTAGGGGAAAAAAAAAACGTTTTGTAGTGTATGGTTAATTATTCTAGATTAATTCCCATTTAAGCCTTAAAAATAAATTAATAAATATGCCACCATCATCACATCTTTTTAAAAAATCTGGTCTTTTTCTACAGACAGCAGGCATTGTCTAGTAATCTGCCATGGATTTCCAGGCTTAGCACTTATCAATGTACCAATTTCGTGAATATTTTATGTAATTTAATTATTAAATTAGAAACTAATTTACATAAAATTACCATTTCTTACTCTCTTCTCCGCAATTAAATTTTTTAATGTAAATCCATCCATCACTAAAGATCCATGCATTATGATTCAACATAGGTGGGCCGAACCTGAGATTCGCTAAAATAATGGGCTGATGGCCCACTTAAATGGAAACATTTAATTATATGATTAGATTGGATATTGGCCCACTAAAATTGAAACATTTAATGGGCTGATTAAATCGTGTGTATTGGCCCACTTAAAATTGAAAGATTTAATGGGCTGATTATATCGTCTGTGTATTGGCCCACTTAAATAGAAATATTTAATGGGTTGATTTGATCGGATATTGGCCCACTATCACGGTTCCGAAAAGATAAGCGAATGCTAAAATGGTACTGGGTTTAAATTTTGAGGAAAAAGAGGAAGTCAAAATTAGATTCTAATTTGTCAAAGAAATTAAAGTTTCAAACTCTAAATTAAATTACTTATAAAATTGAATAATAAATTCAGTAAACTTATTCAGCCTCAGAATAAATTTCTCAAACAAAAACTACTCATTTTTGGAAGCTTGCTAACTTAGATTAGTATTTAGTACATAAGATGGAGAAGTATAATTTCTCTGAGTAGTTTTTGTTTGAGAAATTTATTCTTAGTATATAAAAAAAATCTATATTTTAAGATGAGTTGATCAGTTTTGAGAACAAAAAGAGTATAATAAATACATTTGTATAATATAGATTTCCTACTTACCATAAAACCTTTAGTAATTTCCTAATTTGTATATTCAAACATTTAAAAAAAAAATCTAACCCATTTCTACAATAATCAAAATTATCATTACGACCAATTAAACACATATATAATATACTTTGAATACTATTCAAAATACTAAAACACTGTAAAAAGTCAATAATATTTATCTATAAAATATGTTTTCTTGACGAATAAAAAATAGAATGACTTGTATATATTAGTGACATATAATTATATGGCTATTAATTAGGTAAATTAAGTTTGCAAGGCTATTCCACCAAATTATAATTAAATCCCTGAAATTGAGTCTATAATAACCCATAACTAACCAGTTATAAGAATTCAAACATTTCTTAAAAGTAAATAAACTTATTTTAAGACTGATTAATCTGAATTAAGCAGCAAAGCATCCAAGGTTGCATGAGTAGAGTGAATCCAGGGTCAAATCTAGCTCATTCCTTCTGCCCTCCATTCCTTCTCCTTCATTATAAACACCTCTGCATCATCATCAATACATATTAGTTGCTAATTAATCATTAATTACCATTAATTAATCGTTTTTTGGGCTGAAATAAATGTAATTAATTAATTAGTAATTAATCAGCATGAAACTATATATTAATACCCCATGTTTAAGCAGGGGAATTGAGGCGACATCATGAACGGCGGAGCTGCCGGTGGTTGCTGGTGGTGATCGCCGTGATTTTGCTGCTCCCACGGCGGCAGCGGCGGCGGCTGCTGCGCGATTTCCATCTCCTTCTCTTTGATCTATGATACAATTAAGAAGTATATTTGTGTAAGATCGTCTACGGCAAGACTATTTAATTTTTTTGTTAATTAATTAAGTATTACTTTTTATTATAATATTAATTTTCTTTTAGAATATATATTAGAGTATCACTTTTAATTCATTGGAAGTCATTCAGTGAGTGAAACGATCTCATGCAACTCTTTATCTAACTATATATTTCCTCCGTCCCACCCAAAGATGAACATTTGATTTTTGCACGTGATTAAGGAGTATTATTATTTTATGTGTAGTGAATATTTATATTAATAATGAGTGGTGGGTTATATGTGGGACTCTTTTACTGAAAGAAGAAAATAGATATATTTGAATGAGACGCACAATATAGTAAAATAGAGATGTTTCGATGGGATAGAGGGAGTATATATATATATATAGATTGATTTAATTGAAAAGAACATTGAATGGAAAAATAGGGACCTGCTTTGTCAGCATAGAATTTTGCTCCTGTATGGCCTTTTCCTGTAAAAAATATATAAAACAATAACAAGAAATTACAATCAATTAAATATAATATCAATTATAATTAAACAACAAGATTAAATAAAACCCTAGCTGGAAATGCAAAACTTACGTTGAAGACCACATGATTAATTAATTTAATTATAGTGTGATTAGTGGGGTGGTAAAGAGATTAACCTTGTGCTGCAATTCGGAGATGGAATCGTACAAGAGTTGATTCTGTATGGATAAAAAAATTTGAATTAATGTATACATACATAAAATACAATTAGGGTTGTACAGTAGAAAATTAAAAACGGGTAATATAATTTGGAAAATTAAAGAAGTAATATGAAAATACTTTTCTGAATCGGATATTCTTGATAGCAGTATCAAGTTGTTGCTCCAAATTCTGAATATCTTTGAGGCTCATGGAATCAAGATCTTCTCCCATGTAGTGCCTAATTCAATAAGTGAATAATTTAATTTAATTTAATTTATAGAATAATCAAGTATTTAATTAATTATAATGTACCTGTGGTTTCTCCTCAAAAGTTCAATTCTAGCTCTAAGTTTGCTATGCTCTAGGCTCCAATTTGCCTGTAAAACAATGTGAAATACATCAAACCCCTTTATATAAGTACATCAATTCCTTTTATTTTAAAGTAAAATAAAAAAATCAATGACACGTAGAAGAGTGGAGAGATTAAAAATCATACGGGAGAGTGGGGTTCGGTAGCGACGAGTTGTCTTTCTGCAAAGGAGTAACGTTCGTACTTCTCAAGGATCCTGTCCATGCTGCTATAGACCAAAATCACTCATCACTCACTTCTAATTTTTACATATATATATATAAAACTCTACAATGTTAATTAATGAGGAATTCAAAGTGTGGTTTCTTAATTATAGAGACAAGAATTAATCCATGAATGGATATTACTAATCTTAATTAGTAAAACTATCACTCTAGCTAGATTGATGGATAAACTTTTAGTATGTCACTAAAAAAAAATTACTACCACGATTTGTGGTCATAAAGACACTCTAATACATACATATGAAAAATAAAATAATAAAACAATTACAAATAATTAATTGACTCAAATAAGTTATTTGCATCTACAAATAGTTGTTGCTCAAGTATTTTAAGGATTTGCATTCATAAATATAAGCTATTGAATATCATTTGCAAAAAAATTTAGAGTAGAACTGTAGTGCAAAAAAAAAACACTAATACAAATATCTATTACACATGAAAATATTATGTATTTCAATTCACTATTACAAGTGTTACTGTACCAATAAAAATTGGCACAGCTTGTGAGCTTATGATCTGCCATTAGTGTGGTTGTTCAAGTATTTGAATGAGGAATGTCAGCAACATTAAACCTTGTACTGTGGTTAGAAATAATACATAATTATCATTCCATGTACTTTTAAAGCCTACATAATTGCTGTGACCTAAGTTTTCAACGTATCATCAAATTCCATGTCACTTATTTTTATATGCCACCACGCATATTTTAATTTGATATATGCATAATTGAGAGAATTTTTTAAAAAAAAAAACGTAATAATGTGAAATGGAGTAAATATACTTGAGATATTAGTTTATTTAATTGTAATAAAATAATTTGGCGACGTCATGCACAATATCTGTGAATTTTGATATTTTTATAGGAGGTAGCTAGGTAGATAATTATAAGTGGTAATTAATTCTGGCATCCTACCACACATTCTGAACCACCATAATGTGGGTTGAACACTGAAACATATATCTACTCCACCTTACAGACAACCCACCCACCCCCCTCTCCCACATAATTTCAACCTAATTATACTTTGTATACAATTATAAATCCTAGGAAACTTTCTAGTACTTGCACATCTTGTCTTGGGGTAAGTACTATGCTAAGAAATTACAGCTGTTACACCTACAATACCATTTAATTTGTCTTGTGCTTTGGTAAAAAAACACAGAATGTAATGAAAACCCAAATTATAATTGTATTTATTAACATGTACTATGATGTTATCACTTGACTGCAAGAGTAAAAAGATTTATTTGAAATATCTAAATATCAAGAGATGAGAAGGACACAATGTGTGTACCATGTGGGGTGTTTGGGGAGGAAGAGGTTGGGGGTTCAGTATGAGGGAGAACAAGTTTTTATGCACAATCTTTCTTTTTACATTTAATTTCTTTAGTCTTATATGTGGCATGATTTACTAATATAATTAGATATTAAAAAATTAAGTCCTCAAAACTCACGTGCAGATACAAATCAAAACTATTTTCTAAGAAATCAGAATAAACTACTTAGACTCCCAATATAAAATGTAGAACATGGAGTATATGTATGTTTTAATGTTTCAAATGGTGGATCTATCTGAATAAACAGCATCAAGGTGTTTTCATGTTTGAATCTTAAAGAATGTAACTGTAGCCAGTGTTTTTTGGCAAGAAGGTGAAATCGCCCACCCCAAGCGCCCCCACGCTCCGGTTCAACAGCTTGTGGAGGGGTCAATCATAGAAACTCAACTGGGCAACAGAGCTAGACCATAAACTCATTACGCAAGGAGCCCCTTATATAAGAGGTTACTCCAACACTGCGTTCAGTGAGATTCGAATCTTGATCTTTGCACAAGTTGTCGCCCTGTTGACCAGTTGAGCTACCAAAACGAGCATTACATCAAGTGTTGATTCCCATGAGTCCATGCAAGGGGTACCCCCCACCCACCCACCCACCCCCAGTTCTACAGAGAACACACTGCTGCAAGAATGTTGTTCTCAGAAAATGACAAAAGACATGAGGCAGGCTATGTTACAAAATCAGTACAGACAAAGTTCAAGTTCCAAGATGGAAACACAATGTAATAACCTACAGAATCTAGAAATACCCGTGTCATCAACTGAACTCATCTCTAAACAGATCTTGAGTTGATGTTTTTAATTAATTTAATACATAAATTATATATTTATATATATACTGTCAAATGTCAGTAAAACCAACGGCATTACAGAAGAGTTTATACTTATGTTCAACGGATGTTAGATTGGTAGGATGACAATCCATGGCTATTATTATATCACCCCACATGATATTTTTTTCAGATTTTAATGATTTTGATCTCATCTTTGACTTAAATATAGGAAAAAAGAAAAAGGGAATTTAATTAAATTTGTTGATGGAAAATCAGACAAGGGTTTCCACTACATTTAATTTTTATGCTAAAATTAGTGAGAATTAATTTTGAGCTGGATCTGGGAAATTGCATATATATTAATGAGAACTTAATATATATATATATATCTAGTTGACGTTGATTAAACAAGAGACAAGAGGTGAACAACTTGATTAATTCCTTTTTTTTTCTTTAAAAATAAAAGGAAATAAATAAAACAAATGGATTGATGAGGAGAAATTAATTAAATTAGGGTTTTCTAAAGAGGAAAGAGAGGTATATGTCTATTAGTGGAAAACAATGAAAACAAGATCCAAATCTGAAACCTTTGATAAATTCTTAAGGCAAAACAAAATTAAAGAAACAAGTGGGAAAAACAAATTAATAAGCTGCATCAAGAAGTAGTTAACTATAATTAATTATTTAAAAAAAAAAAAAGAAGGAAAAAGAGAGAAGGAAACCCTAGTTAAAAAGAAGGTAGGAGATGGATCTATAAGAAAGAGGGAAGAAAAAGTGTACCAAGAATCAGTGGAATACTCAAAGAGCTTTCCCTTATGGGAGAAAACAATCAATCCCACTTCAGCATCACAGAGAACAGAGATCTCATGAGCTTTCTTCAGCAAACCAGCTCTCCTCTTTGAGAAAGTCACTTGCCTATTGATCTTGTTTTCAATCCTCTTCAGTTCTACTTTCCCTCTCCCCATCTTTCTCTCTCTCTCTCTCTCCTTTTTCTCTCTCTCTCTGGAGTAGTGATCTACTGCTTGCAGGAAAAAAAGCTATAAAAGGAAACCCTCTGAGTTGTGTAGTGTGTGTAATTTTCACCAACATGGATAAAGAAAAGGATTTATCTTACTTATTACTATTAAGTTAAAAAAAAATATATTGTGAGGTGGGGGGCTGTAGGGAATGTGCAGTACTTTTTTACAATCACCCCATTTTATTTATTTATGTACTATCCCTCACCGAAGGCAATAGTATCATTTTGTTGTTTTAGGTGTTCGATTTAAAGAATTTTATTTATTTTTTTATACATATAAAATTCACACATATCATTTATATTCTGGTAATACAATTAGTCACTATAAATTAAATAATATTTACGAGGGCAGAGGGAGAAAGTATTTATTAGTGTAGTTTCTTTTTCAACACCCTTGTCTGAAAAGCATGCACAATTGTGGGACGCTGAACCTGAAACTAGATAAACAACTCGTTTTATTAAGGATGTGCTGTCGCCCTCCCATTGGCTCCCACGGTTATGACCACTTTTATGTCTTGTCATGCTCTTTTCTAGTTTGCCCTTCTTCACCCCTGGGTAGGGGGCTACCACATCACATGTGAAATACTATCTCCCTCAAACCATTATTCACTTTTTTTTATTGCTTCATTTTATATAATTCTTCATCTCTTAAAAAAAAAATACTCCCTCCATCCATTTCGATGTATCAATTTATTTTTTGCACGTGAATTAAGGAGTATTATTATTTTATGTGTAGTAGATAGTTGTATTAGTGGAGAGTGTGAGTTCCATAGTCCAAAAGAAAAATTGATAGATTAAGGATGGACGACCCAAAATGGTAAAATGGATAGATTGACAGTGGACGGATGAAGTATTTTATTAATATAATACTTCAAAAGCACACATTAATTTTAAAAATATCATTCTTTCTTTTTACATATAACATATTTTATACTACATCCGCCCATCTCAAAAGATTCATTTGTTTTTTGCACTTGAATTAAGGAATGCTATTATTTAGTGGATAGCTATATTAGTAGATGTATGAGTCTCATATTTTAATTGTATTAGTGAATGTGTGTGAGTTCCATATTAAAAGAAAAATAAGATCCTTAAGGTGGACGTTCAAAAATAAAAAATAATTCTTTAGGAGCTGACTGAGACGGTATTTTATTTATTATCTAATAATATCACATTAACCCCAAAAAGTTAATAAAATTACTCAACAAATAACTTTTTTTTAATATTAGTACACTAAAAGTGACCAATCTTCGAGTAAGTGAGACTACGTAAGAGTATTAATCTTGCCTCAACTCATCTTAAATTATTCAATATTGTAGTATATGAGAAAAAGTTTGCTAATGTCTTCCATACACCTAGATTTATCATGTATAAATATATGCATTATTACTATTTTAACTTTATGTTTGGGGTTTATTCATTAACATTTACTGCATTTTTTTAGGATTTTTATTTTTCAATTCATTCAAAGTTATATTATGTATTAAAAATTTCATACTAATTTTACCCATTGATATATGTTTTATTCATCTACTCTTAAAAGCCATTATATTCTCTTCTTAGTATTGTTAACGTAAATTAATTAAATCAAAATTATATTACTATAAATGCATCGTGATCTTTTGAACCATTTATATATCATTTCTTGTGTCAATTATTAATTATATGATTGACACATAAAAAGATGGTATATTTAAAAAAAAAATTATTGCCATTTACTTTCCTATAAGTATTGGCTTTGCTTAATCGTCATAGATGTAACTTGATTTGCTTTTGGGAATTAATATGTTTTTAGCTTATATATTTCTTGTTGGGGAATTTAATTGGTTAGTAAGGATAAATAAAAAAATTAATCACCAATTAAATAATAATTAAAGTGTGTGAAGTTAGTGTCACATGTGGAATTGATCAAATATGGTAATTGGTCAAATATGGTAGTGATCACGATCACTACTTAAAATAACAATCCTATCATATGAGAGTGGTCTCTGAAAACTATAAATAGGGTCATTGTGCATTCATTCAAAACACACTTTTTGATACATCAAAAACACAAAGCATCTGCATACACTTGCATAGTGCATAGTTTAGATGATCTAGTCCTCCATTCTCTCTTAGTTCGCCGGAGTTCCTGTGATAGCGGTGCTGCTTCGTCGAAAACGAAAGTCATTTTACCTTTGGGAAAGATCCGCCAAGATCGGAGCACTACCGGAGCGTATTTCTTCTTGCGGGAAGAGTTCTATACGACTCGACTTCTCCATCATCCTGAGACGTTCAAGATCCAAGATCTAGATCTGTAAGAAAGGTTAGTAATTCTCTGATCTATTTCCATATTCATTATAATAGTGATTGATTATGTACTTATAAACCAACAATCGCAAGAAGAAACAACTAGCCTCCACACCCTACAATTACTATGACTAATCCAATAGATATTGACGGGATTGAAACATCCAATGTTAATAACTCCCAGAGAGTTAATGCTGAGATTCCTATTAGGACTGATTCCCAAAGGATGTATTCTCCAATGGGAATGTCGAGACCATTCATGGTTCCGGCTCCAGTGGAGAAGCCCGAGAAATTTGGGGGTGCAAACTTCAAGAGATGGCAGCAAAAGATGTTGTTCTACCTCACTACACTGAATCTGGTAAACTTCTTAAAGGAGTTTGCACCAGTGGTGGATAAGAATGAGACTGATACGCAAAAGTATATAGCTCTTAATCAGTGGAACTCTGCTGATTACTTGTGCAAGAACTATATCCTTAGTGGACTTAGTGATGCATTGTACAACGTGTATCTAAACATGAAGACATCCAAAGAACTGTGGGATTCTTTGGAGAAGAAGTACAAGGCGAAAGATGCCGGTACGAAGAAGTACGCGATAGCCAAGTACTTGGAGTTCATGATGGTAGACTCTAAATCTGTGGTTGAACAAGTGAAGCAGTTCCAACTGATAGTGCACGAAATCCTCTCCGAGTGGATGATGCTTCAGAAGCATTCGTTGTCGGCTATGTGATTGAGAAGCTGCCTCCAATGTAGAAGGAATTCAAATGCTATCTCAAACACAAGCGAAAGGAGATGTCTCTAGAAGACTTAATTGTCAAATTGAGAATCGAAGAGGATAACAGGAAGATGGATTGGAAGTTTGACCAATCCTCAATTGAGGCAAAGGCAAACTTAACTGAACATCGTGCGGGACCCTCCAAAAAGAGGAAGATGTCTGACGACAAGAGCAAGAAGCCAATGCAAAAGCCCAAGTTCAGTGGGGGTTGCTACAACTGTGACAAGCCCAACCACAAGGCCAAAGATTGTCGCCGGCCAAAGAAGAACAAAGACAAAAACCACAATGCTAACGTGGTTGAACGAGACCTAACTGATGGCGACATGACTACTGTGGTTTTTGAAGCCAACTTGGTGGCAAATTCAAAGGAGTGGTTCATGGACACAGGTACCACCTACCACGTCTGCTCGAAGAAAAATGCCTTCTCCTCTTATGCACCCGTTGAATGGAGAAAACTACATATGGGAAACTATGCCTCCTCTGAAGTAGTCAGTGTTGGGAGCGTGGCTCTGAAGCTTACCTCCGGGAAAGAACTGAAGTTGAAGGATGTGCTGCATGTCCCAAACATCCGCAAGAACATGATCTCAGGCTCTGTACTAGTTAGTCATCAGTTCAAACTTGTATTTGAGTCTGATAAACTAGTGCTTAGAAAATTTGGCCAATTCTTGGGCCGTGGCTATCTAGATAATGGGCTTTTAAGTTCAATACTATGGTTGTAAGCTGTGAAGGCAAGAAAGTTATGAATAAAAGTGTTTTTACTTCTGCTTATATCATTGAGTACTCCTCAATATGGCATTTAAGATTGGGACATGTAAATCTTAAATCTATCAAAAGATTAAATAATCTTGATTTACTTAAAATAGCAAATATTGAGACTTCAAATAAATGTAAAGTGTGTGTAGAAGCAAAAATGGCAAAACAACCATTTCCAACAGCAGAAAGGAGCACTAAACCTCTAGAGTTGATCCACACTGATACGTGTGATTTAAAACTTGTGCAAACTATATGGAGGAAAAAGTATTTCATTACTTTATTGACGACTGCACAAGATTCTGTTATGTGTATCTCTTGAGAAGCAAAGATGAAGCTTTAGAAGCATTCAAACACTACAAGAATAAAGTTGAAGATCAACTCAACTCTCGAATTAAAGCAATTCGAAGTGATAGAGGTGGCAAATACATAGCACAGTTTGAACAAATATGTGTCGAATCCGGTATCATACATCAAACAACGGCTCCTTATTCACCTCAATCAAATGGCGTTGCTGAGCGCAAGAATAGAACTCTGAAGGAAATGATAAACGCAATGTTAATCAGTTTAGGTTGCCTCAGAACTTGTGGGGGGAAGCTATACTGTCAGCTAACCACATTCTATACAAAATTCCACAGAAATCTAAGGATCAAACTCCTTATGAAATGTGAAAGGGACGTAAATCGTCATACAAATACCTCAAAGTGTGGGGGTGTTTGGCCAAGATTGAAGTGCCTCCACCTAAACAAGTTAGAATCAGACTTAAAACGGTTGATTGTATATTTGTACGGTACGCACTTAATAGCAGTGCTTACAGATTTCTGATTCATAAATCGAAAGTACCTGACATGACTGAAGGCTCTATGATAGAATCAAGGAATACAATATTCTTTGAAGACATATTTCCTAGCAAAGAAAAAAACAAGTGACATCTTCTAAGAGACCACTTGTAGATATTATTGCAATTCAATCTACACAAGAGAGTGTAGAACCAAGACGTAGTAAGAGAGTTAGAGTAGAAAATGTCTTTGGTCAAGACTTCTTCACCTCCGCGGTTGAAGATGAGCCCAAATCTGTATCTGAAGCTCTATCTCGTCCAGATGCACCATTCTGGAAAGTAGCTATAGATAAGCGAGATTGATTATATTATGCAAAATCATACATGGGAATGGTAGATTTACCAAAGGGTTGCAAGACCTTAGGATGCAAATGGATCCTTAAAATAAAATATAAAGCTGATGGGTTAATAGACAAATATAAAGCTCGATTGGTGGGTAAAGGCTTTAGAAAATGAAGGGTATGATTTCTTTGATACCTACTCACCAGTGACACGAATTACATCTATTCGTGTACTTATAGTGATTGTTGCATTGCACAACCTAGAGATCCATCAAATGGATGTGAAGACAGTCTTCTTAAATGGTGAGTTGGAAGAAGAAATATACATGTACCAACCAGAAGGTTTTATAGCACCTGGAAATGAGAAAAAAATGTGTAAACTCGTGCGATCATTGTATGGACTTAAACAAGCTCCAAAACAATGGCATGTGAAGTTTGACAACATAATGATATCAAATGGTTTTTGAATCAACGAGTGTGACAAATATGTGTATGTGAGAAATACACCAAATGGATTTGTCATGGTCTGTCTCTATGTAGATGATATGCTTATCATGGGAAGCAGTAATGACATAATCGTTGACACTAAATGAATGTTGAATGGGACCTTTGACATGGAGGACATGGGTATAGCGGATGTGATACTTGGAATCAAGATTCAAAGAACATCTGATGGAATTGTTTTGTCACAATCTCATTACATTGATAAAGTGTTGAAGAAATTCAATTCATTCGATGATTAACCGGCTAAGACACCCATAGATCCAAGTGTACACCTTAGTAAGAATAAAGGTGAATCAGTGGCTCAATCTGAGTATGCAAGGGTTATAGGGAGCATAATGTATATAACCAATTGTACGCATCCTGACATAGCATGTTCAGTTAACAAACTGAGTAGATACACGAGTAACTCAAGCAATGAGCACTGGAAAGCATTGAGAAGAGTGCTGAGATACCTGAAATACACTGTTGATGTGGGGCTACACTACACAAAATATCCAGCAGTACTCGAAGGGTACAATAATGCAAACTGGATATCTGACACAAAAGACTTGTTCTCCACGAGTGGATATGTATTCACTATTGGAGGCGGAGCAGTGTCATGGAGGTCTACAAAACAGACCTGTATAGCCCATTTCATAATAGAATCTGAGTTTATAACTCTAGATAAAGCCGGGGAAGAAGCAAAATGGCTTCGTAATTTCCTTGAGGACATTTCATGTTAGAACAAACCGGTCCCTACGGTGATGGTACATTGTAATAGTCAAGCCACAATTGGAAGAGCTCTTAATGATATATACAATAAAAAGTATAGATATATCCGTAGGCGACACAACACGGTGAGACAATTGATCTCGAGTGGTGTAATGTCAATTGACTACGTGAAGTTAAAAGACAACATAGCGGATCTGCTTACAAAAGAAATTAATCGAGATCAAATGAATAAATTGCTAGAAGGAATTGGGCTAAAATCCAAAAAGTAATGAGCCAAAACAGTGGAAATCCAACCATGATGACTGGAGATCCCAAGAACTTGGTTCAAATGGACAACGAAACTGTAGAGGTTCAAGTGAAACTTGGTACCTACCATTCCTTAGTAGAGCAATTCTACCAAGTATAGAACCCGTATTGTGGTGAGGTTACATCTTTTGACGTTTAATGATTCCTAAAAGGCTAAGTAATGGCTGGTTGAGTATAACAGGATACTCAAGATAGGAGATCACCTATGTAAGTGTGAAGTGAGTGGCCGCTTCAAAGTAAAACACTTATGAATCCAAAGAGGTCAATGGCCGAAACGGACCAAAATGTGAGAACAAAGAGAATGCGAGACATTGATGCGTTCGTACTATTGTCTCAGCATACGCTAAGGAGGAGTAGTTCAAAGACATCATGTCTACTAAGCCACCGGTATACTCGATAGTGTTGGACTACGGAAGGTTCAAAGTCCCAAGCTACCTATCTGGATACATTAATATTTTACGAGGACTGGATTATGTGTCTGCATTTTATAGGCACCGAATTTCATTCATGTGGGGGATTGTTGGGGAATTTAATTGATTAGTAAGGATTAACAAATAAATTAATCATCAATTAAATAATAATTAAAGTGAGCGAAATTAGTCTCACGTGTGAAATTGATCAAATATGATAAATTGATCAAATATGGTAAATTTGATCAAATATGATAATTTATCAAATATGGTAGTGATCACAATCACTACTTAAAATAACAATCATACCATATGAGAGTGGTCTTTGGAACCTATAAATAGGGTCATTGTGCATTCATTCACAATACACGAAAATATACTAAGACACCAAAAATACAAAGCATCTGCATACACTTGCATAGTGCATAGTCTAGACGATGCAGTTCTCCATTCTTCTTAGTTCGTCGGAGTTCCTGCGATAGAGGTGCTGCTTCGCCGGAAACGAGAAGTTGTTTTACCTTTGGGGAATATCCGCCAAGACCGGAGCACTACCAGGGCGTGTTTCTTCTTGCGGGAAGAGTTCTACTCGACTCGACTTCACCCATTATCCCGAGACATTCAAGATCCTAAATCGTAGATCAAGAGACGTTCAAGATCCTAGATCCTAGATCCAGATCTAAAAGAAAAGTTAGTAATTTTCCGCTCTATTTTCATATTCATTGTAATAGTGATTGATTGGTGTACCTATAAACCAACAATGGTTATAACCGTCACAAAGTTGATAATTACATAAAGGCTAATTTTATTTGGGATCGATAACGCTAACCTCCTTTATCAATATGAATATTTAGGGTAAAAATATAATTTTACTTGTGAATTAATATGAACTTAAGTATGCAGATGTTGGTTGTGAAAGTGTGAACCAGTGGGTAGTTGGGCACGGTTACCAAAGGTTGTGAGTTAACCTCTTTTCATAATCGTACAGTACACAAATGTAACGGAATATTCCGTGCCTGTTTAATACTCTCTCCGTTTCAGGAATACATTATCGTATTTTTTGGTATGGAGTTTAAGAAAAGTAATTTTTTGTTAGTGTGATGTAAGAAAGAGATGGGGTATTTTGGGTAATTGGGTAGAATAAAGTGTATGACATAGTTGACTTTGATTATATTATGTGTAAAAAGAAGATGACATTTTTGTAATATTGTAGTATTATTATAAAGTTATTGATATTGTATATTGTTTCCATTTTTAGAATATGAAAGTATTTTTTGGATGGATCATAATTAAAAGTACGAATATATTTTTGGGACATGGAGAATACTATAAAGTACAACTTTCGGGGGATATGAACATAGAGTACGCAGGGGGCAGGAAAGTGTTACCCTTAAGAAATGAAAAAGGTATAAATATCCACAATCCACCAAGAAATTATGGAAGCTTGATTTTAGGGAATATACTATAATGCAACAGTAACTAATCTTACGACTTATACAAACGTCCCTTTTAGTTTCTTTCACATTCGTCTGATCTTTATAATTTATTAATTTCTTGGTAATTTAAAAATTATTAAAATAATACTTATTTAAGGTTTTATTAATTAGCTAGAAGGTCGCTGTCCTACAGAAGAAAAGCATTAAGTTGTCCCGAAGCAAGAAGAACTGAAGAAGTTGTCATTATTGTCAATGTTACTTGATTATGTGATTCAAACTAGAATTATTAAAAATATATCTTTTAATTTTTATTTTCTTAAATTTGGTTCATTTGAATCCTTTATTATAAAACAATTCAATGTGTACATGACATAATACTGATCACTATACATACATCATGTAACAGTGAAGTATCATATATTAAACGTAACTAAAAAAATTAAATAAAATGCATTAATATAATTTAATTTAATAACTACTCCATTATTTTGCGCAAGAAGGCATGCAGATAACTACCTTATCTCAAAATCGTATATTTAAATCAAGGGTCAATAGCATGAAAAATTACAAATTTTACTTTAATTGTAAAATTAATTTTTATATTTGAGAAATAATAATAAAAATTATATTTTTAAAAATGGTTGTAAAACAAACCAAACGGATAATAGATGTTTGCCCGACTACTGTCTATTAAGTTCATTTTGTAATAATATTTAAATGTTAAAGTTTTTTCATACCATTTTTGAGAATTATGTGCAATAAATAACGAAAAGTTTATGATTTCTTACCATTAATTCTTAAATTAATTGTATGAAAAAATAATCCACCAATAATTTAGAATAAAGAATTCCTCGGTTATACAAACCTTAAATATTTTAATAAATTATAATGCCAACTCCTTTTAATGTCAATAAAAATGGTGGATGTAGGAATTTCTACTTAATTAATCAAATGCAGTACAAATTGCATGCCTTTTTTATTTTTATTTTTCTTTTTACCTTAATTGAATAGTCCTAACTCTACGTTCGTAAGTACATTTTCTGATGAAAAATCATTTATTCGTTCCTACCATGAAATAAATTTAAATTAAACTCAAAATAAAAAATAAAAAATAAAATTGTAGGGGCCACAACAATTTGTAGCCAAAATATCTTGTGCACCCATACACGGATACTAAATCCCACATTCAAGACATACACCAATAAGCAAAAATGTATAGATAGTGAAGTTTTAGTAAAAAAAAAAAAAAGTTGAATATAAAATAAGTATACATTACTAAAATTAATACAAATTAAATGCATGGAAATTAATTATGTGCACTCAAGTTGTCCGTGATATCAACTCTTAATATTATTTCCGAATTATTTGCAAAAAGAAAAAGTGCCAAAAAAAATATATTAATAATAATAATAATAATAATAATAATAAAATGCAGCCATTGGTAGTGTTACGGAGAGTTGGACCAGCAAATATGTTAATCATCAGTATCTTATTTGAATAGTCGTATTATAAGCTGGATTTTTAATGTACTGTATTGTCATTTTCATTAATAGCAGACCCTATCCGCAGTCCACAGTCCACAATTATTTATTTTTTGGAAACAGGGAATTAAAGGGGAGAATTAATTACTAACTTTTAATTTAAATAAATAAATATACTAATTTTTTTCCCTCGATTCATTAATTTACTTTATCTTAAATTAATAAAGTAAATTAATTTAGCAATATAATTTTTTGAGAAGATTTAGCAATATTTTATTAGTTAGTATTATTAACATGCATGATGTTTATGTTAACTAAATATTTATTTAGTTAATATTATTTTCTTGGATTTGGATCCTCTCTCATACTTAATCTCTCAATTTATGTGAACTTCTTCTTATTTGCATCATTCAATTATTATTTATGAATGTGAATTTGCCACGTTATTTAGCATAATAATGTAAGAAAAACATAAATACACGTGATAAAATAATTATTTAAATTTTAATTAAATAAAAAAATTGTGATAGTGGATGACGTGTCAAGTTATTATTAGTGGAGAATGGAGATGCACGAAATTGAGAGATTAAGAACGGGAGAGGATCCAGATCCTATTTTCTTTTACTCTTTTTGTCTCGCTTTATTTCTTTATTTAAATTAAAAAATTAAATTAATTAAACCATATTTTATATATAATTTTAAATAATATAAGATTTATGTTAAATAAATATGGGTAAATATCATAATTAGTCATGTAAGTATGACGTTTTCCAACTTTAGTCGTTTTTCTTTTGCAATTCTCAATTTTTGTCATTTTTGTCCACTTGTAGTCCTTTTGGTCCTTTTTTTCCACTTTTAGTCCTTTATGTATACACTTTCGGACCATTTTTGGACTTTTTTTAACATAAATGACTAAATTTGGATTAAAATGACTAAAAGTGAACAAAAAAATACCAAAATTGAGAATTGCAAAAGAAAAAAGAATAAAGTTGGAAAACGTCATACTTATTACGATATGTGAATCTTTATGGTAATTAAAAGTACAAAATTTTTATATAACTTTTTCAAGAAGATCATTAATTATCTTGAAAGGCAATAAAATATAAATAAATTAATTTTAATTATCACAAACACTACAAAAAAACTGTTTTTTAACAACGGAATATTCCGTTGCTAAAAGTCTTAATTCCATTGTTAAATTGGCTTACCAATGGATTAGTAACGGAATCCGTTGGTAAAATTTCGTTGGTAAAGTGGTGGTTGCTAAATTTTTAGCAACGAAAAATCAATTTCGTTGCTAAATAATTCCATTGGTAATCCGTTGCTAATAATTTCGTTGGTAATTTATAATAATGGTTCCCTTGGTAATCCGTTGGTAATTAACAACGGATTGAATTCCGTTGCTAAAATAGAAAATAAATCCATTGGCATTCCGTTGCTAAAATAAAAATGTCATTTTTGTTGTTAATCCATTGCTAATTACCAACGGATTGAATTCTGTTGCTAAATTCGGTTGCTAAAAAATACTTTTTTTTGTAGTGAAACTCTATAAAAATGATAGTTAATAAAAAAATTTCGTGTATAATTTTACTAATTATTATTAATTTTAAATAATTAATGAATTAATTTTGTATTTATTGAGTTATGTTTTATAAATTTAAATTTAAAATTTATTATTATAACGTTTTGTAATTTTTATTGTATAATTTGTGGGACTGCGTAAGTCTAATAGGACTGGGCCTAAAAGCTGACCCGTTTAATAAATCTGGTAAACAGGGCTGACTTTCTCTCTTAAAAGGAAGCGTTTCTCGGTTTAACTATGCATGATTCATGAATCCACCTAAAATTCTTCTAATATTTCGTAATTCGTAACTTATTATAAGTATAAATACCTTTTTATTTTGATTTGATATCATAATATAAGAATATAATATTTTCTCATATATAAAAATATAATTTTAATAATAAAGCTCGACAATCTAATTAAATTTATCATATTAATTTATGATATAGTTCAGTGGCGGATCTAGAAAAACGTAGTGGGGTGGGCTAAGTTTATTAAAGAAAATAAAAAATAATAATAATAATTAAAAATAATAATTAATATATATATATATATACACACACACAAATTACCTTCTTAAAAGTGGACGGAGAATTAGCTAAATTTTAATATTTATTGTAATTGGCTTCTAGAATATATATAATTTGAGAAGATATATTTATTTTTTGTCTTCATTTGGGTGAGCTTAATTTTTTTTTTTGACTGAACTAAACTTAAAAATACATATTATTTACATATAATACAATGAGTTTTTGGAGGCAGCCCTGAGCTTGAGCCCGGGACTGCCCACATAGACCCGCCCCTGATGTAGTTCACGTGGAATTACTAACTCCTTAAAATAGAGTAATATATTTACTTCTTCAATTCCATTTAAGATAGCATCTCTCTTTATATTATTTTATAATTAAAAAAAGACATCATTTTAAATGGGACAGAGAAAGTATATTAATAATAATAATAAAAAATTCATATGATAGACAATATTATTCTATGTGTTCCATATAATTATTGTACATTAATAAAAAAATTGATAAGTCATTTAATAACTTACCAATAAAAAATAATACTCCCTCCGTACCACCCATCAAATGGTCCATAAAACATGAATAACAATTACTCCATGTATATGGTCATGGAACATAAATAATAATTACTCCATAAATATATGTACACATATTTTAAACAACTTGTCTATGAAATACATATGCGGATAGCCTATTCATATAAATTAATAAATAAGCCACAGATAGGATAGAAATTTTATGTAATAATATATAAGATTATAATTAGAAAATTTTAATATAAATTATTTTTAAAAATAAATTTAATAATAATTTTATATAGTTTAATTAATAATTATTAACTAAAAGAATTATATTTAATAATGGTGTTTAATTATTTTTTTAAAAAACCCAATTATTTTAAAAAACCCAACAATTATCCTAATTTAAAAGAAAATATTGAATTATAATATTAAATAATTTTCAAATTTTATTGGAGAATTGTGAAATATCAATAATAAGTCTATTAAATGTAATCATCATTTTTAATAAAAATAATAATATTAAATTATCTCCAGACTAAGTGGAAAGGCTATAGCTAGAGATTTGCTTAAAATTAATTTCTGAACCATATTTCATGTATAATTTAGTAAATTATGACTATTTTATTTGTAAGATTAATATTTAATTTTCAAGTTTAATATTAATTTTATTAAATAGAATATATTTAAATCATTTTAACCAAAAATATTTTTTTTATTCATTTTCTAAATTAAACTATTTCTTAAATTAATTCAGATGGAGCCAATATTCTGCACAAATTCATGAGTTGGAGAATCAATTTCATAAGAAGTTTTTTTGGAACCGTATAATCATTTAGGCTTAAAGAAATAGTTATTTATTTTTTTTGTTATATTATAAAGTTATCAATTTAATCACATCTAAGAATAAAAAATTAATATTTCTATAATGCATGAGGGCAATACTTAGAGCAAAATTTCATGCAATAGTACATTAATAAATAAAACGTGTACATATACGCACTGTTGATGGATATTAAAATTGAAACATAGCTATTAATTGTCAGAAAATCTGTTACCAATTAATAATCAAAAATGAACTTCGATCTCTATTAAGATTTGATCGAATACATGTAACTATCTTTAATATTATCCCTACATTTCCACAAACTTTATAGCAAGAAAAATAATCTATATATTCATGCGTTAATTATAGGGTTAATTCAATAAAGCTCCAAATTAAATTTTCTGATCAGTGCAAGTTTATATTAAGTTTGGTGTGTCTCGATTTTTTTGTGTTACATTTCATGTTACAATTTGTTAGACAATTGACATGTAGTATATAATAAAATTATACTCTAAAATGAAATATCAACTCTAGAGAAGAAAAAGTTGTGATTTTTCTTCTCGCATTTGTGTCATTCATCTAATACGTATAACATGAGATGTAATATCAAAAAGTAACAGGAGGACAGGACATCTTGGATGCGCAAAATTTAAGTTTTATCATATTGAAAAAGGTAGTATATATATATATTGTATTTTAATTTTTATTTTTATTTTTTTTGGTGAAAGTTTTGACAATTTTTTTATAATTAAGGTAAATATTTATAATATTAATATTTTTAATATTATATAATGATATTTTAATAAAAAATAAAAATTATTTAAAAAAAATATAAAAACGGTATAACGTAAACGATCACACCCAAATATTTTACATAATTAATTAATAAGTAGTATATAGTAGCAGGAGAGGTGGGCAGAGGCAAGAGGGGGTGTAAATATGTGTCATCAAATTAGGGTTGGTTTCATAGGGGGACCAAATGGCATTGTTTATTTTTTGCAACAACTTTCTAATTTATTACTAAGGACTTTGTTTTCTATGTATCTCCATTTAGTCCACATACTTTAATGTTTCACTATCAAACTCACCTTTCCATGCATAAATATTTATTATAACATATAAAGAATATAAATATATGATAAGCTATATCTAATTTATCTTGCAATTAATTTCAATTTAAAGTGTCAATTTAGGGCCAAATTTTTATTTTTCTTCTCAATTCTATAATAAATATTTCTTTAATTCAGGTCACACAAGACATAAATGATAAAATGACACACATTCATAAATCTAACTTACTATATTTCTTATTAAATTTAAATCCATATTGTCTTGTTATATTGAGAATTAGTACAAATTGTAAATAAAATAATTAATATTCTTTTTGCTGTTCAAAAAATAATACTATTACAAGTACAAGTGAACAAATTAATATTTTACCAGTTGCTAATTTGGGACATAAAAACCATTACATTTTGAGGTAGACCAACAGCATGTATATTGTTCTTTCTTTTTCCGTAATATCATTCTTAATATTTTTCGAAATTTTTTATTTTATTAAAATACGAAAATATACGAAATTACTATTTGTGTATACACACGTGTACGGATCAAGTTGTCGTTAGGGGTTGACTACTGACATAGTATTAAATGAATTTTGATAGTTATTTTTATAATAAATTACATTTATTTGCATTAAATTATATGTTTGGAGTGGCAAAAATTGAATGCTATTTATCCATAGTTGTAATACTTATTCCGTGCATTAGGGGACTGCATTTAATCAACAATTATTTTTCTAAAAAGAAATAAAATAAATAAATAGGAATTTATAATGATAGTGAAAGTCGACCATCTTACAACTAATTTTATGTACGAATTTCAATTATTACTAAACTTTTTTTTCTCTCTCTCCTTTTTTTTTCCATCAAGTGATTTTACATGTGACATTTAATTTATGGGGAACTCTATCATGAAACAGATATATGGAAGGCGGATAGTGATTCGTGAAACGAGTAGATCCATTATTAAAATATAAATTTATGTACGTAAAATATACACTATAAAAAAAATATTTTTTAGCAATCGAATTTACCAATGGAATTCAATTTATTGGTAATTATCAATAGATTAGTAACAAAAATGACATTTTTGTTTTAGCAACAAAATACCAACAAACTTATTCTCTATTTTAGCAACGGAATTCAATCCGTTGGTAATTATCAACGGATTACCAATGGAATAATTATATAAATTACCAACAGAATTATTAACAACGAATTACGAATGGAATTATTTACCAACTGAATTGATTTTTCGTTGCTAAAAATTTTCCAACCACCACTTTACCAACGAAATTTTACCAACGGATTCCGTTGCTAATCCGTTGGTAAGCCAATTTAACAATGGAATTAAAATTTTTCCGTTGGTAAAAAATAATTTTTTTTGTAGTGATATATACTCCATCCGTCTCTTTCAAATGGAATTCTTTTCTTTTTACACATTGATTAAGGAATGTTATTATTTAATGTGTTGTAGAAAATTGTATTAGTGGGAGTGTGGGCCCCATACTTATTAGTGCATCAGTGCGTGCATGGATTTCATGTGTGTAAAAAAAGAAAATGAGACTATTTGGATGTGATGTCTAAAATGAAAAAAGATATTCTTTGAAGGTGACAAAGGAAGTACTCCCTCCGTCTGGATTCAACTGTGTCATTTGCTTTTGGACACGGAGATTAAGGAGTATTGTTATTTAATGTGTAGTGGGTAGTTATATTAGTGGAGGTGTGAGTCTCATTTTTTAGTTGTATTAGTGGGTGTGTGTGGATAAAAAAGAAAATGAGACTCTTGGGGGCGGACGCCCAAAACAAAAAAATGATACCCTTGAAAGCAGACGGATGGAGTATTTATTAGTAGTTAAAGTTAATATATTTGTAATAAATCATACTATAACAATCTTGAATTATACTTATTGCATCATTTATTATATTTTAAAAAATAATAAACTTTAACAATTAATAGACTTATTTTACTTATATGACAATCCTACTTTATAAAAATAAACTTTAACAATTAATAAACATATTTTACTTATATAATAATCATACATTAACACGTCTTACAAACCGTCTCGTACAGGCGTGTCACAAAACACTTTATCTTAATTTATAGGAGTATATTGTTACGTTCATCAAGTTTCCGTGCCATTATTTTTATTTTTTATTTTCAATATTACGATTTAAGGAATTAATAAATTGTATTATTTGCGTCTCATAGAACTCTTCACATTTTTTTTATTTGTTTGTCTTATACAATCCTTCACATTCTAAAAAAAACATTACGTTGTCCAACAATACTTTAGTTATAAATTTGTCACTCATTTTTCACATACATCGTAATTTTATATTTTTTTATTACTTATAAATATTACAATATCTTCTAAAATTAACTAATTCAGTAAAAATAATACTCCCTCCGTCCCAATAAGTATTTCACGTATTGGTGTGCGCGGAGTTTAAGAAAAATTTGTATTTTTATGTATAAAGTAAGAAAGAGAATATATATTTTAGTTGATTTAATGAAAAATGTGTGTAAAGTTATGAAAAAGGTGTGTAAAGTTGTTGGGAGATGTGAAAAAATAAGTATTATATTGGGATGTGTGTAAAAAGTGTGTATTGTTGTAATGTATTTTTACCAAATTTAGTAAAAGTAAAGTGTGAAATACTTTGAGGGACGAATGAAAAAGGAAAGTGTGAAATACTTTGGGGGACGGAGGGAGTAATTTTTTTTAAACAACTTACATGGAAGGCATTATTCCGGACGAGGGAGCAGTAATAATCCATAAACAAGACATGATTTGATTCTAAAAGGACAAAATTTCACGAGGGGTGACACTTTGCAGCAAAACAATCAAGGTAGGCATCACTATAGTAAGAGTACTACCAACTAGCTAATGGGCAATGCCTATAGGCCCATAATGTTCATCTTTTTTTTCTCCATATTATTTTATTAATATTTTTTTCTATTTTTACAATTTCAATATTATTATTGTGTAATACTCCTAATTAACTAAAATAATCGATATTTTGTTAAAAGATAATTTGGTTTACTTATAACAAAAATAATAGGTTTGATATTCATGACTCCTCCTATAGGCTACACTAATTAAAAGGTGAAATTCAAATATTGAAATGACTTTTTTTATTTTTTTTAAAAACATATTTGTGTATATTTAATTCTTTTGAGTTCTAAGTAGCTACTAGCTAGCTGTAACAGGTTTGCCAGGTAAGGTAAGAAAGAAACGTTGTAAAAATATTTTTTTACCAAATTAGGCTAGTCATTGGTAAATTAAAAACCTCGGATAATAATTGTACTTATTCAATACTCCTAATAATTTAAGATGATTCTTGAATAATTCTAATAATTTAACTATTTTTTGAAAATTGGGCTCCCTTAGCCATCCTGGACAATGTTGCACCATAATGATAATGAAAGCCCACTTTCTATGAATGCTTCTTTGAGTCTTGACCCACTACTTTAATACTCCATACAATTATATAATCCATCCGTTCCACGTTAACATTAACGTTTGCTTTTTGAACGAAATTTAAAAATATAATATTTAATAGAAAATGGGTAGAGAAATATAATACTTTAATGTTTAGTATTGTGTGTGGGCCCAATATTGAATAAATAATTATTTTGTGTGAGTCACATGTAATAAAAAATTAATAAATGTAAACCTTAACTTGGGACAACGCAAAATGAAAAACTTAAACCATGCTGACAGAGGAGGGAGTATTTATTTATAAAATTTGTGTTCGTATTTAAATTCAATTTGAAGATATCATGTGGAGTAATTCAATTCTTTCGGATAACAAATAATCGGTTACCCACAAAATTAATAAAATACTTGAGTTTGTAATTTATGTAAAATAGAAACAGGCTTAATTTAAAAAGAAAATGCCTCTTGTTTGTGAGTTGGTTGAGACGTGTCAAAAGTATAATTGTTATACAAGTGAAATATGGTTTGTAAGACGTGTTAAAATTATAATTTTTATATAGGTAAAATATAATTATAAATTGTTAATTTACGTTTTTTTATAGTGTGATGATCAATAATATATTAAAGTATGATTTATTAAAATATAATTTTAAGTTGTTATACTATACTACCGACATATACACTTTAACTATCAATAAGTATATTTTAACTATATAATAATCATACTTTAAAATGGATCGACCCGTCTTAATTTATCCGTCTCACAAGAGCAGAAAACGGCCGGGTGAACCTCTTAAATTATGAGTTAACTAGACAATAGTATTTTCTATAGATTAACACTGTATATCTTTTAAGTGAGTTCTTTAGTAAATCATAACAACGAAATTATAATTATCTGCTAAAAATTAGCATAAAATTTGAGTATATAAAGAATTACAACATTTTATATATCCAAAAGTAAAATAGGTTACACATGAACAATAAAATATTATAATTAAGAAACATAAACTATAGTCATATTCTTAAAATCAAAATTATACAATAATTGAAAATATAATAATATATGAATCGTAAAATGTTCCACCCAAGTTAATTGCCATAAATTTATTACTCATCAGTAGTTTTGAACGTTTTTTATCCTGATCAATTTCGTGTGCGTATTATTGTCACATAATATATTCACATATTAATAATTCAAAGTCTATAATATAATATAATACATTATAATATAATGAGTAATGAAAAACCATGGGATTTAACATGAATTAAATTCAGTGCATCCATCCAGGTAGTATCCCTTTGCCAGATTCATCATTATCTGGTCTGTCAAAAAAATAAATTAATAAATAACTAAAATATAATTATAGTAGTTATGATCATGATTAATATTCATCTACCCAATTAATTAATTAATTAATTAGATAATATAAAATAAAACATACTCAATTGGTGGCGCAATGTTGCAGTCGAACAACACCTGAGGTTGCCTGCTTCTTTCTTTATCTACTGCTGCAACACTACCACCTCCTTCCACCTGTAATTAATAATTTTATATATATATATATATATATATATATATATATATATATATATATATATACTATTACATTTCATAACATTTTAAATTCAAAAAAAATAAAAAATGTCAGATTTACAATTCCCATGATATATATGTATTCTACTCATTTTAGTAGTTTAATTCAAAAAAAAAATTAATTTATGTGAAATGGTCTTATACCTTTTAAATTCTCACAAAAATATCATTTTATACTTAAAAATATCTAATTTTTCTAATTTTATGGGATTAGATAAATCGGTAATTTTACAAAGTTATGATTATCATGAGACAAAAAAAATATTGTTTTAAGATGAAATTGGAGCAAAACTTATATATGAGCCTTTTTGAATAAAGTAACTATTTTGAGACCTTTTAATCCTAATAAAATAAAAAGATATACATTGATTTATGTTTTAAAAGTCCATTTTATTTCTAAAGAAATAGAGTACTTAAGAGCTTGCGAACCTTGGTTCTGAGAGCCATGTTAACCTCCATCAAATCTTTTTCCTGGAAATTAAAATTTTTATGAAGCTTATTAATATATATGAGCAGATATAAAATAATATACATACCTTCTGTTGAAGTCTTGAAGAATTGAAAGCTGGTGGAGCAAGTGTTGAGTCTGAACACATGCATTGTGACGAAACAGTACCCAAATCAATTTTTTCTCTAATAATGTAAAACAATTATATATATTTTTTAATAAAATTAAATGTAAATTTTTTAAGGAATGAGATGGATGGATGTGGCAATCTCTTAGATGATTAATTCAAGATTTCTGGAGATTAAGTCCACAACCAAAAAGGCCTTTAGAAATAATTGATTCATATAAAAACAGCAATTCGATATTCGCTAGATATAGTAAACACGTGTAACGAATGATTTTCGTGAAATTAATAAAAAGTGAATATTTCAATAAAAAGTATAACAAAATGTATAATGATCTCACACTATCCACTGCCCCATGATCATTCGTGAAATTAATAAAAAGTGAATATTTCAATAATAAAAAAGTATAACAAAATGTATAATGATCTCAAGCTATCCACTGCCCCCATATATTTAATGTAATTATAGTACATTAAAATGAAAATTTTGGCAGGGGATGAACCTCATTTTACTTTATTTTTTGAGTTAAAATTATTTTTGTTCCCATAACTATAGAGGATTTTTTATTCTATTCTAAAAAAGATAAAATTTTCAATTTTGTCCCGTAACTCTTATTATTGGCCAATTTTGGTCCCAAAATCGCCGAAAATTGACTTTTTGGCCGAAAAATCGCATGTGCACCGAACATGACGCCTCAAATTGGGGCTTTCCTGTAACTTCATCCAACGTGGCACCAATCATCTCACCTGAAATCTGATGTAGTGATCCTCTCCATACACTTTCCGGAACATCTCAACTGGATTCATCTCAGGACTCCTGGGTGTAAAAGACACACTGAGATTCACCAAAGCTTCGACTCTACAAACAGAGATGCCAAGCAACGTAAGCACCCCAGTCATGACCAACAACAAACACCTTGTCTGCATTACCAGCAACGGCGTCCAGCAGCGAAATCAGATCGCCCACCAAGTGGACCACCGAGAACTTGGAATGATCGTCTATCGGCGCTCCGGTGGTCTCGCCGAAGCCCCTCATGTCCGGCGCCACCGCACGGTAACCACTCGCCGCCATGAACAGCGTCTGGTGGCGCCATGAATACCAGAGCTCGGGAAAGCCGTGGATGAAAAGCAACAAGGGGCCTTCCCCGATCTCAGCGACGTGCACATTGAGCCCATTAACGGCCACCGTTCTGTGCTGGATTTTCTCCATTGTTTAGTGCTCAATTGGTCCAAATTCTTCCTCAATTGCCACGTTGGATGAAGCTACCGGAAAGCCCCAATTTGAGGCGTCATGTGCGATGCACATGTAATTTTCCGGCCAAAAAGTCAATTTCCGGCGATTTTGGGACCAAAATTGGCCAATATCAAGAGTTGCGGGACGAAATAAAAAATTTTATCTTTTTTGGGAAGGAATCAAAAATTCTCTATAATTATGGGACAAAAAATGATTTTAACTCTTATTTTTTTGTTAGTATAATTCAATTTCACTTTTAGTCCTTTCCATTACATTTTTAGTCCCGTTACTTTTTTTTAAAAAATTCCGTCTATCAATTTAACGGAAAGCATGACGTGGCTGTTAGGATATTCTTTTAATTTTAATTTAGCAGGTCCAATCTTAATTAACTTTCAATCCTATTCTCAGCCATAACCCATCTCTCTCTCCAACCTAAATTTACACATTGCGATTTCTAGGGAGATTGGGTTGCCAGTGCGGCAACCTGCGGTGGACGAAGACGCTGGAGTGAATTCTGACAACCGTTCGGGCAAACTCCGGCGAAAGGAATTGAAGAATCTGACCGGCGTCGCGATTTTTGGCAGCACTGGTGGTGTGCTCAGGCGGTTATGAATGTAAACCATACGACGACGAAGATGCTCGTGAATCTGTGGCGATGAGCAGGATTCAAGTGGATTCCGGAGGCTGGGCGGCTCGTGGATGTGTAGCGATGAGTAGGAGGCTCGGTGAATTCTGACACGCTGGGTGGGTCGCGGATCTGGGGCGATGAGTAGGAGGCCCATGGATTCCAACACGCTGGGCGGGTCGTGGATCTGTGGCGATGAGCAGAAGGTCCGGTGGATTCCGACCCGCTGAGAGGCTGTCCGTGATCGAAAATTAGATGGGATCCAAGTTCTGGTAGGTGGTATGCTCCAAGCATGACATCGACGCGGCCAATTCTCCACTCAGAATCTCATGGTAACGGCTCAATAAATGTGGTGTACGTATATCTACTCTCTTTTCTTCTTAGTGAACCCCTTTAGGATTTAGGAAAATCCTTTCAAAGTAAAGTGAACAAATCGATTAGCTCATCATATACTTATATTCTGAGATCAAATCTTGAAAATCTATAAAGATTACATCTTCTAAATAAACAATTTATTTTCTAAATTCTTCTAGAATTATTAGAGATTTTTTTTGCTGTTATATCAATTGTTTGAGAGCATACATTGTAGAAGAATTTGTTTTTGTTTTTGTTTTTGTTTGTTGTGGGATTCAAAAGTTTGGGAATGAAATTTTATTTGGATGTTTCTGGAATTGTTGGATTCAAAAGTTTGACAATGAATTTTTTTTTTATGTTTTCTGGATTGTCTGCAGTTAATCGTTGTTAGTGTTTTTTATGAGGATAATTCTTAATTTAAAGAAAAAAATATTATTTTATATAGAATTTTTTTAATTTAACGGTTTTCATCCAAAACTTAACGGATATGACCAAAATTGTAACTTTTGGGACTAAAAAAAAGGTTAGGGACCAAAAGTGAAATTGAACTTCTTGTACGGGACCAAAAGTGCATTTTACCCATTATTTATATAAAAAACTAAAATCAGTACCTGTTTGGATCTTATTCGTTTCAAAGATATATCCAATACGCACTCAAGTTCATTCAGTTGCTCTGCACCTAACTTTCCCAAGTCTTCCCCTAAAAAATACCTGATTAATTCCACCAAAATACTTTATTTTATTTTATTTAATAAATAAAAATTAAACTAATTCTCCAATAATTAATTCATACCTTTGAGTTTTTTGTAGAGCCTCCACTCTTGCCCTAAGCTTTAAGTACTCTTCATACTCACTCTGAATCAACAAATTCCCTTTTTATTCAATTGCAAAATGCCACACGTACAAGATTTCAACATTGAGTTTATTTTCTTTTATAATTATACATATATATTTCTTTCTAGTTTTTTTTTTTCAATTACTAAAAGACATATACCTGTTGATCAATATTATTGTGGGATTGTTGAGCTTCAATTTGAGCATAGCTGCTCCTATGATATCTTTCCAGTGTCTTGGCCATGCTAATTAATTTTAAGAAGAGCAAATAAAAAATTAAAATAATTTCACACAGTGACACTATAACATGAAATATTACAGGATATATTAATTCTTTCTGATATACCTTGTGCAAAAAAATATTCAGGCTGATAAATATGTTTAACGAAAGTAAAAATTGAACTAAATTTTTTTCCCATACTATTCACCATTTTATAGAAGAGGGCATTGTGAAATTACCCAATGAAAGAATTAAGGGAATTAATGATTATTTTTAACTGACTGTCAATATGTTACTGTAACCAATTTTAATAATTACTAACTATTAATTACTCCCCTTAACTCATGAGATATATAGCTCACTTGTGATTCCTCATTTGAGATGTAATAATTTATTATTCCCAAAAGATAATTATTTTGAGTTTAAAACATAAATCGACGTATTTTTTTACTTTATTCGAAAATGTCTCAAAATAGTTATGACATTTAATTTCGTCAAATATCTTTCAGTTTTCTTCTAATTTTGTCTCAAAACAATATTTTTTTACTAATTTTGTCAAAAACCTTTGTAAAAGCACCAATTCAGTCTCGTCCCATGAAATTAGATTAAGTAAAAATAACAATTTTGATTAGAATTTAAAAATTATGAGATTATTTTGAAAAAATTAAGTTTCTTGAACAATTTTGAATATAGTACTTTATATGAGACGATTTTAATTTTAAACTCTACTATTTTATACCTGCAGTACCCCTCATTTCATACAAGTTTATATAAGAAAATGACATGATCAAACTTATGAGTCTTAGAATTAGCTTAGATAATTTTTTTTTCTTTTTTTCTAAAATATTTTCTTGCTTAAATTTGCCAATTGAGAAGAATCATGAATATCACATTTATGAAGGCTTGACCCCAAGAGTTTGAAACAAGATGAGAAGCCCCTACAATTTGTTAACTATATATATTAATGATGATTAGGTTTGAATTAACAAATACTTTAAAATGATTAAAGTCCAGATATACATATATCAGAGGTATCATTTAATTAAAGCAAAGGGAAATTGACAAAAAGTTTAAGTACTTTGGCCACTCATTAAATTAATTTTAAAGTTTTTTCAAGATCATTACTTGTGATCATGAAAAACACATGTATATAGTATTCTATTATAATTTGATATTTATATTCACAATATCTATAAAATAAGAAAATTTCTTAACTCAAACTTTCCCAAACCACAAAAGAACAAAAGATAAAGGTATGCATATATATATTTGCAGCTTTAGGGCCACAAAGTTGGGGGGAAAATATATATTAAAAAAATAATGGAAATTTGTAGCAGATCAATGGGGAACAATAGCCTTAATTTATGCATAAGCCAGATGAGTTCATAGTTAATTTTTGGATCAAGATTTTGCAGTTGCAACTTGCATATGCTCTGGATTAAATTAGATAGAAAAAGAAAAAAAAAACCTAATTTGTTTTAAAACTATATATTTTTTATTTGAGAGGAGAGAGAGATGACCTTGAAGAGCTGCAAAACTCATAGAGCTTGCCTTTGTTGGAGAAGATGATAAGTGCCAGCTCAGCATCACAAAGAATGGAGAGTTCATAAGCCTTCTTCAGAAGCCCATTTCTTCTCTTAGCAAATGTCACCTGCCTATTTATCTTATTCTCAATTCTCTTCATCTCCACTTTCCCTCTCCCCATATTCAATAGCTAAGAGTATATATTTATGGTATAAACTATCAATCTATATGTGTGTGTGTGTGTGTTTAACTTAATTCTCAAGATGAGTGTGTGTTGTTAAAAGCTTCTCATCAATTTTGAAGATGAAACACACACTTCTTTTTTTAGATCCAACACACATATATGGTGCACAAATATAGGGTTTATACCTATTTCTTTCTTTACCCTTAACTTCTTTCTTTTCTTGATGGGAAATCCCTCTTATTTAGTGGGGGTATACCTCTTACCTAGCTTTCTATCCCTCATGTATGTTAAATACTTCTAATTAGTAATTACATGCATCACCATATATACATGCATGCATCCACACATACATATATATTAAATCATGTTTACATATCTCTGCTTAAAATTATTTTCGCATGTGCGCTTCTCATGTGGTTTGGTGATGATTTGAATTTTTAGTTAGGGTTAATAATTTTGCCGTTTGGAGGAATTCTTTTTCCCTTTTAAATAACAATATTCTCAGATTTTAAATAAAATAAACAACCAAAATTAAGAATTTGTGCCAGATTTAAAAATTTCCTGGACTAAAAATTGAAAAAAAATTAAAATTGAGAATAGAGATTCTTAAATAACTATAATTAAGATAAAAATTGTTTGCTCCCGTGCGTTTAGATCCGATGACCATAAAAATTTATATCCTTTAGTATAAAATTTTGTACCTTTCATTATTTGAAAAAAAAAAATCTTATTCAAATTATTAATAACATTCATATTTCAACCAATTATTTCTTTTAAGAAATAATAACTTGTGAATTAAAACATATATATGCCATTTGTAACAAAATGTTATACCCTTTAACGTCTCGTCCAAAATCACAGGAGATGAGTCTTGTAATTATGATAGAATTTGAACATACTTCCATGGTGCAATTTAATTGATATTTTCTCAAAGTAAAACACATAAGTATCCCATAAAAAAAGAATCAATTAATTAAGGATTAATTGCATAAAAAGTCTTCACCTTTATTTCAATTGCAAATTAGTCTTAACCTTTGGAATTTTGCACAAAAGTCGTCGATCCCTCGGTGCACGCTCATTCAGTGCCTCGCTAAGGCACCTCTGTTTCTGCCCTGAATTCTTCACGCCCAGCATCTTTCAAGGCTGTCTGTCTCCCTATATTGCCAAGACGGACAATCCCTTGTCACCGCCGATCGTTCTGATGATGAATCCTTCTCCAGAGTGCGTTTTGAATTTTCAATTTCTTCTCTATTATGAAGTATCATCGCCGCCGCTTTATTGGACAGAAGCACCTCCCGCTTAATTTACGATGCGGCTCTCTTTCGATGCGCTTCTCAACCATCGTCTTCCTTGCCATCCCATTAGCCTTGGCCATAACCCCATCTTTTACCACCAATCCAATCGCCGGAATCCTAAATTCCTGAAATCTCCATCATCGGAAATCGAGGATGACGACGATGATGAAAGAAAGGAGAAGAACGTTAAGCTCGTTGAGAAATTTCATTGAGAATCTACCGGCAGCTTCTATTTGGTGTGGTGGCTGAGTAGCAGATTTTTGTGGTTGTTGCGGTGATGCTACGATGATTGGAGAGATCAATAGTTAGATTTAGTTAGATCTCAAAAAATTTAAACTGACCAAAACGACGCAGTTTCACTTTGTTGGACTTGTGATCTGGTATTAAGTTCGACACATCAGCATTCGGGCAGCCTTCTGCTGCCCGATGATTCAAATTGCCAAAACACATTAAAGTAGTGTCATTATTTGCCAAATTTCATATGTTTGGACTTATTTGCAATTCAACTTTTGGAGAATGAGACGAAGTGGTATCTAAGCAATTATATATTTCTAAAAAATTAAGTCTTATTAGTTCCTTTTAACACAACCATATTTGAGAAGAAGTACTTCATTAACGAGAATTTTTATGAAAATGAAGTGTAATATTTTTTTCCAGAAAAAGATTATAATACTAATTCTTTATTTTATTTCTAAATTAGAGCCTTTTACAAAATCGGGAGTAATCGTGGAAAAATATTAATGGAATAATAATCTCTCCTATTAGGGAAATAAATACCAGTTTTTTTTATCATGTAATATTATCATCACTACAAAAAAACTGTTTTTTAACAACGGAATATTTCGTTGCTAAAAGTCTTAATTCCATTGTTAAATTGGCTTACAACGGATTAGCAACGGAATCCGTTGGTAAAATTCCGTAGCTAAAGTGGTGGTTGCTAAATTTTTAGCGATGAAAAATCAATTCCGTTTGTAAATAATTCCGTTACAAATGATTCCGTTGGTAATTTATATAATGATTCCTTTGCTAATCCATTAGTATCTGCTAAAATAGAAAATAAATCCGTTGGCATTCCGTTGCTAAAATAAAAATGTCATTTTTGTTGCTAATCCATTGGTAATACCATTGAATTGAATTCCGTTATTAAATTCGGTTACTAAAAAATATTTTTTTTTGTAGTGTATACTGAGCAAAGATTTACTTTTTATTTTATTTTATTTTTTGTTTTATGATAAAGTTTACATGAATTTCCTTTTGACAAGCGAGGTCTATACAAATTAATTAATATTTTTACATGGGCACATATAAAACACTAATATATAACTATACACTATACGAAAAATATCTTTTAATCTATGTGAAAAAATAAAAATAAATATTTACTTAAAACGGAGAGACTATATAATGTAAGTATATAATACCATATAGTATCAAATTGTAAGATAATGTACTGGCATTTTCACTTATAAGTAAGAATTTTCATTAAATTATAACCCTCTATTGATAAAATATTATTTTACTCTCGTGACATTGACTCTAAAGATATTAATTTTTGTCTTTAGAAAAGGACCTCACTTATAATACAACTACTAAGTTTAAATAAAATAATACTCCCTCCGTCCGCTCGAGAGAGGATCTTTTACTTTTGTGCATGTGGATTAAGGAGTATTATTATTTAATGTGTAGTGTGTAAATCTCGTGCCCTTTAAAGCAATAAAATTATTTTCCTGATTCAAAATTATTTAATGTGTAGTGGGTAGTTGCATTAGTTGGAGGATAGACCCCATATTTTAGTTGTATTAGTGGGTATGTGTGGGTCTCATATGTGTAAAAAAGAAAATGGCCTTCTTTGGGCCGAACGACGAAAATGAAAAAAAAGCCCTTTTTCGAGCGGACGGAGGGAGTACTATAAATCCTTTTAACTTATGAGGTATTCTCTTGTAAGACGGTTATATATGAGACGGATCCTGAGACGGGTCTATTCATTGTTAAAGTATATTTGTTATGTACAGTATGTTTATTCGTAGTTAAAGTATGTATGTAGTGAATCATACTATAACACCCTAAAAGAATATTTTAATTCATTATTCATCATACTTTAGAAAAATATACTCTAACTAACTAGAAGCTTACTTTACCTATATAACAATGATACTTTAATAATGGGTAACCGTCTCACATAATTACCATTCCATAATAGACTTTGTCTTTAACTTATATAAGGAGGAAAATTAAATCGCATGAAACTAATAAAAATTTAAAGGAATTATCATTAAAAAAAATTAATGATAAAATATGTTGGGAGTGTGAGATACGTAGGAGTGAAATTTTTACAAATAAAATATAATCCCTCCGTCCCATAGAAATTGACACACTTTTCTTTTTGGTTTGTCCCACTAAAGTTGATACATTTCCTTTTTAATACATGGACCCACACAAAAAACAATTAATATATTCTCATGGACCCCACATATTACCTCTAATACAACTACCCACTACACCTTAGATATTATTTCTCTCACTTCACTTTACTCCACTTTACATTAAATTATTATACTCCTTCTCCGTGCCCAAAAAAAATTATACCAACTTCTATGGGACGGATGGAGTATAATAAAAGTCAGTTGTTTTTACTTTTTATCTTAAAAATTGAGAAGGATGAAAACAAAATTTTTTAAAATAATTATAAGAGGAAGCTGGGAGTACATTTTAACTTTATTAACTCGTAATATTACTAACTTTTAATCTTTATGAAGCATACGTATTTCTTAAAATTAAAGGTATGGTGTAATATTATGTATAAGAAATGTTGTGAAATTCTCGGACATTCAAGAAGGTTGGATTTGACACACGTAGATAATTGCAACGTAAGAGAAATAAAATTTGTTTACGTGTCCTCCTCTTATTGGTTTGCTGTAGGCTTTTTGCTATGTGTCACCCTGCCATGTAAGACATTATTTTAAAATTATTTTAAAAATATTCTCTTTACCTTACAAATATTTTATTTTTTTTAATTTTTTTTTAACATCTAAAGACATTATATTATCTTGAAAAAAATAAGTTTATAAAGTCACTTATAATGTAAACATTCTTTTTTTTTAGTCCTTGAAAAAAGAATTCCGGTCCCTTTGAACTGTCTCCAAGTAAATCACGATACCCACACAATAGTTTCAATATTAATTATTCCACTTGCCACCTTTCAATCAGGGGCACCTTGACCCTTAACCACTGGGCCAACACATCTCGGTGGAGTTGAGTCTCTTTTGTAGAAAATAAAAGGTCAAAAAGGTCATGTAGCCTAGATGCATTTTGGATTATTTTAAATTGTTTGTACATTAAAATATTTGGAATTTACATTAGTGTTAGTAAAGAATTTAATTTGAAATTTTATTTTCAATAGTTTGAAGGAAAAATAATAGTTTTTTGAATTATTATGACTAAACTAACATCAAGTACGATTCATATTCGCGATTCTTGATCAGAGTACTAGCTATATATACTTCACTTTTGTCTTTAATTTCATTTTTAAAAAAAATAAAAATTTAACCTGAAAACATGATTAAATCTCAAGTTATTTATTTATTTCTCAAGGTGAGGACGAATTAAATAGAAGTACTATGAGTTAAGAATTTGGTTTCTTAAATTTAGGAAAATAATATAGTAAGAAATAAATACATACATTAACATTATATTAAATGATACAGTACAAACTAAACGCATAACTGAAATAATATCCCCATTAATGGTGTCAAATAAATTAATTAATTTCCTATCAAAATTTCTGTCGTATTCGACTCCTAAGTGCAAACCCTAAGAGCAACCCAAAAGAATATGCATATTTTTATGTAAAATAAAGAGCATTTATTCATTTTAATTTTTATTTTGATAAGACTCTCTAATACATTCTTTAAATTTAACTCTTTATTTGTTCAATTTCCCATATTTATTTATTTATATATTTTATTCATCCAATCATGTAATTATGTTATAATTTATTAATTGCACATTTCATAAATTCCTATAAAATTAGTATTGGAAGTTGTAAATCAATTAATGAATTAAATTTTAAAGAGTTAGTATGCTCTCTAAATTTGAAGAGTGAAACAAAAAAGTTAAACCCAAAAATTATTATAAAGAGCTTTTTAGATTGAGTTTTTGTAGTTTACTCTTTAAATTAACTAAAAATTTGAGTTTAAAGAGTCTCTTGGAGATGCTCTAACATTCTTAAATCTTTATACTTCATCCGTCCCACGTATTTTTACCCACTTTCCATTTTGGGCTGTTCTACGTATTTTTACTCATTTTATTTTTTGTAAGAATACAAAATATTTTATTACCTACTTTTTATAATCTCAACAACTTTAATTACTTTTTTACACTTTATTCATCATTCCCAATAACTTTATTTTATTTTTCTTTTTAAATTACCAATTTATCCCTATTTTTTCTTACATTATAATATTAAAAAAATAACACGTCTTAATCTCCATACCCGTACAAATGAGTGAAAATACCCGGGACGGAGGGAGTATATTACTCCCTCCGTTCATCCTCAATGTATCCATTTGCTTCTTGCACGTGGATTAAGGAGTATTATTATTTTATGTGTAGTACAGTGGCGGATGTATGTGGGGGCAGCCCCGGGCTCAAGCCCAGGGCTGTCCCCCAAAAGCCCATTATATCATATGTAAATAATTTATAAATAATTTGTATTTTTATGTTTAGCCCACCCCAAAAATATTTTCAGCCCACCCAAATAAAGCTAAAAAATAAATATATTTTCTTTCTTCTTTGTATTTTTAAGTTTAGCCCAACCCAAAAATATTTTAAGCCCACCGAAATGAAGCTAAAAAATGAATATATCTTCTTAAATTTTATTTATATATATATATATATATATATATATATATATATATATATATATATATATATATATATATTATTTTTTAATTATTATTATTATTTTTTATTTTCTTAAATAAACTTAGCCCACCCCACCGCGGTTTTCTGGATCCGCCACTGTTGTAGTATGTAGTTGTATTAGTGAAAGGTGTGGGTCCCATATTTTATTTGTATTAGTAGAGGGTGTGGGTCCCACATTCCAAAAAGAAAAATAGATAGATTAAGGATGAACGACCCAAAATGATAAAATAGATTGATTGATAGTGGACGGATAGAGTATTATTTATATATTTAATCCATCTCATAATAATAGAGTACCTGGTAATATTCAATACAGAGTAGAGGGTTAGGTACTACTTTAATGGGAACATCTTCCTAGGTTGAAAACTGTGAAACCAATTTTCAATTCTTTATTGAAAGTTAAATAGCACACATCCATTAATTTCTTCATTGAAAAATAACAAATTATTTGCTACCAATTTATGCTACAATTATCAATTCATTAATTTGCACCCTACTATTTTTTTCATTTAATCTCCCAGGATAAGTGTGGCATGCATGCCCACCTAAGCACTTTTTCTATTTAAAAAAAATGAAAATTTATGAAGCTTTGCATTTATTTCACTATCTAATTCTGGGTATTGATGAATATATATAATTTTTTGTTAAATTTTTTTTCTATAAATAAACCTAACTCATATCTAAAATATAGATTGGGATATATTTTATTATTATTCTAATGCAAATTAAATAGGTTATTAACTTAACATTGATTTTTTATTTTTAATACATTTCCTTTTTTATTTTATTTATATCAGAGCATATTGGTACTAATGAACTAAACTTTATAAATTTGGACCATTCAAATTGGGTCGTGTTGGGCTAAGATAATTTCACAATGTCCACTTAAGAATTGAAGTTCTACTACATTAATAAAGTTACAGCTCTGGGCCACTAGTTTGGGCCTAAAAGCATAGTATCCCTAAAAGCCTTGATTTTAATAGCACCTCATCTTCTTCGAATTTTCTTGCATCTTCACAATTGGAAATTGGAACGGAGTAAAGTTAATATTAATACATTTACAAATTATAATTCAATTAATATCTTAATAAATAAATAAATAAATATATATATATATATATATATATATATATATATATATATATATATATATATATATATATATATATATATATATATATATATATATATATAAATTTTTGTGTATAGTGCTTTCCCTTGTTTTTTATGTATACATATACTCCTTCCTTCCGTCCTGTATAAATGTTTACATTTATATTTGTACGGAGATTAAGAAATATAATATTTTAATGTGTAGTTAGTTAAAAATATAATACTCCATCTATCCCACCAAAAGATCCTCATTATAATATATTGGATGTCTCATTCAAATGTCCCAATTTTCCTCTTTTATTAAAAGGGCCCTGCATATTGGCTCACCACTCACTACTAATACAATTACCCACTATACATAAAATAAAAATATTCCTTAATCCACATGCAAAAAGCAAATGAGGACTATGATCGGGATGGAGAGAGTATTTTAATGTATTGTGGATAATTGTATTAGTGTTAGGTGTGAGTTTATGATGATATATTTGAAGTAATTGTTTTGTGTGAGTCTTATAAACAAAAACAAAAAATGTAAATATTGAAGTGAGACTCACAAATTAAAATATTTAATATTGAAATGAGATATTGGAGAGAATATATATATATATATTAATCATTTGTCATTATGTATGAGGTATAGACCCCATGATCAGACATTTTTTCCTCCGGAAACAATGATCCTAAAAAAGCAAAGTGATAAGTGATGGTCTTTGTTTGTAAGAAGATAAGGTAGGGTTTTATTGGAAGAAATTAAATAATTAAAGGAAAAAAGACGCTTTATTTTGCTCTCTTATCGGCAAACATCGAATGGGATTCATCATCGAATATTGTATAAAGGGCTATCTTTGGATTGCATAACAACATTTACTTCATCCCACATCTTCAAAGTAACATTATTGATTATGTGTAATTAATTGACCTAAAATTTGATTTATGATCCTAATTAATTGATAATATAGATCGTTCATATAATTATCTAATAATATGAGTACTAAAATTTTGCTCAATAAAAAATCCAACTCACTATAAATTACATGATCATATCTAATTAGTTCCTATTTAATAAGATAAATGAATATCCTTATATTCCTAAAATTTTAATCACGTCTTGTAAATCCAACGATATAATAAAAGATCGATGATATAGTAAACAACATTAGAAAGCATCACCTAAAATTAATTAGTACTTAAAAGAAAAATATGAAAATTAATACTTAAAAAAAAAGGGATATATGACTTGAGAATCAACATTAATTATATATTAGGGTTTAGAGCAATTTTAGTGAGATATTTTACATTTTTTTAAAATAACTTTTTGATAAATAACTTTTTTTAAAACATTTTGTCACTTTTTATTTATATTACTTCATAAATTATTTATAAAATAATTAATTGCATCATTTTTATTAAAATGTTATCATTTCTTATTCATCTCACGAAAGTCATTACGTGAGACACTATGTATAACTATTTGCCGTATATTAAAATATTGATTTTGCGAGCAGGAGCCAAGGGCAATGTACGGTTAGGATTGGGAGACACGTACGTTTGGATATATCGCACTCCTTTGTGAGGTCCGAACATTGAACATACAGTGGGTCCCTGTCCAACCCCATTGACGCCTCATTTCACAGCAAATCAAAATCTTGATAAGGTTTATACACACACTGTCACACACACACATGTGTATAGAGAGAGAAAGGGATGAGAGAGAGTGGAGTTGGAGATAGAATTGTGCTGGAACGATTGGTGCACACAAAAAGATCATGAAACCAAACAAAACACTGATTTCAGACGTTGTACAAGACATGTTCATAGCCCTCCACGTGTCCTCTGCCTATTAGTTATCTATTCTCACATGGCCCACACATTTTCAATCCGGGCTTTTAATGGGCTTTTTTTTTTTTACTAAGCCCATCACTCAGTCTGCATCTTTAATTTCTTCATCATCACATGTAGTATAAATCATAAAATGAAAATAGTAAGTAAGTATAAAATACCTGATAATTTATGAGATATTTTGACAATTTTATTTGTACTTGTAATAAATAGTAAGTTTTTTGTGCACTCAGTTTTATGTACATCTGCATCTATTAATAGATCAGTGAATATTTTGTGCGTGCATGAATTATAGATTTATACATTCAATGGAGTAATAAATTATAGAATTGATCTATTGTGTTATTGGTGCATACTAAAAATATAACTCAAATTAAAAAATGGGTCCATATAAAAAAATAATAACCCGAGATGACGTCATTTATTATCACTCTCACTCGTAGACCCTTTCCCTCCTCTCTCTCTCCTCTCCCTCTCCTCTCCACCTCTTCTTCGCGTCGCCACCGCACCCGTCTCCGATCTCAACCTCTGCGTCCACCTCCGTCTCTTTAAGATCTGCCGTGGCATTCGTCCTCTCCGATCTCAACCTCTGTCGCTCTGTCTCCTCAAATTGTGGCACCACCTCCTTCTCCACCGATCTCAACCTTCGGTGGTCTTCTCCGATCTCAACCTCCGCCGCCGCTCTGTCTGATCCGTCGTCGCTCTGTCTCCTCAGATCTGTTGCGTCGCTCCTTCACCACTATGATCTCAACCTCCGCACCACCACCTCTGTCGCTCTACCTTCGTGCAACATCTGGAATTGAATTGTGTTTTTATGCGAATCATCTTCTGACCAGCAACTATTATTTTCTCTTTTTCCAATTAATGTAAATTTTCTCAATTTAACTTACTGTGTTCATGTTCATGGAGGGTTATTCATTTTCGTATACAGTAGTTAGTAGTGTAGGTGAAGAAAGGCATTTTCAAAGCTCCATGTTTCTGAATTTTGACGTGTTAGCTTCAAATTTTGTTTATTTAAAGTTGTATTTTTTGGAATTCAATAATGTATATATATTTTTTAATAATTGTATTATGTTTTTTAATGATATTTATTTTTTTAGAATTCAATAAATTTAATACAATTCAAAATTTATATATAAATTCAATGATACGTTTAAGAATAAAATGTAATACATTAATGTGAAAAAATATATACAATATTAAATTACAACTAATACCTTTGATTATGAAAATGCATATTAGAAATCAATAAATTTTAATACAATTCAAATTTTATACTCCCTCCGTACCAGGCTAAGAGGGCCAGAGACCTATAATAAACATAAGGTCTCTGACCCTCATTACCTGGGACAGAGGAGTATACAAATTCAATGATATATAATACATTTATATGATAAAGTACATACGCTATCGAATTAAACAGTTTTTTAAAAATTTCTACACCATTTCTACAGTTGCATAAAAATCAAATCATAAAAATAAAATATCTACCTACCATTTTTACACCAAAATTTCTACACCATCCATACCGTTTTCATAAAAAATCAATAAATCACCAATTGGATTAGATATTTGGAAGATCTCGAATCGAAGAAGATACAGTTGTCGAACAGAGATGTGGATCTTGAGAAAGATCTGAGGAAGATCTGGTTGGCGAAGGGAGACGTGGGGAAAGAAATGAGTTAGAGAAGTGAGAAAGGTGAAGACGGATCTGTATGGTTGGCGAACGGAGATCTTGAAGAAGATCTGGATGGTTGGCGATGGAGATGTGGAGAGAAACACGAACGAGAGAAATGAAGACAGAGGAGGATGCGGTGGAGGGAGAGAATGGAGATGGAGGAGAGCGGTGATGGTGAAGAACGGGGTGGAGTATTAGGGAGAGACGCGGAGAATGAGATAAGCTAGAGAGAGAAAGCGTAGGTTAGAGAGAGGGGATGGAATGAGATAAGCTAGAGAGAGAAAGCGTAGGATAAAGAGAGGGGATAGAGGTGGAATGAGTTAATGACCCAATTAACTAATTGAAATATAAATATGCCGGATTATGAGTTAATTTTGACCCAATTATACCATAAAAATTGATGTACAATGGTATTTGTCTAAATTATAAAAGTAAAAATAAGCCCTAAACTACCCATATAAATATAGTATTATTACGCCGGACATGCGTACATGCAAGTGGACTCAATCTACATTTTTTAATTAATTAATTATTCTTAATTTAATGGCCAATTTGATCTTGAACTGGATTTTTTTTTTTATTTATTAATTTGGGAATGACTTTAATTAAAGCACATGTTAAAACGCATTTTTCCTCATAAAGACAGCGATTTTGATGTGGATCATGATGTGATTTTTCTTGTTTTCTTTTAAGGGTAACGTGATGTGGTTTAATTAATAAATTAGATATTTTTTTTTTAAATCCATGTAGTTAGCACTACCCACGGCTTAATTATTAAGCTACCATGTTTATTTATTAATGAGAAGGACAACACTTAGTGTGAGATGTTTTACAAAAATACTTACATAAAACGAATAATAAGTGTAGCATTTTAATAAAAAATAATATTTTGATTAATAAAAAGTGATAATACTGTAATGAATTATTTCATGAACAATTCGTAGTATATAAATAATACAATATTTTTAATAAAAAAATTATTATTGTTTAAAAAAAATGTAAAAACAATCTCACATGATACGAAGTCTAAAGTTAAATTATCGTGTCAATTCATGTAATTACTAGAGTGTGATTAATACAAGACAAAGACACACATGATGTACACAACTTAAATATTTGTGTTCACATGTTTATTTGGATTAACTCTATAATAATTGGAGGAAGTTAAAATTCTTCTTCGTTACTAAATTTTGATTTGCCTTATATATGTATGTAATCTGGTGTTACGTCTCAAATATACTCATGTCTATCGGCTCGAATTCTCTGTATCATTTGGTACATTATCTCATGTGTTACATTATTAGATGGACGACACGTAGGAGAGAGAAATTATACTATAAACCTTAAACCCTAGGACAATAGTTGAATTTATTTCCCCCTTTTACGTGTTAATCACTTAACGTGTGACACAGAAGATGATGAAAAAATATGCGCAGGGGATCCGATGTGCATGTGCATAATTTTATATTGCAATTAAATATTTGGAATAAATATTTTGTCAACACTAATCATATCATGCACTACCAAAAAAGTATGAAGTATATATAGGCATGTAACAAAGTATGTCACGCTCTAATTAATTATATTAGACATTTTATGCTATATTAAGTGATAGTTAGCTTTAATTGCAAAGCAAAGTCTTGTATGAATATTGTAATGACCTTAGAGTACGGATAATAAGTAATAATATTTTAAAAAAAGTAATGTTAAATCTTAAAGGAATGAAAAGTGATAATTGTGCTGCAGTGAATTATTTTATGACAATTAATAGAAAGTAATGCTAAATAGATGAAAAGTGATAATTGTGCTGTAATGAATTATTTTATGACAATTTATATTATAAATAAAAAATAATAATATTTTTTAAGAAAAATAATAACCTATTTAATAAAAAGTAATAACTAATTAAGTTGAAGAGTTGATATCCGGTGCACCCGGGTGTAAGGGTGCACCCATGTGTGTATAACTTTAAAAAAAAACTAACAAAAAATTCACTAACAAAGTGTATTTTTTTTCATAATTGTATATATTTTTATTTATAATTGTATACATTTTTTAAAGTGAGTGCACCGTATCATGAGGTACACCCGGATGTATAGTAATTTTATCCTAAGTTGAAAACTTAAAATTAATCTCCCTTTGAGAAAATCTCTTACAGGTGTAACCCTAATTCCAACCCTAGTTTTTGTGACAGAATTTGTGGTTCCTCTTAATAGTGGTAGATTTTTTAAGTTTTAATCATACTTGTAATAAATTCCATGTTTGATTTCATATTGATGGATACTGACGGATACACTTGAACTGAAAAAATGGAGTATATATATTCTGTCAAAAAATAAATAAAAATTGAAGTATATATATGCCCATGCTGCCAATATTGGTCATAAGATTTTTAATTGTCAGTAGATGCGATAATGACTTATTAACATATACGGTCGAATTAATTACATAGCACATCAAAATTAACATCAATCAATTGTAGTTGCACGAAAACTTGAATGACACTCTCAAGTCTCAAGGTCGAGACAAGTAATAATTAAATATTTTTATTAAATATATTTTTAATTAGATATTACTCTACTACCTCCATTTGCAAATAATATTAAGTTTACTATTTATAAAAAAATATTATATTTTAATATATAATGGGCTGTGAGATATAATATCTTAATGTATAATAAGTAGGTGTATTAGTATTGCGTATGGATATAAGATAACATATTAATTATTTTTTATGAGCCTTATCTATTAAAAAATAAAGTGTAACACTATTTGTTGAACGCCTATTAATCATGGGACAAGAAAGTATGTCTAAATGTTAAAAAAAATAAAAATAAAAATTATATTATACAATTTTTTGACAATAATATTTTTAGGTATTAGATAAAATAAGAACAACACTTATGTATGTAATTTTTTTTTTACGTTTTTTTTATGGAGTATAATTTTTATTAAATATTTTATTGCACCATTATCATTATTATTAATATTATTAGTTCTTGTTTTTACATTTTCTTATATAATTTTTTATTAAATATTTTACCGTACCATTATTATTATTAGGGTCACTTACTAAAGGGTACACAAAAAAATGCATAATTGCTTTAAACTACATAACTCAAAGCACTATTACTCATAACTACACAATTATGACTGTAATACCATAAATACCCCTATATATTTGCACAATGTGTCTGCACAAATTGATTTTGCACTATTTGGTTCTGCACAATTTTATTTTGCACAATTGTTCTGCACAATTTTATTTTTGCACATTTTGTTTGCACATTTTAAATTTCGGCAGTAGGAGGTGGCGGTCAGCGGCGGTCAACGCTGGTTGGTGGGTGAGGGGTAGGGTTGTTGGTTTAAAAGTGTATGGAATATAAGGTTATATTTGATATTTTACTTTAATATTTTATATGTGAGTGTAATTATTTAAATTTTATATATTTAATTGTAATTTAGGTTAAAAGTACGTATTATTAGTTATTAACCTTCATTAATTATTAATTCGAAGAAATAAGTAGGCAGAGCTGTTTAGTTGCCATAAAAATGGGAACCCAAAAACCACATTCTCAATCTAGTCCTTCTATCTTCACACTATAGTTTAAATATTTTTAATATTTAAACCTTCATATTTGCCCTATAAATATAAATTCCCAATTAAACCATCAGTGCAGAGTGATCATATTAAGTTCGAAACATGTCCATTTCAGGGATTCCATCAAACCCTAACAAGATTCAATCATTCCATTGGAGGAATGATTCCGGCGAGCTCGACGTCTTCGAGGCCGCCAGATATTTCTCCGGCGTCGGAGACTATCCAGGCTACGGCGATTCTCCCGGAGAAAACAGACAGAGAGCTGCTCGAATGAGCCTGGATATGCCCACCATGAGGAATATTCCGATCAACTCAGAGAATATTCCGGCGAAGAAATGCAAGCAGCCGAGTTCACCAGGCGGCAGGCTCGCCAGTTTCTTGAACTCTCTTATCAGCCAAATTGATTCGAAGAAGAAGAAGTCGAAATCGAAGATTCTAGAAGAATCGAGCAGGAAGAGAAGCAGCAGCATCAGCCATTTCAGCAGTAATGAAGAACCCAAGTCGGTGTATTCGTCGACCTCCAGTTCGGCCGCCATAACTCCGACAAAATCATCGTACGATCGAAGGTGCTTGTACGATCTCCGCAGAAACGGCGTCGTTTATGCTGACGAATTCAGATTGATGAGGAATTCTGCGGCTGTTAATTGGAGCGAAGATGAAGAAGGGGGGTTCAGAAAATTCAGCGATGATTTGGATGATGGAGCGGATTCGGATTCAAGTTCGGATCTTTTTGACCTACCCAACTATGATTTGGGTCTGCCCGTTTATGGAACGACGAACGTGGGTAGGATCCGGATCGGAGCTCCGATTTCCAGTAATTAATTAATGTTCATAATCACACGGAATACTTTTCGTTAGTAGAGTTTTCCTCGATGGTGTTTGAAAAGTGTGACGAATGATTGATCTTTGTGACAATATCGGGATAACGATTCTGCCTTTTTACTTTTTATTTTTAATTTTTAGTTTAATACATAACTTGCGACTTTTTTACCACTTTTTTTCCTTTAGGAAAGTTTGATGATCAAAGTGCACTACTTTGAGAATTGATATGATTGTTCATAAGTTCATGAATCATGCATTAGTTTGTATAGTTGTGATTGAATTCAAATTAATATTCTAAAAACATATTCTTAATATATATTTAGTAAAGTATGTTGCATATTAGGTATGATTTTTATTTTTATTTTTTAATAAAGTGTATGGAGGGTTGTTGTTTTGATTATTTTTTAATTCAAAATTTCAAAGACTTGGGTGAGATCGTTTCACGGAATAACTTTCGTGAGACGGATAAGAAATAATAGAGTAACATTTTAATTAAAAAGTGATATTCAATTGATGAAAATGATATAGTAAACTATTTTACGAATAATTTATAATTAAAATAAAAGTAACAACATTTAGAAAAAAAAGTGATAACATACTAGATAAAAAATTGTCACTAATTAAAAAAATTTAGAATGAGATGGTCTTACACAAAATTGCCCATTTTTTAAGAGGTAAAAACTACTATGGGTTGACCAAAATTAAAATGGTAAATTTTTTTTTTTTTTTGGACAAAGGTATTATTAAATATTTCGGACTAACCCTAAAGTAGATATAAATTTAATTTGGGCCCATCGTACACTAATGGGCCATCAGCAGTCCATTCCAAAGGAGGCCGGGTTGGACTTTTGCCCACTTTTATGACTAGAAATGAAAAAATTATACCAGGCTTCCAGCCCATTCATGACTAGTAGTAGTAGTGATCAAGTAGTAGATGTCAAGAAACATCATTAATCAAATACTAGTATTTACCAATATATATATATATATGTAAGAATTCAAATATTTTTATTCTTTCCTGAAAATAGTGACTTCATTTTATTTTCATTATTTTTTTTATGAAACAACTTAAATTTACAGTCAAAATAATTTTTAAAAAATGTACTGCATTCAACTACTTGTACATATATATAACCAATTTAGCTGAAAATATTTATGTACATTGAAAATTATATTATGAACCAAGCATAATATTACATGAATTATGATTATACTCATAATTTTAGGGTGAATATGGTGCACCCCAAATTTATAGGTTAAAAAGGGGTAGTGGATAGTTTTTTTTTTTAAGAAATAGTAAGTACTTTAAAATGAGCAGACACTTAACTACTCTCTATTGTCAAATCGTTTAACATTAGTAATCATAAGATGAGTATTTAATTTTTCACTATTTATTTAGTTGTAAGTAATGGAAGAGATGAAAACTACTATTTCTTTTGTGTTCTAATTTTAAGATTTAGTGTCATTCTTTATTCTACAAGTCGTTCACAGTGTGGCACACGAAACATAATATATATATCGCGTACTCAAATCATATATAGTAATAATACTCAAAGTACTTGTATTATAAATACTAAATTCTAGTGCCAAAAGAGTGAAATTATGAAGAATTCTGCTTAAATTAATTAAGACAGCTAGCATAAGTTAAGTTACATCAAATTAAATTGCAGATCTAGATATTACATGAATTCCACTTGGGACAGCCAGCATAATCGACAACTAATTAAAATCTCCATCAAACCAGCAACACTTGATCACCACTTCTTAAACCTACATGAAAATAAAACCATCATCATTAGAAGAAAAAAAAAAAGGGACAACTAAAGAACAAAAATAAGAGCTTTTTATGAATAAAAAGTATTTAAGGTATGATGAATTTCTTACAGTTTTATGGCTGTTGGAAATAGACCCTTCTGAGGTGGTCGGAATGTACCTAGCCCACTGCAACAGATTCATTCAAAACAGCTTTTATCAGTTAATTAATTATTTTTTCAAGATTAATGATTTAAAAAAAAAACCCTACGTTTTTTGCTGCTGCACTAAAAGCCTCCCGATGGGGTATTTCTGGATTGGCTGCTTTGATGCGCTGTATTTCCTCCCTACACCAACATTATTTTCAAAAAAAAAAAAAAAAAAAAAAAAAAATATATATATATATATATATATATATATATTTATACACACACTATAATTAATTTGTTTAATTTTACTTATGCACATGTAATTAATTAAGCAATATTTATATATACTAGCTAGCTAGGTTTCTTACTTCATGAACCGATTGTATGCAGATGGAAGCCTGTGTTTCTTCTCAGGAGCTGAAAATCAAACCACAACTCCCAAAAAATTAAGCGTTGCATAATTTATGTATAAACAGATATACGCACACACTTTGTTATACATACGTTTCACCACAAACGGAGCTTTGGGGGACAAGGGTTCATGAGTCGATGTCGATGAAGACGACGACGAAGAATAACTCTTCTTGAATTCACCACACAACGCCTGTTTCCACAAACATCTCAATACTAACATAACATGAAGCTAGAACTACATATATATATCATATAATTAATTTAACTAATTTATAAAATAAAAAAAATAATAAAAAAAAAAACAAAAGAGAACCTGATGATGGTCATAGGTTTGGGGTTGAAATGGGGGTTTGGTAGTGAGAAATGAGAGATTGCTGCAATGCCCACATTTTACCGTCACTGTATCCAACAACCTCTTTCGCGGAATACCAACCTAACAAAATTCAAATTAATTCAATTACCACAAGCTAGATCAAATTATATACTATATATCTCTATTTTTGAATACAGATCTGTATGTTACCGCAAGAACGGTGGTGCAGAAGTTGCATCGGACGTAGCAAAGGTGGTCGGCCGATTGAACCAAATCCATGGTGAGGTTATGACAGTTTTGATGATGATGATGAGTTGAAGAGGAAGGAGGAGTTAATTAGGTGTGTATTTATAAAGAAAGAAATGATGAAGAAGTGGAGTTTAGGGTTTGAAGGGAGGGTTGATTTAGAATTACAACAGCTGGATGATGTGGTACACCTTCAATTCTAGGGTTACTAAGTTGGTCAGACAGACAGACATACATGGTACGGTTTACATCAGACTATAAGACAAATTCATGTGGCCTTCCTACCACTCACTTGTTTCTGGGTATCTAGCTTTGACATGGTACGTACTAGGATTCATTTTAACTTCTTTCCTTCATTTTTTTTTATTACCATTGTCTTGTGTTTAAGGTCTACGAACTCGGTCTATTATATTTTGGTGTTACACTTTCTATCTTGAAAAACTAGTGCAAGTGATGCGTAAGTAAGTAAGGGTGTAAATGAGGCGAGGTCAAATGAAGATCTGTCCAAATTTGTTTGAAATATTATTTTAAAATTAATACATACCTGAACTTGATTGATAAGCAATCGAGTTGAGCTCAAACAAGCTAATATTGAGCCAAATACGCACCGAGCTCGATTAGTAATTTGATAAATTTTATACTTACTTTACATATTTTTATGAATCGAGTTATTCGAGCTAAGCTTTTAATTTTATCAAATATAAAAGTTTGTTCAAACTTATTTGATGTCTTTATCAAACCGGGTTCAAACGAGTTTTTACTGAACAAATTTGAGTCGAGTCCCGGATAATTTGGTTTGATTTTCAACTTCATATAGATAAGAAACAAAATCTACGTACGTACATCTTATAAGAAAGGGGAAATGTTCAATTTTCTTCTTTAATACGTCCTAGCTTACTTATCTAACTTAGTGGTGAATAAAAATCTAATAATCACGCGAGTTCATATCATGAACAATACTTTTTTGAAAAGATTATATATGGCATGTATGCTGTATGCATGCTATAGCCTCAATTTTTATTTTTAAAGTTCTGAACAAATAATTAGCAATCAAGTTTTGTGATAAGACTAAAATTTGATAACAAACTTGTTGCTAGCTGCCTTTGGCAGTTAGAATGATTAGTGTGGTGATCTCGACTTGAATAATTATAATATAGAAAATAAAAATTATTAATTATTTTTTTTCTAATATATATATCACTATTCTTTTTAAGAAAATGTGAGGAAAGTAGAAGAATGGCACATAAAAAGACAAGAGGCAAGATACGAGATTCCAAAGTATTCCTAGGAAAATCATTATGGTAAGAATAATCAAATAATATGAATAAAAAAAATTATAAATTTGGTTGGTGCAGGGTACAACACCCTCAGGTGCTGCTATTTCCAGTACGTTTCCACGACTCATCTATGTCAATCTTATCTTTCAATTAACATAACCCCCTCCCCAGATCATTTAAAAAATTAATTATATTTTTTTCATGTTTTTTGAGATGGAAGATGCAAGGATTCATTTAAGAAAAAAAAAATCCTATTGGCTTAGCATTAAGTACTTAGGTATAATTTCTTTTAAGGTCTGATCAAGGTTCGAAACTCGTTGATCCGATCAAATATTATATGTTCGCCAATCCATGCAGCGTGCAAAACTCTAGCTTAAAATGAGAATTCGAACTTGTGGGTCCAATCAATAATTGTAGGGTCAATCTATACAACGTGCAAAATTCTAGTTTAAAAATTAAAATGAGGGTTCCGCTAGTGAACGTTGGATTCTTACCTCCCAATTAGTTGATCGAATACACGTGCATTAAAAAAAAATTCATACTATTACAATTGGATCAAATAAGTTAAAAGGCTCATTCCTTTCATAGTAAAAATGAATTTACAATAGAGGATATAAGTCTTATACATGTATGTATAATCCAACATGTATGAGTCTTTTCATAATTGAAATTCTACTTTAAGACTAGTGAGTATATAACATAGTTTTAGCGCACTTATATGAAAGTCAATCTGATTTAACTCCATAATTAATGTGGATATCATAATCACCCAAAGGTGAGAAGAGAAGTTGTTTTTTAACAAAGTCAATTTATAGTATAGGATGGAGTAATTATGAAAAGCAAGGAAATTAAGGGGGTGGAAAATAATTAAAAAAAGAAAAAGAAAAAAAGAAATAGGTGTGAAATAGACAGATGCCAAAATCAGTGGTCACATCATATAAAAGGAAAAGGAAGATGATGGGACTATTCTAGAGATTGCCAAACATGGATACCTACCCAATTTTACATTACCTTCCTGTGCTAGTGAAAACCAACTTTAATTCCATCTCCTATCAATTTCATTTCATTTTCTATCTTATCAAATCAAATATTCTAATTAATACTTCATTTCTACGGCATATATAAACTACACATACTCATTATGATAAAATCTCAATTTTTTATACCTAACCTTAATTAAATTCAATTTTGGCTTTTTTAACTTTTGACTTTACATTATATCAATTTCAATCATATAATTTCAATCTTTTTTTAATTATTTCAGTTCATTTGAAAAGAATAAGTAAAACTTACCGCCCTTACAATCATCCCACCACCTGATTATTGAGCTCCTCACTAAACTGAACAACTCAGATTCGATTACCTTCGAGAACGAATAGGAGAGAGGGAGAGTTATAAGAAGATTGGGAGAAAGGGGGAGTATGAATGTTTGGTGAACAAACTACTAGCTATACTAACTACTAACTATACTAACAAGTAACATTGTTCGATAAAAAAAAATTACAGGACTTACACCTCCTTTAAACTTTACAAATGTTTTGCAAAATGACTAAATTAAAAAATATATATAAAAAGTTAAAGGATTGAAATTGATAAAAAAATAAAATAACTAAAATTAAAAAAGTTAAAAATTACAGCACCAAAATTAAATGATCGAAATTAATATTAACTCTATACTGATTATTATATATAGACATGCATGTACACACATACTGATCTGTATGTCAAAATTTAATTGCTAATTATCATCTAAGCAATGAAATGGTATTTTTCGTAGTTACTTTTAATAGTGTTGATGAAAATATAATTGGTGATAAAATTTAAATTGAACATTTCCCGTTATATATTTGTGATAAATTCAATTTTTTTATTTACGGTAAAATATATATTAGCAATAAAATTTATTTTTTCATCATTAACATTTGCTATGGAAAAAAATGCAAATAGTATTAGCTACACTCGTGTAGTGTCGAAATTTGCAGTGATGAATTTTCATCTCTAACAGCAACAAAAAATGAGGATTAGCAATAGAAATATAGTAGCTAAATAATTTCCAGTTTTGTTGTTTCACTCAAAAAATATCAATTTTGACATTTAAATAGATCATGTCTAGCTATCTCAAAAGTATGAATTTCACATTTTGGTAAAGAAGGTCCCACATTTATTTATAAATAAATTAAAAAATGAAAAAACTAACTTTAAATTGAAAGTATTAAGTATAAGATTCCATAGGTGGTGGTGGAAGGGAAGGGAGGCATGCATGCAATTGACTGGATGTACGATGTATGAGCATTGATGAATGGTTCAGCCATGCGTTTCACTTATTTATATGCATTTGGCCATAATCATTTCCCCTATCTTTCCCCCTCTTTCTTATCCTTTTTAGGAAACCTCAGATTTGACACCTCCACATTAATCCCACCACATCCATCCACATTTCTATTCCACTTAATAACCTTTCCAATGTTTTTTTTTTTTTTCACATTTTACTCTATGTATAACTTCCTTATAAAAAAACGAGTAACATGTAGAAAATAAAATAAAATAAAATCTATATTTGATAAGTCTTAGATGTAAGGGTTTAGATTTTCATCCATCTTCTATTCTATTGAATTTCAAGATTGAGGATTAGATTTACACCTGCCTACATAGACATAATATCTTCTTTAATTATTTTTCCTTTTAATTTTCATGTATTAACTTGTCATTGTATAGGTAATTTGGTGATGAATGGTATATACATGGAATTTTGTCGTTTCTCCAGCTTTCATCAGTTTATAATTTAACCTTAATAGTGATTAAGCTTTGATTGACCATTCATTTATGACTTAAATTTAAAAGACCATACCTAGTAGAGACATTGACTCGAAATATCTATCTTGGCATTACCACTTAACTAATTGAATTAAAGAATCTTACTTGCTGCATCTGGGTACCGTTCGCCATTAAATTAAAAAAATAAAATGATAATAATTAATATTTCAAAAATAATAATATTTAAAGGTTAATTAAAACACACCAAAATTACTAACAAGTAGTCGTTGTAGTATAGTGGTAAGTATTCCCGCCTGTCACGCGGGTGACCCGGGTTCGATCCCCGGCAACGGCGTTAATTTTTTTTTTTTACCTTGTGTTCCAATTGGGCTTAGCCCATTATCTTTACACCTTGTGTTCTTTCTCCATTTGGGCTTTGGGCCCATTGTACTTGTGTTTTCATTTATACTTCAGGCCCATATTCAATTCCGATTTAAATTTGGCGCCACTTTTAATAAGCCGTCTTGAAATGTTTCATTCCCGTCCCGCCACGCCACGCCACGCCACGCTCTCTCACTCCAAACACGAACAAGAACACCTAGAGAGAGAATTGTTTGACATTGATGGGGAAATCATCCAAGGAAGATAAATCTGACGGTATAGATATTATATCAATCGGAAAGCTCTACACTGGTCCATGGTACAAAAAGTATTGGAGCTCATCTAGGGTTTGATTTCTCGCCTGCTACTTTTGTTATGTGTTTTCTTCATCTAGGGCTTTTTCTTTCTTGCACTCCTCAGTTTATGTATTTACTTCTCTTCGATACTGCTGATTCTGCTTCCTCATTGACGGATACGTGATGTAATGGAGCTTATGCGGGATTGATTCTCTTGTTCTAGTTTAAATTATGCAATACAATTTATTTTACTTCCTGATTCATGAGCGTTTTTCGTGAAATTATGTGAGTTTTGTCTCGCTTTATAATTATGCCTTTCTTTCTCTTCTTAATTTCTGATGATGATTTTAGTTTTTCTTGTTACTTATTAAGGATAATTTTGAAGTAATTATATTTGATTTATTTGGCCCCTATGCTAGTTGATTATAAATGTGGTTAAATATATGAGAAATTCTCTTGCAGCTAAACGATTTTGAAATACAAGCGGCTTTAAAATAATTACTGGTGCAGCAAAATTTGTTCAATTAAAGAAAAGCAAGTTCGGGAATTCATTTTTTTTTCTTTCTTTCTTTTTTTGCACTGAGTTCTAGTGTTGAAATTCCACATGTACGTTGTCTTGTATCTTAATTTAGAGGAAAGGTTATCAGTTTATTAGCCCCATTTGTTCATCAATATCTGAAAAGTTATGCAAATCATGATAAATTTGCCATAAATTTCACTCCAGTCCAGTGAGCTGATGCTAAGGATTGCAGCTGTATAAAATGATATATAATCTCTAAACATTAGTCCATGCTAATTCTTCACTTTTCAGGGCAAAGACCGCTATCCTTATCCTGTGGGATACAAATCACTGAGGACTCAGAATGGGGTTACTTATACCATGGAAATTGTCGAAGGTCTTAAAGGCCCATCATTCACTGTGAGTTGGGCTAGTCGACAGTAAACCTTCATGCAATTTATATATTTTTATTTGGTCGTATCTTAACGAATAATCTTGGCATTTATTATTACAATACAGATCAGTTCTACTGATGGAAATGTATGTTCTGGAGGGACTCCAGACATGGTGTGGGAGAGTTTTCAGAAGAAAGCTTGTTCAAAGTTGTGGCATGCAAAGAGATTTTCGTGTAAGATAGACGGAGTAGAGGTGCAACTGTTTTCCTTTCCCTTTCTGTTCTTTCTTACTCAACTCATATTTTCTAGAAAAACTTCTAGATTGGAAATTTTCTTATAGTTTTGGATATTCTACATCGGTGTTATCTGAGAACCTAGACGTCAATTGCTTTTCAAATACCTGTGTTTTCACAGCTATATTCTTTTTTGTCTTCTTGTATTGCATGACGTTGTCACTAGGTGCACCTGTTTTCCTTTCCCTTTCTGTTCTTTCTTACTCAACACATATTTTCTAGAAAAACTTCTAGATTGGACACTTTTTTTTATAGTTTTGGATATTCTACATCGGTGTTATCTGAGAACCTAGACTTCAATTGCAGTTCAATACTCTTGCATACCTGTGTTTTCACAGCTATATTCTTTTTTGTCTTCTTGTATTATATGACGTTATCACTGTTTTATTCTGCATAGACCTCTGCCTAGCACCACAGTGATAATGTCAACAATCCTTTTAATGACCTAGTATGTTGAATTTTGCTTGAGAAATTCATTAAGATCTAGAGGTTGTGTATTTCATATACTTTTCCTATTTTCTCTGTAATTTGCAGTTTTTTGGATTCAGAAACACATTAGTTCAGAGGTTACTGCGGGAATTAGTAGCAAATGTTGGTGGGACTACTGAACATAGTTCATTTCCGTCAAAGTTGTCAGGTGATACTTGTGTGATCACTGATCAACGGCAATGCAAACCATCAAATCCAGATTTGCTAACATATCTTGTGAAATCATCACATTGTAAAGGGAAGAGAAGCAGGAATGACAAAGTTGGAAGCAGTAAACGGCTCAATGGAAATCATTTCAAACAACATAAGCAAGAAGAATGCGCAAACAATGCTACCTCCTTAATATCCGAGCAAAGAGATCAATCTAATTGTACAAGCAGAGATATTCCAACTTCTGATGCTGTATATGAAGTCTCAAGGGTTTATATCAGTCCAGGACCAGAAAACTCGGCTTCCAAAATAAAGGGAAAATGTCTCGCCACTGCAGAAGGAGGTTTGCAGTTGGATGCCATGGAGATATCTGATAATCTCAAGCCAGGAGAAGCCCTCTCTACAGAACAAATCCTCACTGTTCCTATTAATCATTTTGAACTGGAATCGCTGGATACTGATAACTTGCAACAAAAACAAGAACCTGTAAGTTATAATAATTAAATCTGTTCTCTTTTGTAATCATTTACCAGTACGCGAGTTCATAAAAAATCAAATAATACTTTTTTGCATTATCACAGCTACTTTGTAAGTTTATTTAATGTGGTGAATTTATGATTAGAGTGACAAATCAAAATATAATGAGCTTCAAGAGTCTGATATCATATTACCAGTGGGGGATGGAGCTACTAATGTTCATGACGCACCAGTTTGCAATGGTGCTGGTCTTTATGCACCTGACACTTTTGATCATGCCGAAGGTATCTCCTAATATGTGTTATTCTTTAGGGGCAGTTTATCTATCTTGTAAGCAAACTTCTGTTTTGTTCTTTATTGACTTGCTTTGAGTCACACTTCTTATACTTCTGCAGATAGCTCTAATGTTTCTCTCCTAAAGAATGATGTGCAAGTGGATTGCATTTTGAAAGATGCCGTTATCAGTGATGTAACCAAATCTGAGGTTTTAGCCACTGATTCAGTCCCAGAAGATGAAATAGAAATATCAGTTTATAAAAACTCTGAAACTAGTGACACTGATTCAGCTGTTCAAGATGTAGCCAATTCCATGTTGGCACTTCTACTTCCTCAAGCTATTCCTTTTCTTAAAACTTTTTCTAAAAGGAAAAAGAAAAGTGCAAAGATGTCAAAACCCCTTACTCATATTTCTCAAGAAGTAAATGACATATGCAGCATTAGTATGAATGAGACAACTATCGGTAAGGATTTAAAGCATGCATGCATTTTATTGCATCTGTAGATTTGAGTTTCTTTAGAGTTTCTGTAAAACCAGTATCAGTGTCAAATTCTTTTTATTGACTTTTATGAACTCACCAGCCACAGGGCTAGCTGAGCATTCAGATTCAAGAAGGAAGAATGAGAAGGAATGTATACCATGTGTTGCTCATGATGCAGTTGTCTCCACCGCGGGAAACTCAATTTCTGTTGTTCCTGATAGTTTTGATAATGATGATCCTCAAGATCTATTTCCTCATGCTAATGCTGTCCAAGCTGGTCAATTGCTGTGTGCTCCAGACCCTCATGCACAGCTGGTAAAGAATGACGATGAAGAAGTCAACCTTCGTAATAGTGAAAGTAGCATGCATGGTATGAGTTTTTATCTTTACTTCTTAATAATATATGCCTAAAATTGGTGATGTTTCATTTATAAATTTTTTTTTGAGTTTCATTATCCCAGACTTCAAATGACATAGGAATCTCGTTAGTACCTGTAAAATTCTAATGTTGGCAATTTATTAGTGGCATGGGTTGGGTTTCTTGCCCGCTTATTATACTTGAGGCTCTTTTCTAAAAGTGAATATATCATAGTTGCATTTTCCTATCTGAACAGCAGCACTAAACAAGGCTATTTTTATTTAATTGATTAGGATGCAAGTATTAGTTTAGTTAATCCTTACTGAAAGCAAAAGGTATAACGAGTGAATTTCACGTCCAGAAGCATCACCCCTTCTTGCTCCAAAATTTCTTAATTCAGGTATAATCATTTCATGTTGTGTATGAACAGACACTAGGACAGCTGGTGCGACATTGGTGGCTGCAATGGATCCTCTAACTCCTGTCACGGAAATTACTGCCAACTCAAAGAAAGACAGATCTAATTTTCATTCAGTTGATAGCCGTACTTCAACACATCTATCCACCATGAATGGAACTTCTATATCAGATAGTATTGTCTGCAGAAGTTCCTCTGATATTTGCATCTCCGAGGTACAGCAAAAATAGTTATTTGCCTGCAATTTTGCTAGTCAATTATTGAACATGTAAAACCAAATTCTTCGACCTCTTTAAATTTTCATGCCTTCAGTAAGCTGAAGTTGGTATGCCAGTTGCATAAAGTGACAAATGTTGTGTTTTGATAATCTTTCTTCAAATTCACAGGTACCATGTACTAGTGGATGCAGTCAAAATGTCAATATAAATGATCATTCAAGGTCAAATCTTCAACATAAGTCGAGGCTAAATAACAGGGCACGGGATTGTTTTGAGCTTTTTGCATGCTATGCCCACCCCACGCCAATTTCAATGGTGCAGTTAACTGTAAAATCGAATGAGGTTTTCATATGTGTTACATGTGAAAACTTAAAGCCCGAGGAGGATACCCTCTTTCTCTACAAGGCTCAAAAAAATGGAGATAAGAAGGGGTGCCCTTCATTAATTGGTCATACGCCAATAGATTTTCACATCTCAGAAAATGCACTTGGTATAAATGTAAGATGAATGATTTGATTGTTTGTTGTATCATTAGTTGTCTTTCTTATTTTAGAATACTTAAATGTGTAGCTCTTCTGAAGATTGCTTCTGGGAGATCTTTATTGCAGTTAATCCCAGATGGGCAATCACTTGTTCTATTGAACAACATTAAATTACCTTGTTGTAGGTAATGGTTATGTATTCGTATACTGTACTCTTGTTTAGACCATTCATTCATGAATCTGTCATATTTTTTGAGACACACTTCACCCTTTTGTTACCAGGGAGGGTAAATTGCACTGCTCGTGTCCAGCCTGTGCTTCAGGTAGCCTTGAGAGTAATGCCGTAAAAGTTGTGGGATTGAACCGGGGATATGCATCACTGGTGACGAGGCTGAAAACGACTCAAGCTGTGTGTTGTTTATTAGTTTGTGGAACCAGTTTCCTTCTGGCTGCCGAGGAGGGCGGGAAGCTGAAGCTGTGGGCTATGAACTCTGGATGGAGGTGATTAATCCCTTTCCTTTTTATGCTTTCTAAATGAGCTCTAGTGTGGATCAATTCATGCTTATGCTGACAATATAGTATTGTGTTACGTCATGCTAGTACACTTGCTTCTCATAATTTTGGATGTCTAATTTGTTTTCACTCTTTACAGCATCTTGTTGTAACATAATTAATCTTTTTGAACAACTTTTTTCTAATGCTTATTATGTTTTGTATAACGTGATATTTCTTCACAATTTACAGTGGACCGCAAGAAGATTGGTATTTACCTACATTTGACTGCACGCTTCCTACTATAATTGAGTTGAAAACAGTTCCGAGGTCTGCAGTTTTGGTTGTTGGCCACAATGGGTGTGGGGAATTTGGCATATGGTACGCTGTTTTCTCCTTCTAAAACATCTCTTTTATGTTGTTGCCGTTCATTTGACTTCACTTATGCTTTATCAAGTATTACTTATCATGCTACGTTCGGTGTTTATTGGTTGTATGTTGGATTTTTTAGAGTTTTGCAAGCAAAATTTTATCCCTAAGCTGGCTTTACGATTTATATGTATTTATGTAGTTCTAGAAATCCAAGAAGTTGAGTTCGAGACACTTAATCACATTTGCATGACAAATAAATTATCTGCTCAAGCACTTTAAGATTCTTCTGTATCTATATCAATTGTGGCAGTCTTGCAGAGTAAATCACAGCTAGCATCACAACCCAGAAAAGAATTGTGCATGAATTTTACGGTTTGCATCATATGTGCATAGATGTTTATAGCTTTGTGTGTATCTTCTCTGATTCAAATTTGCTTTATTCATGAGATTCCCTGCGTGCTTCACTTTGCTGTAATCAAATTTCAGGCATTAGAAATACCCGGAACAAGTGTAGAGATTAGATCAAAATTATGGTAATCAACTATTGTTCGTGTTGTGCAGGGATATTGACAAGCGTCATCTCATATCAAGATTCTCGTCCCCAGACATGGCAGTTTTGGAGTGCATTCCAGTCAGTGTTTTCAGCTGGCAAAGGAAAGGAGAACACAACATGACATCACTCGTACGTGAAATCATGGATGCCACAAAAATGGGGTTTACAGGAACAAGTGAAAGCTGCATCTTTGCACAAGAGGATAAAAATGTTGCTGTTTGGCTTTTGATATCAACAAACTCCAGTGTAGATTCTGAATGTTATCAATCAAGTGAGGAAGAAGCTAATGCAGGTATGTGCTGGAGGCTTGCTCTGTTGGTCAACAATATGGTGATCACTGGAAGTGCAGTGGATTCAGGGTAATCTAATGCTGAATTTATACATGAAATCTCTCTCGCTCACTTGCTTGATGGATATATCATCTTGCAGAACTGCAGCAGCTGCTGCGGCTGGTCATGGAATAATTGGTAGACGCGATGGTCAAGTTTACGTATGGGAGTTATCAACAGGAAACAAGTTAGGAAATCTACACTCCTTCGATGGTAAGCATCATTCATTGTAAGCTTCACTGCTCCTTGAAGGTTATTTTATTTGAAATTTTTGTCGAATTCATCTCGTTCAGGTGGCAGAGTTTCTTGCATTACGGCCGATGCTTCAAACTCAGGTGCTTTAGCCATAGCAAGCCAAGGCCAGCTCCTGGTTTATCTTCCAGCTTGAACAACTTTTACCAAGATTTATTAATGATTGATTGCTGTAATTAAATAAATAAATAAATAATAATATGCCATTCTCTTGTACATAAATACATATGAATCATACTATGGTGATATTTGCTCTTCCATCTGCTGGATATTGGAATAAGCAGTCAAATTTATCTTGCTAGATCCAAGTTAGTGAAATATGTAAATTGAAAAATAGATATGCTATATTGAAAGGACTATATCACTTCATTACAAGTTAATAAGATACGTGAAAACTGCTGCTATATATCAAATGAAAGTGAAACAAATGCTGGGATGAGATCTAACTCGAACATAACATCAAAATCCTAGATAAAAATAATTTAAATAAATAATATAGGTATCCTCAAATGGCCGAATCCAATTCTACCCACTCTCAGTGAAATTAAAAAAGCAGAGACTAGATAAATACTGATAAATTTAGATGGAATCTATTTGGCAGCACTGGGCTTAGCAGAAACTTCACCGGATGGGTTGAGCTCATCCCAAGCTTCAATCCATGTGACCATGGCATCAGCCAGCGTCGTAAAATAAGGATCGACCGAAGAAAGCTTCGCCTTCACTTGTTTAGCCAGCTCAATGTAGCATTTCTGCACAGTGGTGCATTCTTTCGGAAGGGTTGCCTTTTGAAAAAATGGGATGATCTCTTCCTGCCAGTAGATCCCTTTGTACTCCTTTTTCAGATTGACAAAAGGGTTGCTAGCTTTGCTGTGCCATATGTAGGGCAAACCAGTCTTCACACCAAGATTCAAGTGATCGCATATCACCTTCGAGATACAAAATACGTGTCAATCAAATTCTGCACGTTTATGTTGTTTCTAGAATCACAGAGGTTTACAAGAGCTAGATAGAGCTGGTAGTTCAAGTTATCATGTCATGTTCGAAATTTGAGTGGGATTCAAGACGTTCATATTATTCTCAATAAATTTGGGTCGAATTTGTGTTGTGTCAAGGTGGAGAAAGCACATTAACATACCTTGGTGCACCAACCAGCCCACATGTCGTCGTATCGCCCTATTGGCTGACCATCGCCCATGAGCCCAAAGTACATTGCAGGTCCGATCAGGTCACGGTTAAATGCCAAATTCATACCACACATTGGGAAGATGGTACCCTTGGGGATTGTCATAACAGCATCCACATATCTAAAATCAGATGAGCAAGGATAGGTTAAGTAAAATCTCTGTACATCATGAAACCTTTGATAATTTCAATTTGAGGGGAACACGTACCTGGTGTTCCTCTCCCGGGGCTTAACAAGTTGGGTGGGTGCATCGTAATCTGGGATGTTGAGCCAAAGGCCATGAGAAACAGCAGTCGGGACACCCTCACGAAGACTGAAAGGATATCCGCGAACAAAGTCTGCACCATCTCTATATGGATCATATAGTGTGTTAAAGAAATGTGGTGTTGATGGACACAACAGATTCTTTATGTGCTGCTCAAGAGCGTTGATGTCTTTCCCAGAAGGGTCTTTCGCGACCTGTAAGTTTACGAGGAAAGATGCAACAACTAGTCAAAATCTTGAGCAATTTCGTTCTGACTTCGTCACGAAAACTATGTTAATGACTCAAGTCTCAAGCCACAACATCCTACATTAATGTCAAGTTTGCAGCATAGTACAACACAAGTATGTTGAAGAAGAGTTCAGTATGATAAGTGAAAAGAATGAAACAAAGCATATGAACACTGAGTGAGAATCTCTCAACATCTTGAGAGTCACCATGTTATTAGATCTACACATGTAAGTTATAGATCAGTAAAATGCAGAGTTGATCAATATGATTCTCTGCAATCAATTATATCAGTAGAAACGAGAAATATCATCACCACATAAAGAAATTCTAAACAAAAAGACAAATATTCAAAGTGAACAACCCCAATTCACATTGACAGAACACACAATCACAATTTTGTTCCATTGATTTAATCTCAAGAATAATTACTAAATCAGCATCATTAATCAGATTTCCATAAACAGCATCACAAATTCAGTTCAAATGACAGAGGAACCACTAATTCTTGAATTAAAAAACCCACACTAAACCCTAAGATCCAAATCTCCACTACACAAAACTTCAAGTCGTTATAAAGATCCAATCTTTCACTTCAATCCCAACTAATCAAAGATCCAATCTTGAACATTAAACCACAAACAAGCAGAAAACTGAAAAGGGTCCAAATAAAGACTTACAAAGCAATCATCATCAATGGTGTAAATGTACTTCTTCTTAGAGACCATGTAACCGAAGCACCTGCAAGCCGAATCCTTAAAGGAGATGCAAGAAGCCTTTGGTCCGAGAATTCTGTTGATATCATTGCGATTGTAGAGTTCATAGTCAAAACCCTCAGGGACTTTGATGGTTTTTGAAGGGTCGCCATCTTGAACTATAATTAGATGGTATTGCTCAAAGAATGGCCTCCACATCTCCAGAAAATCAAGGTTTCTGATGGTGGGAATCACGATGTCTAACTGATCTTTCAGCAGGGGCGTTGCCTTCTCTCCTGCCATTGCTGCTGTCTGTGTTTTGCCGGGAGAGAGAGAGAGAGAGAGAGAGAGAGAGAGAGAGAGAGAGAGAGAGAGAAGGTGTGTTGTTGATCTGTGTTGGAAACCTGGTTTTATAGAGGGAAGAACCGAGTCTAGGCGATTTGGCATTTTTAATCATAAAAGTCGTTATTCAAACACTATTGACTAGTTTTGCTTCGATTAATTAAATGAGTTATTATTATTTTATTCTAACAATAACTTTCAATATTCCATTTGGAGTTATTCACTTTGGATAGTGAGATGGATTTATCAAAGGTTAAAAGTATGATTGTTATACCTAATAACCAAAATATGTTTATGAATAGTTAAATTATATTTGCGGTAATTTTTACTATAATAACACTTTAAATATATTTTCTAATTCGTTATTTATTGTACTTTAAGAATACATATTTTAACTACTAATAAATATATTTTACCTATTTAATAATAATACTTTAATAATAATCGATCTATCTTAGTATCATATAATTATCTTGGAGCAAGACACTTTGTCTTCTATTTGACACCCTCTTTTGATATTTAATATGCTTTGAGGTTTATGAAAGAAAATTGATCTTGTAATTGTAAGGTTATTATGGAACTTTCGGATGATAAATATATATATATATATATATATATATATATTTTTTTTTTAAATGTTAAATTGTTACTTTATTATGAGGAGTTTTAAAGAGCATACTTTGATATTTTTAATTCCAATTTACATGAAATTAATTTCACAAAATACACACCTTTTTTTAGTTGCATTTTTGTCTCTAATTTTAAAGAATCATTTAAAAAAATATATACTCCCATCCATCCCACAAAAGATTGCACCCCCAATTTCGGCACGGAAATTAAGGAAGTGATAACTTTTATGGATATAATTGTATTTTTTTGTAATGGTGTACCCACCATTAGGGTACCCCACCGCCCCTGCCCTGGGGATTGGTGGAGGAGGTAAATCGCAGGATGTGCCTCAAGTGGCTTATAGGGAGGGCTCACTGTTAAACTTGTGCTTGCAAGGGGCCAAATCCAAGCCAAAAGCAGGATTTGAACCCCATCCTGCAGCAACGAAGCTCAGCTGGAAGGTCTTTCCACCCTCTCCTCTACCTGCAGCAATCAAGCTCAGGATGTGTATTTTTTGTAATAAATAAATGATAATGTATGTTAGGTAGAGATGATTTTTTTTTAAAATAAAGTGTATGTTGAAGAGTGATTGTCTTTTACTTTTTGTATTTTATGAAAATATACAAACTTTGGTGGAACTGCCCAAAATGAAAAATGTGCTATTTGAGATGAGACGGAGGGAGGGCTAGTATTGTAATTGTGGCCATATTTTTCAGGATTAAATGAACATACACATACTAGTAGATGAGAAAATAAATATATTTATAAATACAAATAGGGGTCATATTGTTGAGCACTAGTAGATGAGGTTAATAGAGTAAAAAATGCACGTTTCATCAAGAATTTCAAATTTTGAAAAAGAAATCAAACCTTTTTCCCTTGTCATACAATACAACTGTCATGGGCTGGAATGATTAGATTTTTTTAAATCTTATGTGATGTCTTTATTATATTATTCTATAAAATGCAAAAAGAAAAAAGAATAAAAGGTTTTGCCTTTTCACAATTCACGATTAATCAATTTGGCTTTTCAAAATAAAAATAAATAACAATAAAGATAATCTCTCTATGTAAAATGGATAATTCCATTATTAAATTAATATTTTTATTGATAATTATAGTATTTGTAGTATATCATTTTAAAATCATATCATTTAATGTACTTTATAAAACATACTTTAAATATTAAATATTCTTTTAATATATATATATATATATATATATATATATTTATTTAATGATCATATTTGAAAAAAAATGTTTTAATTATTAATAAATATATATTACTTATATAATAATTATACTTTAATATTCATAAAAAATATTACATGAGACTTAATCAAAAATCAATTAAAAACAATTTGTTTACTATACATTATATTTTTTCTTTGGAACCTCGAATAAAATCTATTAAGCTTTATAGAGTAGTAAAAAATGTGTATTCAGTAGTAATTAAGAAAACACCGACAGGTTGAATCGGTATACGACGTGTTTTACTTTAGATTGATGATTTAATTTCATGGTACAAGACTTTAAGAACTGAAGCTGTCCATTTGCATGACAACACGCCTTCATTACATCAAACCAACCATGTTTAATGTTTTACTTTTTATTTATTTATTTATTTATTTAATGTGGTTAGAACGTGGATTGACAGCATTTTGTCACCCCCTATTTTCACGCTATTATTCTCTCTCTCCCTCTTCTTTCTATGCTCTTTCCATATATACCTAATCAACATTATTAACTCATAATTCTCTGTCTTAAACATTTTCTATCAGTATAATATAATTCCAATATCCAATGGTTTATGTGGAGTTGTATTTTAAGGGGCGGCTGTTCGCAGCCGATCTACTAAATGAACCCCAATAATTTATAAAATTAAAATATGTTTATGTGTGAAGACGTAAATACCTTTTTATAAATAATAAAATAAGATTAGTTATGACAAATTGTTATACAAACTCTAATTAAAATTTTAAATGCACCCCAATTATAAAATTTTTAAGTTATAAAATTGAATTTTGGTAATGGGGTTCGTTTAATAGATTTGGGGTACAAATAGCCGCACCGTATTTTAAATGCAAACGTTCATACAAGTTTAATTTTTTGTCTTTTCATTTTGATATTAGGCCCAAGGATCCAAGATGGGCTTTTATGTAGACGGCCCATCAGACTACAACGGGGGTGTGTCTGGTAGGTATTTTCAAAGGGCCCAATGAATTAATCAGCCCTAAATAAAATTAATGCTCCAAGAAAAAAAAGGTGAAAAATTGCCCTATTAAAGTTGATTTTGAAAATTGGCACCCCATCATAATTTATTTGAAAAAATATCTTTTTACCTATTTACCCCTCTTCATTAGTATATACTCCCTCCGTCCCAACAAGTATTTCACGTATTAGTGTGCGTGGAGTTTAAGAAAATTTTGTATTTTTATGTATGAAGTAAGAAAGAGGATATATATTTTAGTTGATTTAATGAAAAATGTGTATAAAGTTGTTGGGACATGTGAAAAAGTACGTACAATAAGTATTATATTGGGATGTGTGTAAAAAGTAAGTATTTTTATAATGTATTTTTTACCAAATTTAGTAAAAGTAAAGTGTGAAATACTTTGAGGGACGGATGAAAAAAGAAAGTGTGAAATACTTCGGGGACGGAGGGAGTACTCCATTAACACGTAGTCGTATGTAAAATTGCACATAAAATCGCGTGGAGTGTCGCATATATTTTTAGTTAAAAGGGCTTATATATGACTACATATATAATTGTGTGTAATGTCGTGTGAAAAACATTATGCATAGAATTACAAATATAATTGCAAACATAATAGCACGAAGGGTCATATAAAAAATTGTACATAAAATCACGAACAATAGTATAATCCCGTAATATGTTGCATGAAAATTATAAGTGAAAGTCATACAAATATAGTCCATAGAGTAGTCACAAGTTAGGAATAATTATGTCCAAATTTTTATTTTTTAAAAAAAAGGGAAACTCTTTAAAAAAAAAAAATTGGAATGGGTAACATATTTTTTTTAAAAATGAAAGTATTAAAAGTGTCATTTTTTCTGAAAAATTTTAAGAAAAAAAAAAAACATTATAACCAGAAACTGTTACATCAACTACTGATTCTTTTCCTTTGCAGCATTGCATCACACAGTTTGACAGCATCTCGATTATCTCTCACGTTGTGCACTCTTACTATGTTCGCTCCGCCCAAAACTCCGGCCGTCACCGACGCAACAGTAGCCGGATCTCTCCGACCTGCATTCTGCTCGCCACAAATCTCACCTAAGAATCTCTTTCTTGAAGGTCCTATTAGTACTGGAGCATGTGACATTGCTAAGCTCTTCTTAGCAACCTCGGATCGTATGGTTGGTAATCCCATAAGAATGTCCAAGTTCTGTTCCGTACTCTTAGAGAATCCAATACCAGGATCTATGATCATCCTCCAAGCAGGAATACCTGACAACTCAGCTTCTTTAAACCTTGTGTATAGCTCTGTTGCCACTTCAGCACAGACGTCGTTGTACATCAGATTCTCGCGACTCTGCATTGTGGATGGATCACCCCTCATGTGCATGGCAATGTAGGGAACTTTCAGAGCTGCAGCCACCTTATACATGCTTTCGTCTAACTGTCCAGCAGAGACGTCGTTGATAAGATGAGCACCTTTGCTAACAGCTTCCAAAGCAACCTGTGAATAGAATGTGTCGACGGATATTAGCTTCCCCTCCATCTCTGAGATCTTTTTGACTGCTTCTAAGATGGGAACTAGTCTTTCCAGTTCTTGTTCAGGGGATAGCTTAGTTGCCATTGGTCGTGTTGATTGAGCACCAATATCAATGATATCTGCACCTTCTGTTAGCATTGTTCGAACCTGAGAAACAGCTGATTCGGTTGATGTAAACTTCCCTCCATCACTAAAACTATCTGGAGTCACATTAAGTATACCCATGATAGAGGTGTTTGTAGACCAATTCCACAGATGATTCGCTACTGGAAATACTCGTTTCATCCCATCCTTACCGATGAGTGACTCACCACCCAGTTTCTGCCACGCCTCAAAAAGTCCACCGGGATGTCTTGAAAGGGAATGCCATGATTTCACCGTATCATTCTCCGTATGTAGCCCTAAGAGATCAATCAACAGGCCCATTACAAATGGTCTCTCCCATATTCGTTCATGTGGAATGGTAAGAGTATCCGTGTTCACAGTTTGGCTGCCGTAAAACAAAATATCCAAGTCGATTGGCCTAGGACCATACCTAATGCCAGCTGTACGACCCATGTTCCTCTCAATTTCCTTCAAGGCTCCTAACAGTTTGTGAGGGTCGAGTTTTGTGACTCCTCTAACAGCAGAGTTAAGAAATTGTGGTTGATCAGTTACATAAGCTGGCGCAGTTTCATATAAGCAGCCATGCCTTGTGATCTGGATGCCCGATTTCTTCATCCGATCCAGTGCATCCTCAAAATTACGAAGCCTATCACCCACATTACTTCCTAGAGCTATAACAACTTCCTGCTCTTCGGAGTCAACTTCCACCACACTATCATGAAATAGACGGGAAAGACGCAAGGCTGCTGTGAAGAGATAAATTCAAGAGCAACATTTCCTCAATAAGGTTTCAATTCCATTGGACAATCTTTTAGCATCATTCATCAACACCATAAAGTGAAGATAGAAAAAAAGGTATGGCCATAAGAAAAATACAAGTTCTTCTACTTCAAACATAGTCTAACTATTCAATGGCACTTCACTATCCTACAATTATGCCGTTTCGAATCCTTACACTCCGTCAACAGTGGTAAGCACATGAATTTGCACAAATAAGATCATAGATATAAATAAGCGACTTGTAAAGACAAACACAGATACTTATCATTAGTAAATATGGCACCACAAATACAGCGTCAATAATGGAGAGGCATTACCATAACCACAAGTCACACGAACAACAACATACTAGTTGAGAGATTGCAAAGAATAACGGGTAAATATTGTACGAAAGTAGTAAAGAAATCACCTTTACCAGAAATTTTAGCAACTCGCTCCCCATATTTAATGGGCACCAGCTGTTTGATAATATTCATCAAAGAAAAATCACCAAGATCCAATGATGCTCAGTTACTGTTGGTTATGCAATCCTCCTGAAATTATGACACACATTATGCTCTGCAATCACCAAAAAAAAAAAAGTAATAAAAGAACAATGTATATAGTTCATCACTGATAGCAAGCATCAACTTAAATCAACTTAAAACAACTCATAAATGTAAGAAAATTTCATATAGGAATTTTCTCGAACACCTGCTACGCATGTAAAACAAATTGACATCTTCTCTTCACCTTTGAAAGGAGCGATTAAATCTTCGGGTTCGGGGCTGCTTCAAATTGGGTTAGCTTATTCCGTTATTCGTGGAGGTTGAGAATAAGGAAAGGAAAGAGAATGTCTAAACTCATTGTTGTCGCAGTCCAAGAAAGCAAGGAGTGAAGTGGGTTATGCTGATTGCTGTGCATCCCTTTCTCTCTGACGATGCGATGTGGGCCATGTGGCAGCCTAAGATCCGTAGATGTGAAGTGAAGAAAAATAGAACAGTCATTTAATAAATCGAGAAATTTAAAAAAAAAAAAGAAAAGCAAAACTATTTGGAAAATCAAAATTATCTACTCCACTAAACTTCTTCATTTTCATTCTCTCCTCTAAACCCCTTCTCCTGGGTTTAGTGCAATGGCTTCGATGTATGCCACACAGTTTTCGTTGGTGCCCAGGTTGTTTTCTCCTTCTTTCCCTTTAAATTAAATAAATTAGCTTATCTTCATCTTAGTGGCTCTCTCTTGCTATCTACATAAATAACAGAAGAGTTAAATTGTGTGTGTATGTGAATCTCACCTCTTACCTTCTCATTTCCTGCTTAAGTTTTGATTTTCTGGGGGGATTGCGTATTTTTTTGGAATCTTGAGTTTTTTTCCATTTAAATAGCTTTTAATTCAGAAGGGTTTTGCGGAATTCAGTCTGTTCCTAATTTGGAGTATATAGTTGGATTTACACTTGATTCTGGGAGACTGTACGAGTACTGAGATCCTTGTCATCTTCTGTTTGTGCAGGATATGCAGGTGGCACTTAGATGGGAATGCTTATCCTTGTATGAACACAGTGAAGATTCAAGACTATAGATTTAGTAAAAAATTAATTCTTGCAGTCTCGAGGGATGAAGCAGCTGATTCATTATCTCAGGAGGTGTCAGATGGAGAAGCTGGTAGTGTAGAGAAGAAGACTCGTAGAACAAGTAAAAGAGTGTCTGCAAGAAGCAGGAAAAAAGTGTTGGAGAGTTCTGTTGAAGAATCATCAGCTAATAGCAGTGTTAGAGATGAGGGAACCTCAGCCTCAAATGAGGTTGTAAGGAAAACCCGAACTAGAACAACCAAAAAAGGTTTTAAAGTAGTATGAATTTCCTCTATGTTGGCTCCTTTTGCTCCAATTCATAAAGATTCAAATTGCAAGTTCATAATTTGATTAATGTGCAGCTCAATCAGCAACCGAAACCGCAGAAGAAAAGGGGGATACGAAGGTTACAAGGCAAAGAGGACGAAAGAAAAAGGCTGATGTCCTGGATAGTCAAGTAAGTGAGACAGAACTTAGCGACGTTGAGAAAGACACTTTTACTTCAGTATTAGATGAAGACACCGAAGTAGAACTAGACTTCGACATAGATGATGGTGAGGATATAAGCTTTACCTATGGATGGCCTCCCCTAGTTTGTTGTTTTGGTGCAGCACAATACGGTTTTGTGCCAGCAGGTAGACCAGCTAACCGTCTTGTCGACCGTGAAATCCATGAGCGAAAGAAGGATGTTCTGTGGGAGCCTGAGAAATTTGTTAGGGCTTCTGGAGGTAGTGCCAGTAATGTTGCAGTGGCACTTGCAAGTTTGGGAGGAAAAGTTGCATTTATGGGGAAACTCGGGGACGACGCCTGGGGTCAGTCCTTGTTGTATTTTCTAAACGCCAATAAAGTTCAAACCAGATGTGTACGCATAGATGATAATAAGACGACAACTGTGTCACACATGAAAATTGGTAAGAGAGGTGGCTTGAGGATGAATAGTGTCAAACCATGTGTTGAGGATTGTTTAACACCTTCTGAGATTAATATTGATGTGTTGAAAGAGGTAGATATCTTAGCTTAAGTTCATGAAGTTTATGCTTTATTACATTGATTCAAGTATCTCTTGTCTTGTGATGGGGTTGGGGTGATTTGAGGCTTACACATGGTAGGAAGAAGGATATCCTAGTCATACTTGAATCTATCTGACCATATTTGATATTTATATGCAATTCTGTTTTACTTTGAGAATTTTTTTATTGAAGAAAGTAGTTTGGTGTGGTTCAATTTGTTTGTGCTTTTCGTTACTCCGAATCGAGATAGAGGTCCATATCTTCCTCTAAGCTGAATCATCAGGCTTGTGCTTGTCTTTCAGAGGAACATCTAGCCTCATACTATATCATACTATCTGTGTCGTTTATCGTATATGCTCTAATTCGTAGGTCATCGCATGAATTCTATGTTTACTGAATAGCACTTAATCATTCAGGCAAAAATGTTCTACTTCAACACATTCAGCCTCCTTGATCGAAATATGAGATCAACAGCATTGCATGCTGTGAACATCGCGAAAAAGCTTGAGAATGTTGTGTTTTATGACGTCAACCTTCCATTTCCACTTTGGCAATCTAGGGAAGAAACCAAGACATTCATACAGAGATTCTGGAATCTATCTGATATAATTGAGGTCACAAAGCAAGAGTTGGAGTTTCTTTGTGGTATAACACCAACAGATCAAAGATCTGATACCACAGACGATGATCCATCAAATTTCACTCATTATTCACCAGAAGTTGTCTCTCAGCTATGGCATGAAAATCTCAAGGTCTTGTTTGTGACCAACGGAACTTCCAAGATACATTACTACACGAAGGAACACGATGGTTTCGTGCTTGGAATGGAGGATGCACCCATCACTCCTTATACTTCAGACATGTCAGCATCTGGAGACGGCATTGTTGCAGGTTTACCTTTTCTGTTCATCTTATTAATGGTTTACAAATGGAATATTTGTTTTTCATGGCAATGGAGCTTGACTATATTTCTGATACCTGGTTCAGGTTTACTGAGAATGCTGACTGTTCAGCCACACCTTGTGTGTGATAAAGGGTATTTGGAGCGGACGGTGAAGTATGCGATGAGCTGTGGCGTTATAGATCAGTGGCTACAAGCGCGAGCGCTGGGGTATCCGGCGAAAGAAGGCATGGATGTGGAAGCAGATGCTCATGGTATAAGATCAGTAACAGAGAAGGAATACAGAACCTTAGTTCATCAAACTCATGAAAACTATCTCAAGCTTCCTGCATATTGATGTTCCATATCATTATTCTTTCTAGGATAGATTTTGGGTGTATGTTGTTCGAATCAGAGGTGTTAGAATGAAAGAACTTGTGATTGTGATTTGTGACAGCCTAATATTTCGAAACATGCAAGGATTAGTATTTCAAATTATCTAATATTTTTTTAATTGCAAAAAGTATTTCATTTCATACTATAAAATAAAACAGCTGAAAATAAAGAACTTATTCTTCTGTAGTACCAAAATAAATAAATAAAAAAATAAATTGAAAAGAATTACTTAGTTCAGTGGGCCGAAGTTTATAAGGATGCCAATCAAGACTATTTTAACATCATGGGGCCCAAATTTGAGCCTTTATTTATTTATTTATTTATTTATTTATTTATTTTTTAAAGTAATATTATTTCCATCATTTCTTTAATGTAAAAACAATATTTCTATTAATTAAAATGTAGAGACATTCTTTTGTGAGATGAGTTATTTTTTTAGACAGGTATGAGATAGGTCGATCCATCAATAAAGTATGTTATTATGTGTTAAAATCATACTTTAATGCATAAAATCAAGCTATATAAGAAACATACTTTAGTGATGAGTCAACCCGTCTCATAAATAACCCGTCTCACAAGAGTCTTTGTCTAAAATGTACTCCCTCCGTCTCAAATTCAAGTTCACGTTTACTGTAGATACAAAGTTTAAGAAAAGTCACTTTTTGACTTACTTTTGAGGGTAGTATGGTATTTTTGGGTAATAAATAAATGATAAAGTATGTTATGTGTGTTAAAAAGGTGATGACAAATTTGAAATTAAAGTATGTTAGAGGGATATTAGTTTGTTGCTTTTTCCTTTTATGGAAGTGTGGAGTTGAATTTGGGACGGACCAAAACGGAAAGTGTGAAGTTGAAGTTGGGACGGAGGGAGTATACACTTTAGAAACAAAATGTTATAAAAAAATAATTATAATAATAATTTATAAAATGTTAGTCGATATTTAAAAAAGAAGGTCGAAACAGGATAGATTTTGAAAATCTAAAATTGATATTCATTAAAATAAACATAACCTTAAATGCCGGAATTTCCCTCGAAAAAGGTCGTATGATTGGTTTGTTGGATAAAGAAGTTCTCAAGACTCCATTTATGAACAGAGAAAGTCGTCGTTGAATAATTATTGACTTGGGAATACAGTGAGTCGCTATCCACCCTTTCTCTCTCATACTACCATCCAACTTCAATCTATTGCTATTGGGTCATCACTCTTGAAACCTTCACTCTGTTACTCTCAACTTCCCTCCCCTCCCCTCCTATTCTCGGTCTCTCTCTCTCTCTTCCCCCTGAATTTCCTTCTTTCGAGTACTGGATACTCATTACTGTTAATTCTTGTGATTTATCTGTAATTTTAAATGGTTGTCGTATGAATGCATACCCTGCCCTGATGATACACTGTTTTCTCTACTTTGTGTTAATGGGACTACACCTACTCCTCTCTCACAACCACTATTTCACCTTGCTTAACATTCTCTGTTAGCCTTTTCTCTCTTCACCCATTCTCTCTCCTCAAACACCACCTATCATTGTACTGCAAGATTTTGGATCTTTTCTGATGTTCTTCCAGTGGCTCTGTTTCCTTTGATCGTTCATGATTTTCAAGAAACTTCATTGTTGTTGCTTTTCATTGTTGATTGAGAACTTCAAATGTAGTGTATTTTATATGAATGAATTTGTCCCTCTGCTAAGTTACCAGCAAATAGCTTTTCATTTTTTAAGTACTATTGACTAATCTTCTTGAAAGAAAGAAAAAAAAAAGAAAAAGTACCCATTTGTTGGATCTGATGAAAAAATCCGCATCATGTAGAATCCCATGAGTTCCAGCTTCATACAGCAATGAACTGATCTTTACTATGGTGTACCCCATCATTAGGGGCCCCCACTGCCCCTGCCTGGGGATTGGTGGAGGAGGTAAATCGCAGGATGCGCCTCAAGTGGCTTATAGGGAGGGCTCACTGTTAAACTTGTGTTTGCAAGGAGCTAAATCCATGCCAAAGGCAGAATTCGAACCCTCACCCTGCAGCAACCAAGCTCAGCTGGAAGGCCTTTTCACCCTCCCCTCTACCACTTGAGCTATGCCCTGGGCAACTGATCTTTACTATTACCTCATATAATGTTGCCTTAGTTGATACATTAAATGAATATCTTTTCTAAAGATAGATCATAAATGCTTTGTTGTAAACCAAAAATGATTGTGTCTATATCAAACTGCAGTTATCATCCAGCTAAATGGGAAAGACAATTCAACTAGCAAGCTTCCCTTATCTCATTCCTGCTGAAAAGATTAAAAAAGTTTTTTGAGGAGTTCACAGGCCATGGGAGTGTGGTTGCTTTAGAAGTAAAACCATTGAAACGAGGTTCTAGAGCATACGCGAGGGTTCAATTTATCAATAGCCGCTGCGCGGATATCATTCTTGAGCAGGCAAAATATAGCCTAGACTACTATGATATTTGTTATTTGAAGGCTTATCCAGTGGATGATGACATAATGCATAATCCTCGACCCTTTGTGTATGAAATGGAGGACGTACAGTTGAAGTTAGGATGCCAGACATCAGAAGAGAAGTTTTCAGTTCTGTGGACAGCAGCAAATGTTAACGTTAAATTTGGAATTGGGCTGAAGAAAATGCACTTCCATTTGCAACACCATTCAGTTGATTACAGGCTTCAGCTCTCATATGAAAATATATGGCAGATTGTGTTGTTTAATCCACGTGGTCACACATAGAAGTTTCTTCTCAATTCTCGTACAGGTGCAGTTAAACTACTTTACCCATCTTTCTTTATCTAGGTTTCATATGTTTTTGTGTGTATGCATCAAAGGAATACCTACTTTCATCCTTTTTATATCTTGGTAAGTAGTAACCTTTACATCTTGTCAACGGACTATTAGGTACTCCATTAGTCAAATGCCAATGGTGCCTCTGGATAAACTCTAAGATAAGGTTGAGAAGGGATACCTGCTAAAGAGGGAACTTTTGATTTAAAGCTCATTTCTATCATTAAAAATGCATATAAATTTATAGGACTTTCTTATAAATTAACTCGGATGATTTACTCTGGCAAGGTATGAAAATGAAGACTTTTAGAATCATCCTTGCTGTCTCTTATTTTGCCTTAATTGCTTCCCATTCATGGTTTCATGACCAGTAGAATTATTAGAACTAACTAGGTAAGCATGTTCTGTATATATCTTGGCTGCTCACTCTTCATCTCAATGTTTTTGCCCCCAAATACTTGTAACCTACATTTATTTTGATGGACTTATTATCCATATCTTGATGTTGGAAACTGATGAGCTTATCACTTATCGTTTAGCTTTTTGGTGCGCCTCGAGTATTCAAGAAGCTCGGTGTTTCCGCTTTCTGCTTTTACAAGGAATCCCAAGATGATCAGTGGGTCAGAACAACAGATTTCACTACATCATTCATCGGACACTCTTCTGGCTTATGTCTCCAACTTCCTCATGGCACTAGACTTCCAAATTTCAGGGACAGTTTTGCATACTACAAAGAAATTGAAAATGCACTCGTTTTGGAGAATGTAGCCCCATACTCTGAAAGGCTGCCTCTAGTTCCAATTGTTAAACCTTCCCATGGACTAGAATTGCCATATAATATACTGTTCAAGGTTTGCAGTTTGGTACAGACTGGATGCCTTCCAGGGCCGAAGCTAGGGAGGAGTTTCTTTCAGTTGGTCGATCCAAGAAGAACTGAAATGAGATACATAGAGCATGCACTTGAGAAGCTTTACTATTTAAGGGATTGCTGCTATGATCCCACGGCGTGGCTTATTGAACAGTGTCGCAATTATCGGGCAAACAAAGAGATGCCAAGACTTCCTACTATTTGTTTAGATGAGGGTCTGGTATACGTTCGCAGGGTTCAAGTAACTCCAACCAAAGTGTACTTTTCTGGCCCTGAAGTAAATGTCTCAAATCGTGTGTTACGCCACTTTAATGAGCACATAGATAACTTCCTTCGTGTTTCGTTTGTGGATGAGGAGTGGAGCAAGATGTTCTCAACTGATCGTCCCAAAGGTAGCTGCTGGGATTGAGAATCGAAGAACAAACCTGTATGAGAGGATACTTTCAACACTGAGGAACGGCATTAAAATAGGGAACAAGAAGTTTGATTTTCTTGCATTTTCCTTGAGTCAGTTACGTGATAATTCCCTCTGGATGTTTGCTCCAACCGCTGATCTGAATGCTGATGGTATTAGGCAATGGATGGGAAACTTCAGCAATATTAAAAACGTGGCAAAGTACGCTGCCAGGCTCAGTCAATCCTTTGGTTCGTCGAAAGAAACACTCAGTGTAGGAAAGAATGAGATTGAAAAAATCCCTGATGTCAAAGGTGGAACCCAATATACATTTTCTGATGGAATAGGGAAGATATCAGCTGGCTTTGCTCGTAGAGTTGCTATAAAATGTGGAGTTAGAGGTTCTGTTCCTTCTGCTTTTCAGATAAGGTATGGTGGCTATAAGGGAGTGTTGCAATCGATCCCAAGTCAAAAGTAAAGCTATCATTGAGACCAAGCATGTTAAAGTATGACTCAGATAACAATGTTCTTGCCTGGAGCAAATATCAGCCATGTTTCCTGAACCGTCAAATCATCACACTTTTATCCACTCTCGGGGTCAGGGATCGCGTCTTTAAGAAGAAGCAAAGAGAAGCAGTAGCTCAGCTGGATGAAATTTTAGTTGATCCCTTAAAAGCTGAGGAAGCTCTGGATTTGATGGCTCCTGGAGAGTACACTAACATTCTGAAAGAGATGTTAAACTGCGGCTACAAGCCCAATGTGGAACCATTTCTCTCAATGATGCTGCAAACCTTTCGCTCGTCTAAGTTACTGGATTTACGGACAAAAGCAAGAATCTTTATTCCACAAGCCAGGCAAATGATGGGATGCATGGATGAAACCGGCATTTTTCGCCTTCTCTCTCTCGGCCCTAATTGCCTCTATCGTATCCTGATCAAGTATTACACCACATTTAAATCCTTGCGCTTATGATCAAAGCTCATCTCGTTCACCTCTATATATTGATTTCTACCAGCACTTACTGAATCTAAGTCGTTTGAAACAACGGGCTTTTATCTTCAGGTGTCAGAAGTCAAACTCTAGCCAGCAAAATACTTTCCACTGCTATTTAGTATTTGTAATCCTATTTGAAAGGTATTTGGAGCAAGCAACAAAATTAAACTCTTGGAACAGGAATCATACTTGAAAGTTGGGGAAAGGTAATATTTCCAATTCAGCTCCTGAAAATTCATAGACGAAACTTTTAGTAAAATTAACACAAATATTCTTCATGCATTAAACAAATGAGAAGCCAAGAACATTATAGGTGCTCATATTAATTCTATATTCCAAATGGAGCCGATAATCAAGTTTCGCTCTGGTCTTACTGAAATATAGAGGATTATAATTCAAAATAAAGTCAATGAAAATAGGTATTAACTCAAAGAAAAGAAGACCTGGTTCCATCCTATTAACATCTTTAGTTTTAATTCCAACACAACCTCTATTACTTTGAAGTGCTACAAATATTTCCATTAGTCTCTACCACCCTAAACCATATAGCTTAAAATTTGTCCGAGCGTTTTTCGACTGCAGAGAAATCAGTTCAACTTTAATTCTTTATATCCAAGTTGGTCTATAAAATCTTTAAACGACGTCGAATTCCTTCTTTTGAATTCTCATTAAAAATTCTTCATACGTCCAAGAAATTGTAACACCTCTCCGATTCCCAAGAACACACAGGCAAAACCAAAGAATTAGACACACACGTGCAAAAATGCGTACTTTTCTTCGTTGTTCAATCAGGTAAAAGTTTCGGAGAGTCCATCGACAGATGCAGTTAGGAGGGTAGCCATGGGAGGCTTATAACTCACTGAATTGCAGGTGAATGAAATGAGAGAAGAAATCATCACGCCTCTCGTAGCTAGGCTTCTTGCAATCTTCCTCCTCGGATCGGCCTCGTACTCATCTATTTAATATCACTAGTTTAATTGGTGGAAATTGAATACAGGCAAGAACGGAGAAGGTGAATAAGTTGATTACTAATAAATTTTGCTTTTAAATAATAATAATAATAATGATGAAATAAGTATACAGAAAGTTGAGAAGACATTTAACCTTAAATTTCTTTTGTATAAATACATTGACACCCTTCTGTTAAAAATCAGATGACGGTGTTAAAAGACAATCCGTTCTCTTCTCTTTCCCTGTTTCTTTACACTTTTTGCACCAAGAGGGTATAGTTAGCTCGATTCTGATGGTAAAAAAAACAAAGTCAATTACAGAAGTTTTATAAAGTTTACAAATAGAAAATGGAGAAGATGAATTTTTAGTGAATTATAATAAAGAATACAAACAAAAACTAATTTAATTTAATTGTCTTGATACTGTTCTAAAAGATGAGGCTACTGCAATTCCAGTGCTAATTGCACTATTCACCTTCTTCCTAACAACTCCAACAGCCAACAGTGATGCCCATCTACAACTCACCACCACCCATGGCTCCGGCGCCGCTTGTAGTCCATCTCTGAGAGTTCTCATACCTGCGTCCATGGCCCCAGCAACGTCCCCTTGCTCCTCCAACAAATCATCCCTCAAAGTACACATTCAATTTTACAGGTAGAAATCTTCTTAAAGTATGCATTCAATTTAAGAAATCAAAGGATTGAAGAGTGAGTTGGATCTCATCTATGATCCTATCAGTAATGAGAGAGAGAACAATAAGTCCCAAATGCATAAACTACTGCAATACTAGCAAATCCACAAATTGAGAAAGAAATCTTGAAAGAAATAAAAGAAAAAATGACTATTTTGCCAATCTTGAGTTGTTAGCCCCGGCAACAATTATTAGGTCCTTTTGATCGCATCAAGACTCGAGAGAGTGAGGAATAGGAGCATGATTGCTGACGGCATAGCCAAGAACTACCCACTTTAAAGCCATGAATGTTGAGGGGAAGGGAATTTTAGAAAGAGAAACAGTGAAATTTCTTGGGGGATCGGATCGGAGAGAGCGTGAAGAAAGAATGGATGACACCGTCATCTGACTTTTAACAGAAGAGTTTCAATGTATTTAATAAAAGAAATTAAGGGTTCATTTGATCTTATTTATAAATGTTAAGGGTTTAAATATACAAAATTATAGATTGAGGGCTAATGTGATCCTAATAGATTAGTTGAAGGGTCTACATACAAAAATAGTAGAACAGCTGAAAATAAAGAACATATTCTTCCATAGTACCAAAATAAATAATAAATAAATTGAAAAGAGTTACTTAGTTCAGTAGGCTACGTTAAAGTTGATAAGGACCCAATCAACACTATTTTAACATCTTGGGGGCCCAAATTCGAGCCTTTATTTATTTTCTAAATTAATATTATTTCAATCCATCTTTTTAATGAAAAAATAATATCAAATGTTTAAAAAACAGAGTCGAAACAGGATAGATTTTGAAAATCTAAAATTGATATCCATTAGAGTAAATGCCGGAATTTCCCTCGAAAATGGTGGGGCTTCTCTTGGTTTCCTTTCCTCGTACGATTGGTTTGTTGGATAATAATAAAGAGGTTCTCAAGACTCCATTTTTATGAAGAGAGAGAGACCTTTGGGTGGAATCTTTCTTTTGGCAAGTCGTCGGTTGAATAATTCTTGACTTGGGAATACACTACAGTGAGTCGCTCTACAACCTCTCTCTCATACTCATACTATGCTATCATCCAAGTTAAACAAGTTAATCTGTCGTCATCCATCACTCTTGAAACCTTCACTCTCTTACTCTCAACTTCACTCTCCATCTATTCTTGGTAACTCTCTCTCTCTCTCTCTCTTCCCCCTGAGAATGGGATACTCATTACTGTTAATTCTTGTGATTTATTTGTAATTTTAAATGATTGAATGCTTACCTGATGATGTATTGTTTTCTCTACTTTGTGTTACTGGGACTACACCTACTCCTCTCTCACAACCACTATGTCACCTATTCGCTGTTAGCCTTCTCTCTAACCCATTCTCCCTCCCCAAACACCACCTATCATTATACTGCAAGATTTTGGATCTTTTATGATGTTCTTCCAGTGGGTTTGATGATCGTTCATGATTTTCAAGAAACTTCATTTTTGTTGTGAAATAGTTTCAAGTCCCCACTTTTCATTGTTATCTGTTGATTGAGAACTTCAAATGTAGTATTTTATATGAATTTGTCCCTCTCACAGCAAATAGCCTTTCTTTTTTCAAGTACTATTGAATTTTCTTCTTGAAAGGAAAAAAAACAAAAAAAAGGAAAATAATTGATGGTATCCAAGTATCCATTTGGAGAATCTGATGAAAAAAATCCACATCATGTAGAATCCATGAGTTTTCATACAGCAATATACTGATCTTTACCATTACCTCATATAATGTTGCCTTAGTTGATACATTAAATGAATATCTTTTTTAAAGATAGATCATAAATGCTTCTTTGTTAACCAAAAATGATTGTGTCTAATGAATGATCATTTTCATGATCAAACTGCAGTTGTCGTCCAGCTAAATGGGAAAAACAATTCAATTATCAAGCTTCCCTTATCTCATTCCTGCTGAAACGATAAAAAAGTTTTTAGAGCAGTACACAGGCCAAGGGACTGTGGTTGCTTTAGAAGTAAAGCCATTGAAACGAGGTTCAAGAGCATATGCGAAGGTTCAATTTATCAATAGCCACTGCGCTGAGATCATTCTTGAGAAGGCAAAATATCGCCTATACTATGGTACTAATTATTTGAAGGCTTATCCACTGGATGCTAACATAACGAATAATCCTCGATCGTTTGTGTATGAAATGGAAGACGTACAGTTGAAGTTAGGATGCCAGACATCAGAAGAGAAGTTTTCAGTTCTGTGGACAGCAACAAATGTCGACGTTAAATTTGGAATTGGGCTGAAGAAAATGCACTTTCATTTAAAACATAATTCAGTTGATTACAGGCTTCAGCTCTCATATGAAAATATATGGCAGATTGTGCTGTTTAATCCACGTGGTCACACGGCAAAATTTCTTCTCATACAGGTCCAAATAAACTATATAATGTGTGGTTATTATCTTTCTTTATCTAGGGTCTCATATGTTTTTGTGTAAGGAATCATATGTTTTTGTGTTAGGAATACCTACTTTCATCCTTGTAGCTTGGTAAGTAATAACCTTTACATCTTGTCGACGGACTATTATGTACTCCATTAGTTAAATGCCAACGGTGCCTCTGGATAAACTCTAAGATATGGCTGAGAAGGGATACATGCTTAAGAGGGAACTTTTGATTTAAAGCTCATTTCTATTATTAAAAATGCATATAAATTTATAAGACTTGCTTATAAATTAACTGAGATTGATTTACTCTGGAAAGGCATGAAATTGAAGATTTTAAGAATCATCTTATTTTGCCTTAAATTGCTTCCCTTCATGGTTTCATGACCAGTAGAATTATTAGAACTAACTAGGTAAGCATGTTCTATATATCTCTTGGCTGCTCACTCTTCATCTCAGTGTTTTTGCCCACAAATACTTGTAATCTACTTCTATTATGATGGGCTTATTATCCATATCTCGATGATGGAAACTGATGAGCTTATCACTTATTGTTTAGCTATTTGGTGCGCCTCGAATATTCAAGAAGCTCGTTGATTCCACTTTCTGCTTTTACAAGGATACCCAAGATGATCAGTGGGTCAGAACAACAGATTTCACTCCATCATACATCGGACAGTCTTCTGGCTTATGTCTCCAACTTCCTCATGGCACGAGGCTTCCAAATTTCAGTGACAGTTTTGCATACTATAAAGAAATTGAAAATGCACTTGTTTTGGAGAATGTAGCCCCATACTCTGAAATGCTACCTCTAGTTCCAATTGTTAAACCTTCCCATGGACTAGAATTGCCATATAATATACTGTTCAAGGTTTGCAGTTTGGTACAGACTGGATGCCTTCCAGGGCCGAAGCTAGGGCCGAGTTTCTTTCAGTTGGTCGATCCGAGAAGATATGAAATGAGATACATAGAGCATGCACTTGAGAAGCTTTACTATTTAAAGGATTGCTGCTATGATCCCACGGCGTGGCTTATTGAACAGTATCGCAATTATCGGGCAAACAAAGAGATACCAAAACTTCCTACTATTTGTTTAGATGAGGGTCTGGTATACGTTCGCAGGGTTCAAGTAACTCCAACCAAAGTGTACTTTTCTGGCCCTGAAGTAAATGTCTCAAATCGTGTGTTACGCCACTTTAATGAGCACATAGATAACTTCCTTCGTGTTTCGTTTGTGGATGAGGAGTGGAGCAAGATGTTCTCAACTGATCTAGTCCCAAAGGTAGCTACTGGGATTGAGAATCGAAGAACAAACCTGTATGAGCGGATACTTTCAACACTGAGGAACGGCATTAAAATAGGGAACAAGAAGTTTGATTTTCTTGCATTTTCCTCGAGCCAGTTACGTGATAATTCCCTCTGGATGTTTGCTCCAACCATTGATCTGAATGCTGATGGTATTAGACAATGGATGGGAAACTTCAGCAATATTAAAAACGTGGCAAAGTACGCTGCCAGGCTCGGTCAATCCTTTGGTTCGTCCAAAGAAACACTCAGTGTAGGAGAGAATGAGTTTGAAAAAATCCCTGATGTCAAAGGTGGAACCCAATATACATTTTCTGATGGAATAGGGAAGATATCAGCTGACTTTGCTCGTAGAGTTGCTATAAAATGTGGAGTTAGAGGTTCTGTCCCTTCTGCTTTTCAGATAAGGTATGGTGGCTATAAGGGAGTCGTTGCAATCGATCCGAATTCATCAGTAAAGCTATCATTGAGACAAAGCATGTTAAAGTATGACTCGGATAACACAAAGCTCGATGTTCTTGCCTGGAGCAAATATCAGCCCTGTTTCCTGAACCGTCAAATCATTACACTTTTATCCACTCTCGGGGTCAGGGATCACGTCTTTGAGAAGAAGCAAAGAGAAGCAGTTTCTCAGCTGGATGAAATTTTAGTCGATCCCTTGAAAGCTGAGGAAGCTCTGGATTTGATGGCTCCTGGAGAGTACACTAACATTCTGAAGGAGATGTTAAACTGTGGTTACAAGCCCAACGTGGAACCATTTCTCTCAATGATGCTGCAAACTTTTCGCTCGTCTAAGTTACTGGATTTACGGACAAAAGCAAGAATCTTTATTCCACAAGCCAGGCAAATGATGGGATGCATGGATGAAACCGGCATTTTAGAATACGGGCAGGTGTTTGTGCAATTTTCTAGCGCTGGACCAAGAAGGTTCTATGAGCAATCCGTGATGCTTGATCACCATACATCAACTCGGTGCAATTACCTTATTCAGGGAAAGGTGGCTGTTGCTAAGAATCCATGCCTGCACCCTGGTGATGTTCGTGTTTTGACAGCCATTGACGTCCCACAACTGCATCACATGGTGGACTGCGTTGTCTTCCCTAGAAAAGGAAAGAGGTAAACTGACTTGTTTGGAGATTGTGAGCTATAACTGCATTGTCTTATGTAATGCCTACTTGGGTAATGACAGGCCCCATCCAAATGAATGTTCTGGGAGTGATCTGGATGGAGATATATACTTTGTGTGTTGGGACCCTGATTTGATTCCCCCCAGACAATTCGAGCCGATGGATTACAGCCCTGCTCCAAACATGTGAGTCGAGCACGAGGTGACGATTGAGGTATGGTGATTTCTTTCTATCTAGTGTTAGTCATCATAGAAATAGCGCTCAATCCACTTTCTTGTTGTTCTCTGTGATCTACAGGAAGTAGAGGAGTACTTCACCAACTACATTGTGAATGACAGTTTAGGAATCATTGCAAACGCCCATACTGTGTTTGCTGACAAGGAGGCAGCCATGGCATTAAGCAACGACTGTATTGAGCTGGCTAGGCTCTTCTCCATAGCAGTCGACTTTCCTAAAACGGGCGTTCCTGCAGATATCCCTCCTCATTTACGAGTGAAAGAATACCCCGATTTCATGGAGAAGGCCGATAAGACAGCCTACGAGTCTACACGCATAATTGGGAAGCTTTTCAGGGAAGTGAAAGATTTAGCCCCTTCCACAGTGACTTTCAGATCCTTCACAAAGGAAGTCGCCAGGAGGTCATACGACCCTGACATGGAATACGATGGATTCAGAGACTACATCGATGAGGCCTTCGATTACAAAACCGATTATGATTTCAAGTTGGGCAACTTGTTGGATTTCTATGGTATTAAAACAGAGGCTGAGATACTGAGTGGCAGTATCATGAGGATGTCCAAGACTTTTGACCGGAGGAAGGATTCAGAGGCGATCGGAGCGGCTGTGAGATCTTTGAGGAGCGAAGCTAGATCATGGTTTAAGAAAGGGAGCGAAGCAGATGACATGTATGCAAAGGCCTCAGCATGGTATCATGTGACTTATCATCCAGATTACTGGGGCTGTTACAATGAGGGATTGAAAAGGGATCATTACATTAGTTTCCCATGGTGTGTCTATGACAAGCTTGTAGAGATCAAGAAGGACAACTCAAGAAGGGCTGCTGATTTGTCCTCACTTTCAAGGCAGTTTGATCGTGTTGTGCTGATATGAAATTTCGGTTTCTCTCTCTGTCTCTCCCTCCCTCCCTCCCTCTCTCTCTCTCTCTCTCTCTCTCTCGAGTCTCCTTTATCTAGTAATGTTCTGGTTTAGCTTTGCTGTACATAAGTTCAGCAAACACTTGTGTGAACTAGATTGACATAATTAATTATATGAACCTTGGTGGTTTATCTCCTATTGTATTCTTAGAGTTTAATGTTTGTTCCTAGTGTTTAGAATATTTAAAGATATAATTATCTTTACAATTTTTAAATGAGAAGGGGTTCATATGAAACAGGTTTCACACGAGACTCGCGTTCAAAAATTACTGAACATTATGGTTCAAGGATTTATTTGATATGGCGATTGGGGGGTAAAATTTTAACATGACATCAAGTTTATTCAGTTGAACACTAATTTGAAAACGATAATCTGAACCAATGATTAATCAGATACTAGTTTATGTTATTGTAATTAAGTTGAGATTATTATGTGTAACACAGAAAAAAGCGTAAAATTAATGAAGTGAAAAACTGAAATGTACATCAAGAATTAATTTGATCTGTCAGGTTTGATCTCATCATAGTTTTAGTGCATCTAAACATAATCAAACTGGCTCAATAAGAACAATGGGGCAGAGTATCATAAGAAACACAAATATATAAAAATAATTAATCATAGGATACTGAAAAGCTATTCATTGATTTGTTCTTCAAAACTGGGAAGATGGGGTTAGTGTTTTCTTCTCATTTGCAAACTCTATCATGGAGATGTAAGAACCCACTTGGCATACATTCTTCGCCCACACGATCTTCGTATTCCAAGCTATATTTTCACTAAAACTTCATTGCTTAATCTAGTGTCTAGTGACTGAGATAGAAAGTTGCCCGCTTAATCGTAGCATACGCAAGTCTTAGCCTGGCGTCCTTCTGTTTACGGCTTATTGGCCGTCCCCTAGCCTTTGGATCTCGATTTTCCCTCACATCTGCCAATCTCCAAACACAGCATTCCGATTCTGTTTCTACTGAGTCCAGAAAATACACTCCTTCCTTTTCAAGGCTTCTACCATTTGTGTCTTCCATGTAGCTGATAACCATGGGTATTTCTTTGAACCTCAACAGATCATCGGGTACTTTAAGTAGCCGCTCCAAACCAGGGCTTGAAACCTTCACAAGAAGGTACATCCCAAGAAAATGTAATACGAAATCAGATGATCCATTAGCTCTACTTGAAAATGAAAAATCTATATTGGAACATCAGAAAACATGCAAATAACAAAGATACAGTCAGTTGAAGGATTACTTCAAGAGCTAAATCATCTGGGATTTCTCCACTTTCACCAATTTCATCTAATCTTTTCTTATATTGGCGACTGAAATATTCAATCTCATCCATGCTGGGACACCCATATCTGATTCAAGAACAGTAGGAAACAACCATAATTCAAACCAATTATTCGTTTCAGACATCCCAACAAGGAAATCAAAAGTAAATTATTTGATCGTTATTGTCAATATTTTTACGCGAACGAGTTTCTGAGTATTAAAAACAGTTGGTCTCAATAAAAATGCAAGACTGATTGCACAAAGAGCTTACTCATTTGAAAGTTTATCCAGTCTCACATAAATGTAACCACGAGGAGAAGTTTTGAATGCATAAAGATTTATCTCTTCACCAAACTCCTGCAGTACTTGTTGGGCTATTGACAATGCTCTCTCACCCCAACTGCAACTTTGCAGGACTACTCCACCACCATCTCCTCCATCACCAACCTAAACTTTTTAATAATGTCATGTAAAAAAGGAGCTAAATTTGTAATTTCTGCGGCAAAATAACGAACATCAAATCCCACCTCAGGTTCAGCGTCATCTTCGTCCTCCCAGGACTCAATTGGTACCACTTCTCCATTAGAATCATCTGAATCTTTGGAGGCACATAAAATACAAGCAAGGAAACAATGTTAGAATCTGACAACTGAATGGGAATAGGCTGCAACTTTTTTCCAGAATACAATGACATTTTCGTAACCCCGAAAGTATTTTTCTCCCTTCAACAATAGCATAACAAAGGACATCCATTCAGAACAAAAGCTCCTTCTACGATCAGAAATTTAGTTCAAACGTCGAAAATCACCATAGAGACAAAATATCAAACACATGGTACGCACAGAAAGAATGGAACTGATTAATTACCATCAAACGAGTCTCGTTGGGTTTCATCAGCGGTAGAAGCAGCAGCATGCAAGTGGCGAAAAGGGGTCCAAGAAGCAAAACACGATTTGGGTTGTAGAGAAATAGCGTTGCTTTTGAAGGCATCAAGAATGCTATAAAGGCCAGGTTCTGGGGACTTAAAAAACGGAAGATGATGCCTACGAGAAAAAGGATTCGAAGAAAGGGAAGTTTTCCTTGAACATCTCTCCTGCAAACGCCTGCAAATCCTACCACCAACTGGTGAATTTTTCATCCTCTTTTCGTTCAACTCTGGAAGATGGGGTAGTAATTTCTTTTCTTAATTCTAATTTTGGGTCAAATTATTTAATTTGAGGTTGATTGTTCAAGTTCATCAATTCATTTTCTTCAAGTCTAATGACTATGAATTTATTAGAATAATAACAATTAAGAAGTCAAATTTGATATATTTACAAATTAATTAATTCAAAAAATAAATAACTTGAAGCTCTATATAAGTGACTATGTGCTAGCTTCCTAAATCGATCACTAAATTAAAAAAATTCAAATTTATAAACTTACCAAATTAATTTCAAATTTTTGAAAAATGAATTGATCAAAAATCAAAATATGAACCACTATATTTACTAAATAATAATTACCTCCAAAAAAAAAAATTACGCCTGATAAACTTTTGTTCACTAAATTAATTTTAAACTTAAAATTCACCGAAAACAAAATCAAATCCTTAGTTTGAATATAATATGTGGTATACGATTTCGAAATCCCTGTACATGGAGCATTTACAAGTCCATCCTCGAAATCTCTCCCAAAATAAAATCCACAAATCAACTTGATTATGTTTTTATTTCATCATCAAAAAATAAAAGGGTAAATATCAAAATTAGTCCGGTAAATAACGCGTTTTTTTAACTTTAGTCCTTTTTTTTTGCAATTCTCAATTTTGGTCATTTTTTGTCCACTTTTAGTACTTTTGGTCCAGTTTTGATCCTTTTTTCAAAATTTGATCCTTTTTTGGTTCACTTTTGGTTCTAAATGTATACACTTTCGGATCATTTTTTGACTTTTTTTAACATAAAGGACTAAATTTGAACTAAAAGGACTAAAAATGGACCAAAAATGACCAAAATTGTGAATTGCAATAGAAAAAAGACTAAAGTTGAAAAACGTCGTACTTACAGGACATATTTTGATATTTACTCAAAATAAAATCATACAGTTTGTAGTGTGCATGTGAGTAAATATGTAATGTTGGAGAATTTAGATACCGGAATGGTTGGAGTCAATCACAACAGATGCAGAGTTGTGTTTCCAACATGACAATCTTGACAACAATTGAATGATTTTTACATAAATAAGCTAGTGCTGCATTACAGAACACTCAATATTCAGTTTAAATTAATTTATGTATGTATATAGTTACAACCGAAGAATAGTTCGAAGGGTATCAGAAAGGTTTTGAATGGTCTGTTGTTCCTGCGCTGCCTGCATTTCCTGAAGCGGCATCTCTTCATAACACCTGCAACAACGTGTATGTCGAATAGCTGGAAAAAAGCTGACATAATGATATCGGGTTGAACTGGAGTTTCTTACATTTTGTGGTAGGCTAATGCCTGAGCAAGATTCATCAGAGTCGGACAAGAAGTAAGCCTCTGACATACGCTCGGCGGAAGGGGTACCTGTGATAAGTCAAGTCAGAGGAGGTATTAGCTAGGGGGAGAGGGTGGGGGGTGGGGAGGAGCACATCAGGACTAGGAAGACCTCGTTCTGTCTGCTTCTACCCTTCTTAGGCTGAGAATCTCCAGAGAAAAGTTGATGCATTGCTTCTACAGCTATGTTCCCACCATGATCATGCTGCCAGCCCCCAAGCACGTTGTCGGACAAAAGTGCAATTGGGGATATGTCGGTCGCCCTTAAGAATGGAATCGGTACCGTGTTACCAGCAGTGTATATAGACCAAAGCTGTAAAAATATAGTTACCAAAACACTAAAGTTTAGCACTCATAACTGAAGTGAGAAAATTTGATTACTAAGTTATCTAATTGTACAAGTTTGGATGATAGAACTACCTTGTCCAATGCTTTTCTACTGACAGTTCGGGCAATGGTTTCATTTGATGCTGAACCCTCCGGACGCTACAACACCCAAAATGTGTAGCAGTCAGAAAAGATAGACTTCTCTGTTCCAGGTCAGAGCAAAAAAAGGATGTTTTTCCCTACTATGCTTGGTACAACAGAATTGAGTGTTGAGAACAGCAATTGAACCATCAAGTTTTAAATAAATCTAATGGAAAGGTAGGTATACCCCTTCTCTTGGCAATGTCAAATAAATTGTCATGAAACATTTGTAAATGTAACAAAAATATTTTGTGGGATCTAATTTAAGATGAAAGGTTGAGCAACATAAAAGAGAATACCTTCAGCATCTCCGCTGCCATAGGACAAAGTCGTGGATCCTTTGTCAGGCATTTTGCAATGAAGTCATGGAACACAAGTGACCTGTAACAATGAATAATCAAAGCCGGCTACAAATATCTAAAGCTTTCCACATGCCAACAATATTCAATTGATTAATTCATTTGAGTGTGTGATAGTATAGATTTTATCAACAGATTAAAATAGAAGGCTTGCTGCCATACTTTCTTATATTGCATAATTTTACAATGCCAAAATTTTCCAAAAAAGGATATAACATCAAGTGCAAATATGTCTTAACATTTACAAACTTCTCCTATGTTAACATAAAGACATGCAGAATGCAAATATACTCCTTTCATCAATGAAGATTTCAATTCTTTTATTTGAAAATGATGTAGGTTATAATGCACTAAGTTTCATGAGACAACTTGATCTGCAGATATCCTTTTCTAAAACTAAAGTCCTGTTTCCTCGATCCAACAAAGAAGAAACCTTGATTGCATTTTTCTCGAGGTTTTTGACAGATAATTGTGGCATACAGTTGGATTTTCTTTTCTTTTTTTGACATTATATAGTTGGATTTTCTTGATTCTGAGTGACTATACAAGTACTGAGATCCTTGTCATGCAGGATATGTAGGTGGCACTTAGATGGGAATGCTTATCCTTGTATGAACTCAGTGAAGATTCAAGACTATAGATTAAGTAAAATGTTTATTCTTGCAGTACTCTCGAGGGATGAAGCAAACGATTCATTATCTCAGGAGGTGTCAGATGGAGAAGCTGGGAGTGTAGAGAAGAAGACTCGTAGAACAAGTAAAAGAGTGTCTGCAAGAAGCAGGAAATAGGTGTTGGAGAGTTCTGTTGAAGAATCACCAGCCAATATCAGTGTTAGAGATGAGGGAACCTCAGCCTTAAATGAGGTTGTAAGGAAAACCCGAACTAGAACATCCAAAAAAGGTTATAACGTAGTATGAATTTCCTCAATGTTGGTTCCTTTTGCTCCAATTCATAAAGATTCAAATAGCAAGTTCATAGTTTGATTATGTGCAGCTCAATCAGCAATTTATGGGCAAACTCGGGGACGATGCCTGGGGTGGGTCAGTCCTTGTTATATTTTCTAAACGCGAATAAAGTGCAAACCAGATGTGTACGCATAGATGATAATAAGACAACAACTGTATCACACATGAAAATTGGTAAGAGAGGTGGCTTGAGGATGAATAGTGTCAAACCATGTGTTGAGGATTGTTTAACACCTTCTGAGATTAATATTGATGTGTTGAAAGAGGTCAGATATCTTAGCTTAAGTTCATGAAGTTTATGCTTTATTACATTGATTCAAGAATCTCTTGTCTTGTGATGGGGGTTGGGGTGATTTGAGGCTTACACATGGTAGGAAGAAGGATATCCTAGTATATAGTCATACTTGAATCTCTCTGTCCATATTTATATGCAATTATGTTTTACTTTAAGGATTGTTTTATTGAAGAAAGTAATTTGGTGTGGTTCAATTTGTTTGTGCTTTTCGTTACTCCCATATCTTCCTCTTAGCTTGAAAGCTGAATCATGAAGCTTGTGCTTGTCTTTCATAGGAACATCTGTCAATTTTAGCCTCATTATATCATACTTTGTGTGTCGTTTATCGTATCTGCTCTAATTCATAGGTCATCACATGAATTCTACGTTTACTGAATAGCCTTAATCATTCAGGCAAAAATGTTCTACTTCAACACATTCAGCCTACTTGATCGAAAGCTAAAAAGCTTGAGAATGTTGTGTTTTACGACGTGAACCTTCCATTTCCACTTTGGCAATCTAGGGAAGAAACCAAGACATTCATACAGAGATTCTGGAATCCATCTGATATGATTGAGGTTACAAAGCAAGAGTTGGAGTTTCTTTGTGGTATAACACCAATCGAAAGTTCTCTCTCATTATTCACCAGAAGTTGTGTCTCAGCTATGGCATGAAAATCTCAAGGTCTTGTTCGTGACCAACGGAACTGTTGGGGTTGTCAAAACAAAAAGAGTGAATTTTTTTCCTTTGGTTTTTTTGTCCCACATCGGGTGGGAGTGCAAAGGAGGAGGGGCTCCTTAGGTTATATAAGGAGGCCCCTAGTTTTGAAGTGAAGTGCACCAATCAAGTACACTTTAATCTTTGTATTTGATTCTAGTTAAATTCCTTTCTTTGATTCTCGATTGTGAGAATGGGAAGAAAGATGAGAATTAGTCAAAGATTTGTAAGGGTGTAGGGATTGGGGTCGGGGGAGAGAGAAATTCTGTGTGATTGTAAAATTTTTCACATAGTGGTATTTTCTCGGTCCGTGGTTTTTCTCCGGTTTTAGAATTTTCCACGTAAATTCTTGTGTTGTGCTTTTTATATTCTTCTTTGTTTGTCCCTTAGGAATGAATGAGGATCTGCCTTATCCCAATAAGTGGTATCAGAGCCCGGTTCGGGTGCTTATAAAGTTCTTAGTATGCTCTGTGGTTGCAGCAAAGTCTGACCTTCCACATCAGAAAAGACTTTATAAGAGGAAGAGGGTTATTCATTAGGCTAAGGGTGGCATGAAAGAAGTGGGAAAAGCTGGTGGCACAAGGGAGTCAGAAGAACAGTCGGATGCGGTGGCATCTCCTTTCTTGCGGTGAAATGCGCCGGACTGTGGCGACAGTGGCGTGGCAAGGGGTAGGATTTGCGGGACAGCAGTTTTTGGCGGAGTTCTTGGACCTACAGCAATGTGAATTGCTGGGACTCCTGGTGGTGAAGTTGGCTTAACAGCGGCATGGCGATGTGGTACTTGGTATCGGGTGGCGCTAGATCGATAAAGAATGGAGTAGAGTCAACCGACAAGTGGGGAAAGCATCGTGAATTCCGGAGGTTAGAGTCGGCTTCAAGTAAGGACACTTTCAGTAGGAAAAGGGTTCGGGACAAACCTGGTGTAGCTCGGTGGAAAAATACAGCGACGTCATGTCGGTACAGATGGGCTTTGCTCAAGGTGGAGCAATGGTGCGGTAATTGCGGTGGAGCAATAACACGGTAATTGCTTACGGTGGAGCAATGGTGACGTTTCTGGTCAAGGAGGAGCTGTTGCGGCAACAGTTCTGAATGTTGAGTTAATATTATTGGGGATCCTTGTGACATGTTCAGTTGTCATAGAAAAGGTGTAATAATATTAGCTGGTCCACAAGTTTGCACACGGACATTGACTTGGCAGGTGATGTAGGGTGTGTGGTGGATGTATATCGATGGCTGATGGACTTTCAGGGGTAGCCAAGAGTTGGAAGTAGCACCATAAATATCAGCAGGTGTTTTCGATATGTGCCGCAGGAAATTCTTAGAATGGTTTAATTCTAAGTGGTCTACTCATATGGTGGAGTAGGATTCTCGGTTTGAGAATGATTGTCGGTAAAGACAATGAGTTTTCTTTTATTTTGACAAGGTGGAGATTGTTGGGGTTGTCAAAACAAAAAGAGTGAATTTTTTTCCTTTGGTTTTTTTGTCCCACATCGGGTGGGAGTGCAAAGGAGGAGGGGCTCCTTAGGTTATATAAGGAGGCCCCTAGTTTTGAAGTGAAGTGCACCAATCAAGTACACTTTAATCTTTGTATTTGATTCTAGTTAAATTCCTTTCTTTGATTCTCGATTGTGAGAATGGGAAGAAAGGTGAGAATTAGTCAAAGATTTGTAAGGGTGTAGGGATTGGGGTCGGGAGAGAGAAATTCTATGTGATTGTAAAATTTTTCACATAGTGGTATTTTCTCGGTCTGTGGTTTTTCTCCGATTTTGGAGTTTTCCACGTAAATTCTTGTGTTGTGCTTTTTATGTTCTTCTTTATTTGTCCCTTAGAAATGAATGTGATCTGCCTTATCCCAACAGGAACTTCCAAGATACATTACTACACGGAGGAACACGATGGTTTCGTGCTTGGAATGGACAATGCACCCATCACTCCTTATACTTCTGACATGTCAGCATCTGGAGATGGCATTGTTCTTTCATCTTATTAATGGTATTTGATGGCCATCGAGCTTGACATGTTTCTGAAACCTGGTACAGGTTTACTGAGAATGCTGACTGTTGTGTGTGATAAAGAGTATTTGGAGCGGACGGTGAAGTACTCGATGAGCTGTGGCGTTATAGACAGTGGTGGCCCTGAGTAGCGGCGAGAAGGGCGACCGCCCTTAGCCCCAAAAAATAATAAATAATAAATAAATATATATATATATATATATTATTTTAATAAAATACTCCCTCCGTCCCACCCAAATAGCAACATTTTACTATATTGGGTGTCCCATTCAAATTGCAATATTTTTCCCTTTTAGTAAAAAAAGTACACCAATGGTCCACCACTACCCATCACATCTCTCTAATACACCTACTCACTTTAAATAAAATAATAATACTCCTTAATCCACGCGCAAAAAGCAAATGTTGCTATTTGCTTGGGACGGAGGGAGTACATATTTTATATTAGGTCATTAGAATTTTCATTAAATTTGGTCCGTCAATCTATTGGATTTGAAAAGAGATCCTATATTTAGATATTAAAAAGCATGAATCTAATTGTGAGAAGAGGGTTGTTAAATACACACCCCTATTTATTGAGTACACACTCTTATTGAATACACACTCCCTTTAAATTCTTAAAATCTTAATTTTATTGTGTACACACCCTCTGAAAATCCAAATTTATCCTTTTTATTTTAAAATTATACACCCCTCATAATCCACCTTTAATCCACCATCCAATCTTAAATATAAATCAAGAAACTCCATTATCTTCCCACACACAGGCTCATTAAAAAAACTTTAACGCTATTATGTAGACGGATCTGCATGGAGACATCTCAGGATTCTTATGATACCACCCAAAGTTCCCACTTCTCTCTCTCCAACATTTCGACATGGTGGATTCTGTTTTCCCAAACATGGACTGTTCCGATTCCACATGCCATCTGCATCTACCGGCAGAGAAACTGGTCCTTATCGATTTCATGGGGCTACTCCGTCCTCATCTACGAGAGGATCACCCCTAGGAATCACCCCATAACTCTCATCGAAACCTTCAACATCTGGTACCGAGAGTTAAGACCGCCGCCGCAATACATGTTTATGACCAAGTTGCCTTCCCACGAGGTAATCTCTCTCTCTGTCTCTCATGTTGCAAAAAGTTAAACCTTGATTTCTTGTAAAAAAACCAAATGGGGTTGTCATTTCTTGATGTTTCTCAACAATCTGCATTCATCCCTTAATAACAATTTCTTGATGTCTAACTGATTAAAAAAAACAGAGCAAGAGGTTGAGAAGGTCAATCTTGGAAGAGAAAACTCGGCAGCAGGCAGTTATGATCCAGCAGTACGAATCCATATTGAAGACTGCAATGGTGCAAAAAGATAAGAATTAGCCATGGCTAAAAGCAGAACAAAGGAGCTCCAAGGTTTTCTGAAGGGGGCAGAAATGGAGGCAAGAGCATGGGAAAAAGCAGCCAAAGAGAGAGAAGCCCTAGTCTCTGATCTCACCCACAGGCTGAATCTGGCCACAGAGAGAGGGAGAGACTTCAACGGTGTCATTTTGTGACTCCTCCTCCTCCTCCTTTAGGAGATCGTGTGTAGTATTGTTCCTCACCTTTGGGAGATCGTTTGTAGTATTTATGCCCGTTTGTAAGGTCTTCTTCAACGGAAAAAGAAGGTTGGAGTATAAGGACCTGCTGCGTTCATCCTCGACGGAAATGCTCGGAAATGACGGGTTCAGCCGTCAGCAATTTTTGATGATGGAAATGTGGTCAAAGAGATTGAAAAGGTGTGTATTCAATGAATTTAGGGCAATTTAGTTTTTTTAAGAATACATATTTTAATTTTATATTAATGGAGTGTGTATTTAATAAAAAAGAGGTGTGCATTTAGTCCATCCCTTGTGAGAAAGGAAGACGAAAAAGATCATAATATTTATCACAAATAAAATTATTAGATAAATGTTTTCAAAGAATTTGGAAAATTTGAAAGATATAATGCTTTAGCAAATAAAGGATATAATGATTAGAATATCTTAGTGAGAGACTTAACATGTATAAAAATACTATGGAACATATCACTAATATGAATAGTTTGATTGATTTGCAAATTAGATTAAAAAGAACCATAAATAAAAATTTACAAGAACAAATTTCCAAAGAAAAATTACATTGGAGACAATTTCTTTTGAGAATAATTGCTATAATAAAATGTCTTGCTAGAAATAAATTTTTGGCTTTTAATGGAAGAAAAGAAAGTGTTAATGAAGAAAATAATGAAAACTTTTTAGTTAATAAATATGTAGAAAGCAATGAGACCTATTATTTTTGTTCGCCTCGAACCTCGAAAATGTCAGGACCGGCACTGGTTATAGATCAATGGCTACAAGCGCGAGCGTTGGGGTATCAGGCGAAAGAAGGCATGGATGTGGAAGCAGATGCTCATGGTATAAGATCGGTTACAGAGAAGGAATACAGAACCTTAGTTCCTTCTCCTTCATCAACCTCATGAAAATTATCTTAAGCTTCCTGCATGTTGATGTTCCATATCATTATTCTTACTAATTGGATAGATTTTTGGATGTATGTTGTTCGAATCAAAGGTGTAAGGTGTTAGGACGAAAGAACTCGTGATTGTGACAGCGTAATATTTCGAAACATGCAAGGATTAGTATTTCAAATTAATTTTTTTAATTGCAAAAATATTTCGTACTATGAAATAGTAGAACAGCTTAAAATAAAGAACATATTCTTCCATAGTACCAAAATAAATAATAAATAAATTGAAAAGAGTTACTTAGTTCAGTGGGCTACGTTAAAGTTGATAAGGACGCCAATCAATACTATTTTAACATCTTGGGGGCCCAAATTCGAGCCTTTATTTATTTTCTAAATTAATATTATTTCAAAATCCATCTTTTTAATGAAAAAATAATATTTTTATTAATTAAGATGTTAATAATGATTTATAAAATGTTAGTCGATATATAAAAAACAGAGGCGAAACAGGATAGATTTTGAAAATCTAAAAGGGAGGCACTATTGCCACCCAAATGATTACTAAAGGCACCCAAACTTAAAAAATAAATATTGTAAAAATACAATTCTAACCTCATCCCTGATCTTATAACCCACCTACCTAATCCCCTTGTTACTAATCCCTACTTTATTTACTAACTACACCTAATACCATGCCAACTGCAATTTACTACCTGGAAACACTCTAATTCGGAATTGAATTCTTGTTTTCTGAAAAAAATAAAAAAATTCATTTTCTGTTTTATGATACAGTTTTTCTTTAATTCAACTTGAAGACCAAGAAAAGAAACACACAAGCTTCCTCTAATTATCATCGCAGAAGCCACCTGACCTTTTCTTTTCCCCCAATTTCTCAACCCTAATTTCCTTTAAAATTTATACAATTTTAACTCCAAGATTCATATTCAAAATAGTTTGACGTCATTTCCAAAAAATATTAATAAATTGTAAAATAAATAAATAATATACTCATAATTATAGTAATAGTTTGACGCAGATTTTCGATTTGTCATTCTTTTGTTTTAATCTTTGATTTCCATTGACCTAAGAGTTGTTGCCTTATTATTCCCGATTTTCTCTTCCTTCTTGACGGGTTGGGGAAATGCGGCAGCGGGTCGGCATCCTCTGCACACTCTGCTATGCCATGGAGATATATTGATGGACGTCCATCACCTCATCGTGAAATATGATGGAAGTCTAAGGAAACACCACAAAATATAGTAAATTAGGACTTAGTTATAAATTTGGATGCAGGGTTAAAATAGTATTTTCACTATCATTTTTTTTAAGAATCGTGTGCTATTAGTAATATCTCGGGTGGCAATAGTGCTGCTCAATCTAAAATTGTTAGAGTAAACATAACCTTAAATGCCGGAATTTCCCTCGAAAATGGTGGGGCTTCTCTTGGTCTCGTATGATTGGTTTGTTGGATAATAGAGAGGTTCTCAAGACTCCATTCATGAATAGAGAAAGACCTTCCAGCTGAGTTTGGTTGCTGTAGGGTGGGGGTTCGAATCCTGTCTTTGGCATGGATTTGGCCCCTTACAAGCACAAGTTTAATGAGCCCTCCCTATAAGCCACTTGAAGCACATCCTGCGATTTACCTCCTCCATCAATCCCCAGAACAGGGGTGTGGGGGCCCCTAATGGTAGTGTACACCATTTTATGAATAGAGAAAGACCCCTGATGGAATCTTTGCCTTTGGCAAGTCGTCATTGAATAATTCTTGACTTGGGAGTTGGGAATACAGTGAGTGGCTCTCCAATCTTTTTCTATCATCCAACTTCATTCTATTCTCTCTTCCTCCATCACTCTTCACTCTGTTACTCTCAACTTCCCTCCCCTCCTCTTCTTGGTGACTCTCTCTCTCTCTTCCCCCCTGATAGAATGGGATACTCATTACTGTTAATTCTTGTGATTTATCTGTAATTTTAAATGATTGAATGCTTACCTGATGATGTATTGTTTTCTCTACTTTGTGTTACTGGGACTACACTGTCACCTATTCGCTGTTAGCCTTCTCTCTCCACCCATTCTCTCTCCTCAAACACCACCTGTCATTATACTGCAAGATTTTGGTTCTTTTATGATGTTCTTCCAGTGGGTTTGATGATCGTTCATGATTTTCAAGAAACTTCATTGTTGTTGTGAACTAGTTTCAAATCCCCACTTTTCATTGTTATCTGTTGATTGAGAACTTCAAATTTAGTATTTTATATGAATTTGTCCCTCTTACCAGCAAATAGCCTTTGTTTTTTTAAGTACTATTGAATTTTCTTCTTGAAAGAAATGGTATCCAAGTATCATTTGGTGGATCTGATGAAAAAAATCCACATCATGTAGAATCCCATGAGTCTTCATACAAGCAATATACTGCATTACCTCATATAATGTTGCCTTAGTTGATACATTAAATGAATGTCTTTTTTAAAGATAGATCATAAATGCTTTGTTGTTAACCAAAAATGATTGTGTCTAATGAATGATCTAACTGCAGTTGTCGTCCAGCTAAATGGGAAAGACAATTCAATTGTCAAGCTTCCCTAATCTCATTCCTGCTCAAATGATAAAATTGTTTTTAGAGCAGTACACAGGCCAAGGGACTGTGGTTGCTTTAGAAGTAAAGCCATTCAAACGAGGTTCAAGAGCATATGCGAAGGTTCAATTTATCAATAGCCACTGCGCAGAGATCATTCTTGAGAAGGCAAAATATCGCCTATGCTATGGTACTAATTATTTGAAGGCTTATGCACGGGATGCTGACATAACAAATAATCCTCAATCGTTTGTGTATGAAATGGAAGACGTACAGTTGAAGTTAGGATGTCAGACATCAGAAGAGAAGTTTTCAGTTCTGTGGACAGCAACAAATGTCGACGTTAAATTTGGAATTGGGCTGAAGAAAATGCACTTTCATTTGCAACATAATTCAGTTGATTACAGGCTTCAGCTCTCATATGAAAATATATGGCAGATTGTGCTGTTTAATCCACGTGGTCACACAGCAAAATTTCTTCTCATACAGGTCCAAATAAACTATATAATGTGTGGTTATTATCTTTCTTTATCTAGGGTCTCATATGTTTTTGTGTAAAGCCTCACCCCAATGTGAGGTTTTTTCGCTCACGGAATTGTAAAAACCTTAGGGAGAGGTTTTTTTATTTCTTTTTCTTAATTTCTTTCCCCATTCTTATTTTATTTTCAATTTCTGACGTTAATTTTTAGAAATTACAATATGTTTGAAAATTCATTTTATTTTATTGTTTTTATGTAAATAGTGCAAGGTTGCTTTTGCTTTCTTTATTACGGATTTTTTTTAAAAAAAAAAATCTAAAGAGATATGTTAGTCAGCATTATGATATGTTAGTTTCCATTGTAAAACTATAAAAATAATTATCTACACATTTAATGTGTTTTTAATTTTTGTTTTTATATTTTATGTAATTAAAAATATAATAATATTTTTTTCCAATCTTTTTTTTATAAAATTTAAATAATTGAAATATATAATTATTTATAATTTGTGTCGCTGATGTGGACACAAAAAAATCTACTTTTTGTGTTTTATGATTGGGGAAGGCCTAAGGAATACCTACTTTCATCCTTGTTGTAGCTTGGTAAGTAATAACCTTCACATCTTGTCGACGGACAATTATGTACTCCATTAGTTAAATGCCAATGGTGCCTCTGGATAAACTCTAAGATAATGCTGAGAAGGGATACATGCTTAAGAGGGAACTTTTGATTTAAAGCTCGTTTCTATTATTAAAAAAATGCATATAAATTTATAAGACTTGCTTATAAATTAACTGAGATTGATTTACTCTGGAAAATCATGAAATTGAAGATTTTAAGAATCATCTTATTTTACCTTAAATAGCTTCCCTTCATGGTTTCATGACCAGTAGAATTATTAGAACTAACTAGGTAAGCATGTTCTCTTGGTTGCTCACTCTTCATCTCAATGTTTTTGCCCCCAAATACTAGTAATCTACTTCTATTACGATGGGCTTATTATCCATATCTCGATGATGGAAACTGATGAGCTTATCACTTATTGTTTAGCTATTTGGTGCGCCTCGAATATTCAAGAAGCTCGGTGATTCCACTTTCTGCTTTTACAAGGATACCCAAGATGATCAGTGGGTCAGAACAACAGATTTCACTCCATCATACATCGGGCAGTCTTCTGGCTTATGTCTCCAACTTCCTCATGGCATGAGACTTCCAAATTTCAGCGACAGTTTTGCATACTACAAAGAAATTGAAAATGCCCTTGTTTTGGAGAATGTAGCCCCATACTCTGAAAGGCTGCCTCTAGTTCCAATTGTTAAACCTTCCCATGGACTAGAATTGCCATATAATATACTGTTCAAGGTTTGCAGTTTGGTACAGACTGGATGCCTTCCAGGGCCGAAGCTAGGGTGGAGTTTCTTTCAGTTGGTCGATCCAAGAAGATATGAAATGAGATACATAGAGCATGCACTTGAGAAGCTTTACTATTTAAAGGATTGCTGCTATGATCCCACGGCGTGGCTTATTGAACAGTATCGCAATTATCGGGCAAACAAAGAGATGCCAAGACTTCCTACTATTTGTTTAGATGAGGGTCTGGTATACGTTCGCAGGGTTCAAGTAACTCCAACCAAAGTGTACTTTTCTGGCCCTGAAGTAAATGTCTCAAATCGTGTGTTACGCCACTTTAATGAGCACATAGATAACTTCCTTCGTGTTTCGTTTGTGGATGAGGAGTGGAGCAAGCTGTTCTCAACTGATCTAGTCCCAAAGGTAGCTGCTGGGATTGAGAATCGAAGAACAAACCTGTATGAGCGGATACTTTCAACACTGAGGAACGGCATTAAAATAGGGAACAAGATGTTTGATTTTCTTGCATTTTCCTCGAGCCAGTTACGTGATAATTCCCTCTGGATGTTTGCTCCAACCGCTGATCTGAATGCTGATGGTATTAGGCAATGGATGGGAAACTTCAGCAATATTAAAAACGTGGCAAAGTACGCTGCCAGGCTCGGTCAATCCCTTGGTTCGTCCAAAGAAACACTCGGTGTAGGAAAGAATGAGATTGAAAAAATCCCTGATGTCAAAGGTGGAACCCAATATACATTTTCTGATGGAATAGGGAAGATATCAGCTGACTTTGCTCGTAGAGTTGCTTTAAAATGTGGAGTTAGAGGTTCTGTCCCTTCTGCTTTTCAGATAAGGTATGGTGGCTATAAGGGAGTCGTTGCAATCGATCCCAAGTCAAAAGTAAAGCTATCATTGAGACCAAGCATGTTAAAGTATGACTCAGATAACACAAAGCTCGATGTTCTTGCCTGGAGCAAATTTCAGCCCTGTTTCCTGAACCGTCAAATCATTACACTTTTATCGACTCTCGGGGTCAGGGATCGCGTCTTTAAGAAGAAGCAAAGAGAAGCAGTAGCTCAGCTGGATGAAATTTTAGCTGATCCCTTAAAAGCTGAGGAAGCTCTGGATTTGATGGCTCCTGGAGAGTACACTAACATTCTGAAAGAGATGTTAAACTGTGGTTACAAGCCCAATGTGGAACCATTTCTCTCAATGATGCTGCAAACCTTTCGCTCGTCTAAGTTACTGGATTTGCGGACAAAAGCAAGAATCTTTATTCCACAAGCCAGGCAAATGATGGGATGCATGGATGAAACCGGTATTTTAGAATATGGGCAGGTGTTTGTGCAATTTTCTAGTGCTGGACCGAGAAGGTTCTATGAGCAATCCGTGATGCTTGATCAGGTTACATCAACTCGGTGCAATTACCTTATTCAGGGAAAGGTGGCTGTTGCTAAGAATCCATGCCTGCACCCTGGTGATGTTCGTGTTTTGACAGCCATTGACGTCCCACGACTGCGTCACATGGTGGACTGTGTTGTCTTCCCTAGAAAAGGAAAGAGGTAAACAGACTTGTTTGGAGATTTTGAGCTATAACTGCATTGTCTTATGTAATGCCTACTTGTGTAATGACAGGCCCCATCCAAATGAATGTTCTGGGAGTGATCTGGATGGAGATATATACTTTGTGTGTTGGGACCCTGATTTGATTCCCCCCAGACAATTCGAGCCGATGGATTACAGCCCTGCTCCAAACATGTTAGTCGAGCACGAGGTGACGATTGAGGTATGGTGATTTCTTTCTATCTAGTGTTGTTAGTCATCATAGAAATAGCACTCAGTCCACTTTCTTGTTGTTCTGTGTGATCTACAGGAAGTTGAAGAGTACTTCACCAAATACATTGTGAATGACAGTTTAGGAATCATTGCAAACGCCCATACTGTGTTTGCTGACAAGGACGTATCCAAGGCATTAAGCAAAGACTGTATTAAGCTGGCTGGGCTCTTCTCCATAGCAGTCGACTTTCCCAAAACTGGCGTTCCTGCAGATATCCCTCCTCATTTACGAGTGAAAGAATACCCCGATTTCATGGAGAAGGCCGACAAGACAGCCTACGAGTCTACACGCATAATTGGGAAGCTTTTCAGGGAGGTGAAAGATATATCCCCTTCCACAGTGACTTTCCTATCCTTCACAAAGGAAGTCGCCAGGAGTTCGTACGACCCTGACATGGAATTCGATGGATTCAGAGACTACATCGATGAGGCCTTTGATTACAAAACCGATTATGATTTCAAGTTGGGCAACTTGTTGAATTTCTATGGTATAAAAACAGAGGCTGAGATACTGAGTGGCAGTATCATGAGGATGTCCAAGACTTTTGACCGGAGGAAGGATGCAGAGGCGATCGGAGCAGCTGTGAGATCGTTGAGGAACGAAGCACTATCATGGTTCAAAAAAGGGAGTGAAACAGATGACATGTATGCAAAGGCATCAGCATGGTATCATGTGACTTATCATCCAGATTACTGGGGCTGTTACAATGAGGGATTGAAAAGGGATCATTACATTAGTTTCCCATGGTGTGTCTATGACAAGCTTGTAGAGATCAAGAAGGGCAGCTCAAGAAGGGCTGCTGATTTGTCCTCACTTACAAGGCAGTTTGATCGTGTTGTGCTGATATGAAATTTCAGTTTCTACTGAAGAAAAACTGCCCTAATATGACTGTTAACGCCTCTCTCTCTCTCTCTCTCACAGTCTCCCTTATCTTGTCATGTTCTGGTTTAGCTTTGCTGCACATGAGTTCGGGCAAACACTTGCTTGAATTGGGTTATAATTGATCATATAAACCTTAGTGGTTTATCTTTTATTGTATTCCTAGAGTGAATTGGGTTATAATTGATCATATAAACTTTAGTGGTTTATCTTTTATTGTATTCTTAGAGTTTAATGTTTGTTATCAGGGTGTAGAATATTTAAAGATATAATTATCTTTACAATTTTTAAATGGGTAGGGTTCACATGAATTAGGTTTCATACTATACTCGTTAAAAAATTACTGAACATTAGTCCAAGGATTTATTTGATATGGCGATTTGGGGGTTAAAATCATAAACTGACATCAAGTTTATTCAGTTGAAACACTAATTTGAAAACGATTATCAGAATCAATGATTAATTAGATACTAGTTTATATTGTTGTAATTAAGTTGAGATTGTATATAAACGTGGCATGGTACAACACAGAAAAAAGTGTAAAACTAATTATATTGAATAACTGAAATGTACATCAAGAATTAATTGGATCTGTCAGGTTTGATCTCACCATAGTTTTAGTGCATCTAAACATAATCAAATTGGCTCAATAAGAACAATGGGGCAGAGTATCATAAGAAACACAAATATATAAAAATAATTAATCATAGGATACTGAAAAGCTATTCATTGATTTGTTCTTCAAAACTGGGAAGATGGGGTAAGTGTTTTCTTCTCATTTGCAAACTGTATCATGAAGATGTAAGAACCCACTTGGCATGCATTCTTCGCCTACTATCTTCATATTTCAAGCTATATTTTCACTAAAACTTCATTGCTTTCACTAGTGCCTGTGACTGAGATAGAAAGTTGCCCGCTTAATCATAGCATACGCTAGTCTTAGCCTGGCGTCCTTCTGTTTACGATTCATTGGCCGTCCCTTAGCCTTAGGATCTCGATTTTCCCTCACATCTGCCAACTTCCAAACACAGCATTCCGATTCTGTTTCCACTGAGTCCAAAAAGTACACTCCTTCCTTTTCTAGGCTTCTACCGTTTGTGTCTTCCATGTAGCTGATAACCATGGGCATTTCTTTGAACCTCAACATATCATCGGGCACTTTCAGTAGCCGCTCCAAACCAGGGCTTGAAACCTTCACAAGAAGGTAAACATCCCATAATGTAACACGAAATCAGATGATCCATTAGCTTTACTTGAAAATGAAAATTCTATATTGGAACATCAGGAAACATGCAAATGATTAAGAAACAGTCAGTTGAAGGATTACTTCAAGAGCTAAATCATCTGGGATTTCTCCACTTTCACCAATTTCATCTAATCTTTTCTTATATTGGCGACTGAAAGATTCAATCTCATCCATGCTGGGACACCCATATCTGATTCAAGAACAGTAAAAAACAATCATAATTCAAACCAATTATTCGTTTTAGACATCGCAACAAGGAAATCAAAAGTATAATAATTTGATCGTTATAGTCAATATTTTTACGCCAACAAGTTTCTGAGTATTAAAAACAGTTGGTCTCAACAAAAATGCAAGATTCATTGCACAAAGGGCTTACTCATTTGAAAGTTTATCCAGTCTCACATAAATGTAACCTCGAGGAGAAGTTTTGAATGCACAAAGATTCATCTCTTCACCAAACTCCTGCAGTACTTGTTGGGCTATTGACAATGCTCTCTCACCCCAACTGCAACTTTGCAGGATTACTCCACCACCATCTCCTCCATCACCAACCTAAACTTTTTAATAATGTCATGTAAAAAAGGAGCTAAATTTGCAATTTCTGCGGCAAAATAACGAACATCAAATCCCACCTCAGGTTCAGCGTCATCTTCGTCCTCCCAGGACTCAATTGGTACCACTTCTCCATTAGAATCATCTGAATCTTTGGAGGCACATAAAATACAAGCAAGGAAACAATGTTAGAATCTGACAACTGAATGGGAATAGGCTGCAACTTTTTTCCAGAATACAATGACATTTTCGTAACCCCGCAAGTATTTTTCTCCCTTCAACAATAGCATAACAAAGGACATCCATTCAGAACAAAAGCTCCTTCTACGGTCAGAAATTTAGTTCAAACCTCGAAAATCACCATAGAGACAAAATATCAAACACATGGTACGCACAGAAAGAATGGAACTGATTAATTACCGTCAAACGAGTCTCGTTGGGTTTCATCAGCGGTAGAAGCAGCAGCATCCAGCTGGGTTTCATCAGGGGTAGAAGCAGCAGCATGCAAGTGGCGAAAAGGGGTCCAAGAAGCAAAACACGATTTGGGTTGTAGAGAAATAGCGTTGCTTTTGAAGGCATCAAAAATGCTATAACGGCCAGGTTCTGGGGACTTGGAGAAAGGAAGATGATGCCTACGAGAAAAAGGATTCGAAGAAAGGGAAGTTTTCCTTGAACATCTCTCCTGCAAACGCCTGCAAATCCTACCACCAACTGGTGAATTTTTCATCCTCTTTTCGTTCAACTCTGGAAGATGGGGGTAATTTTTTGGGATTATATTTTCTTAGTGTAGTAATTTCTTTTCTTAATTCTAATTTTGCTTCAAATTATTTGATTTGAGGTTGATTGTTTAAGTTCATTAATTAAATTTTCTTAAATAGTGACTATGAATGAATTTATTAGAATAATAACAATTAAGAAGTCAAATTTGATAATTAATTTTCAAAAATAAATAAAAAAGCTCTATATAAGTGACTAGGTGCTAGCTTCTTAAATCGATCACTAAATTTAAAATTTCAAATTTATAAACTTAACAAATTAATTTCAAAATTTTGAAAATTGAATTGATCAAAATCAAAATATGAACCACCAAATAATTACCTCCGGAAAAAGAAAACAAAAAAATTACGCCAGATAAACTTTTGTTCACCAATTTTATTTTAATAACTTAAAATTCACCGAAACCAAAATGTTGAAAATAGGAAGTAGTGAATTTTTATGTTATAGAAGGAAAAATCTAAACACCATTTCAAATTTCACGTAATACTCCATATAATATAAGGGACACTGGTATATGTGAACTCCAAATCCTTAGTTTGAATATAATATGTGGTATACGATTTCGAAATCCCTGTACATGGAGCAATTACAAGTCCATCCTCGAAATCTCTCTCAAATCCAAACACAAATCAACTTGATGATGTGTTTTGTTTCATCATCTAAAATCATACAGTTTCTATCTAGTCTGCATGTCAGTAAATATGTAATGTTCGAGAATTTAGACACCGGAATGGTTGGAGTCAATCACAACAGATGCGGAGTTGTGTTTCCAACATGACAATCTTGACAACAATTGAATGATTTTTACATAAATAAGCTAGTGCTGCATTACAAAATCACAGAAGACCAATCTTCAGTTTAAATTAATGTATGTATATAGTTACAACCGAAGAATAGTTCTAAGGGTATCAGAAAGGTTTTGAATGGTCTGTTGTTCCTGCGCAGCCTGCACTTCCTGAAGCGGCATCTCTTCAGAACACCTGCAACAACGTGTATATCGAATAGCTGAAAAAAGCTGACATAATGATATCAGGGTTGAACTGGAGTTTCTTACATTTTGTGGTAGGCTAATGCCTGAGCAAGATTCATCAGAGTCGGACAAGAAGTAAGCCTCTGGCATACGCTCGGCGGAAGGGGTACCTGTAATAAGTCAAGTCAGAGGAGGTATTAATAAGCTAGGGGGAGAGGGTGAGGTGGGGTTGGGGAGGAGCTCATCAGCACTAGGAAGACCTCGTTTTGTCTGCTTCTACCCTTCTTAGGCTGAGAATCTCCAGAGAAAAGTTCATGCATTGCTTCTACAGCTATGTTCCCACCATGATCATGCTGCAAGCCCCCAAGCACGTTGTCCGACAAAAGTGCAATTGGGGATATGTCAGTCGCCCTTAAGAATGGAATTGGTACCGTGTTACCAGCAGTGTATATAGACCAAAGCTGTAAAAATATAGTTACCAAAACAGTAAAGTTTAGAACTAGAAAATTTGATTACTGAGTTATCTAATTGTACAAGTTTGGATGATAGAACTACCTTGTCCAATGCTTTTCTACTGACGGTCTCACTAGTAGCTGAAGGTACAGTCAGGCTAGGATCACCACCAATAGTCACTCGGGAAACACTATTTGCCTTGATGTTTTGCTCAGGTGATTGCGATCTTGTAGTCAGATGCCCGACAATAGCAGGACTACCCATCCTGACAAGTTATTATGAATGAGTTACTATTACGCGAGAGACAAATTAAACTGATTTAACATTCATGTCTTCTGATGAATAACATTTCCAGGATGAATGCATGACTAGATAAAACTCTCGAAGAGTTGAATGAAAATTGCTAAGCCAAACCTAATAGCTTATCAAAACTAAAACAGTGTATACTGGGAACTCGAAATCTGGTTAATGCATGTGCAGAATTTGAAAGAACAGATAAAAGATAACAAAATTCTTTTTCCTTTTCATTGTTGAGTATTTTACTCAGAATAGGAGCATTTATTGAGTGCTAGGCAGTATATTGGAAAATACATAATTAAGGTATACCCATGTCATCTTAGTTCAAGGAAAAGCTTCTGCCGATCTCCATGAGAGAAACAGCAAAAAGAACTTCTTTCAAGATATGCTTAAGGATCAAATTACGTCTTACCAATAATTCTTAACTGCAAGCAAGAGTGAAAAGAAAATTTTGTTCCAGTTCTATTTTCCAAATAAATTAAAAGAGATGAGAGATAGAGTACAGAGAGTCTTTTGCTTTATCTTCGACTGAAGGTTTTCCGACGTGTCCAGTAGCAGGAGATGACTCTTCTGCTCTTGCAGATGTGGGCAGTGTATCTGTTTTGGTTATCTCGACATTATCATGAACTACTACAGTCCCAAAATCACCTGGTAAGAATATTTTTATCAGTGCACTGGCAAAATTAGAGAGCTGTCTCTACAAAAAGAGGGAATGAGTAATAGGTCTAGATTCTAACTATAACAAGAAGGTTTTGATGCAGAACATATTTCTGTAACAAAAGAAGCAGATTTCCTCTGACATCTACCAATTTTATGAGACATTCCAAACTACCCAGTTTCATCTGAACCTTTTCACAGTTTTCAAGAAGACAACCTTTGTCAATGTAAACCAGACATGCTCAACAGGAACCCAACAATTTTATTTGGAGCTTTTCATTCATGTATAAAGTTGAAATCCCTCGTTATGTGTTGATTTAGTACTTTATAATAATGCAGTAGACAAGTAAACCAACATGCTCTAAAATACAAGTATCTATTTCCAATAGAAAATGAGGGAATGTCACCTTCTACAGCAGTTTGTCTGCCATCTGTTGAAGCAAGTTTATCCTTTGTGCTAACAGCAAGCATACCAGAGGACTTATGCTGGCCATCCTGAGGTCTAGATGGAACAGTTCGGGCAATGGTTTCATTTGATGCTGAATCCCCCAGAGGCTACAACACCCAAAATGTGTAGCAGTCAGAAAAGATAGACTTCTCTGTTGCAGGTCAGAGCAAAAAAGGATGTTTTTCCCTACTATGCTAGGTACAACAGAATGAGTGTTGAGAACAGCAGTTGAAGCATCAAGTTTTAAATAAATCTAATGGAAAGTTAGGTGTACCCCTTCTCTTGGCAATGTTGTATCTGATGCAATGTCGTGTGATTGCAATGCCATTGATTCCCTAATTTGCTTTGCCTGCTCGATCTTTGGCACCATAGCTGATGCACCAGTTCTACATTTTTCAATGAATTTGTGCTACAAATGATCAAAAAGTAAGTGATAAGACGTAACAACTGAAGTAAATAAGATTAATTTAGCATGTGTACAAGTGTGGAAGTGCTTATGCATAGGCTTAGCATCAACCTTTTTAATTCATTTTCACCATATTTGTTTTTCATGCTCCCTTTGCTCAAAGTTTTGCAAATATTCAACCATGTTCGAAGCAAAATCAAACTCAAATATACTATTTCCAACATTCTTTTGAGCATGGGATGCATAGATTAGTTGCAGATGACATAAAAAATACAGTTATGCGGGAAAAGATATAAACTCTAAGATAATAAACTAATAAATATATAAAATAAGTCAAATAATTTTTGTAAAGTGGTTTTTGGGTTCAATGGGGAATTCCTAGTAAGAAGAAACTTTCCAAACTACATCAAGGCACACTAAAAACTTCAAATAAATTGTCATGAAACACTTGTAAATGTAACAAAAATATTGTGTGGGATCTGATTTAAGCTGAAAGTTTGAGCAACATAAAAGAGAATACCTTCAGCATCTCCGCTGCCGTAGGACGAAGTCGTGGATCCTTAGTCAGGCATTTTGCAATGAAGTCATGGAACACAAGTGACCTGTAACAATGAATAATCAAGCCGGCTACAGAAATCTAAAGCTTTCCACATGCCAACAATATTCAAACTAAAATAGTTGATTAATTCATTTGAGTGTGTGATAGTACAGATTCTATCAACAGATTAAAATAGAAGGCTAGCTGCCATACTTTCTTATATTGCAAAATTTTACACTGCCAAAATTTTCCAGAAAAAGGAAATAACATCAAGTGCAAATATTTCTTTAACATTTACAAACTTCTCCTACGACAACATAAAGACATGCAGAATCAGGCATTAAATGCAAATATACTCCTTTCACCAACGAAGATTTCACTTTTTTATTTGAAAATGATGTAGGTTATCATGCACTAAGTTTCATGAGACAACTTGATCTGCAGATATCCTTTTCTGCAATATCCTTTTCTAAAACTAAAGTCCTGTTTCCTCGATCCAACAAAGAAGAAACCTTGATTGCATTTTTTGTCGAGGTTTTTGACAGATAATAATTGTCGCATACAGTGTTATTACTTAAGAACTTAGTTAAGATTTAACACCTTACTAAAAAATCGAGGCTCATATGTCATGTACCTGACTAAAATATATCTATGATGAAGCAGACAGCTTCAAAACCAGTAAGGATTGCCAAAGAAATTAATTACTAGCATATAAGAACACCTAATTGAATATGTTATCAAGTCTTAACAACTATACACACCAGAAAATTACACTTCGCGAGAGTTGAGCACAAATAAATTTCCATGGAAGTTGCTTAAACTAAAATAAAAGATACAAAGATAAACCATTTCTCCTTATCCTCAAGCATTGGAGCAGGTTCGATGGAAATCATAAACAATACCTGCCACAATTTTGAATTAGTTAAGCATCTAAAAGTAATACAGTTAAAAAAAATTTAAAAAAAATAAATAAATAAATAAAAGAAGACAACAGTTAAATAAAATACTCTATAGTGCAAGCTTTATGCAGCATTACTACACAATGAGTGTACTATTTTACTCTATTACATTAGGCATATGAAGGGTAAGATAATACAATGACCAGTAAAACAGATAGCATATGCGCCATAGTTCATGAATGCACCAATATCAGTACAATGCAATATTAGAGCACTTGAACCATCAATTAAATTTTACAAAAGGGTCTCATCTTATAAGTGCATAAAACAACTATAAATACAAAATTTAATACTAAGGTCTATAGGCTCACTCTCATAGGATGAACAGCTGATCTTGGAGGGAATCTCTGGAAGAAACCAAATTCAAACAGCCAGAGTTAGCACCAAATATAGTTATGAATTAGTGCATTGTAAGTCAAAACACATAATTACTGCAGGAACAAAAGGATAAGGCTGGGGAAAAACTAGAGCTAATAACATACCTCAGCCATTTCAATTGCAGATACTCCAAGAGCCCACACATCCACCTGTAAAAACAGGATGGTATTTAAGAGTATAAATACAGCCTTCCATTCTGAAATGTCTGATAATTTTTTATAATTAAGAATGAGCCATCAAAGACTTCTCTTTCAGACAAACTAATCAAAGAATATACCTTTCCATCGTATCGGCTCTCTTGTATAACTTCAGGAGCCATCCAATGTGGTGTACCGATGAACTAAGAAATAAAACCTCAATTATATAAAACTGTTAAAAAATATATATCAAACTTAAGAAGAGATCAAGGGCTAAGCATTGCGAAGTAAAACCATGCATAGATTAAACCTCTAAGACCACGCATAAATTAAACCTCGAATATCCAGCTCTCGTTTAAAAGGGTAACTTTACGCTGTGGAACCATGCATAGCTGGATAAAGTTTTAATATTTAAGTACTCATTCTTCATATGATCAGAGAATCTGACCTACATATAGAACAAAATATACAAAACCTTTTCTGTTTCACACCAATGAAAGATATGTGATCTTAATTTGATTCATAACAAGCATATCAGTTTGCTCAGATGGAGTATTGGAGTAGCATAATCCTTAAGGAAAGTATTAGATTTGCAATTAACAGGCTTATATTCAGCAATATCTATTTTCCATATAAAGTGTCAGAATTTAATATAGTTAAGGCAAGGAAATGTGAATAATCAAATATACCGTGTTACGCTTGGACATAGTTCTTGTCAACTGTGCAGCAACTCCAAAGTCACCTATAAATATTTTTCTTTTCTTAGCAACAGATCATAAACTTTAAAGTGGAACTGGTAATCTCAAGACTAACCCAACTTAACTTCTCCTTGCTCAGTCAGCAAAATATTACCACCTTTAATATCTCTATGCACCTTGAAAATTGAATGCAAATAAGACAGACCCTGCATTGACAGATACATAAAATAAGCAGGAGCCATAATCATGAATTTCGCTTGTCCCAAAACAATGATAGCTTTTATCATAGATCACAATGCGTTGCTTAAATTGATGATCTTTGGAAAGAAAAATAGCTGCATCAGCTTTGATGTAGTGTTTAGATAACAAAGCTTACCAAATGAAATGCTTACACTTTATCTAGATACCAAGCAAGATAATGCTCATGGCAAAATAAATAAGTTATTAACATATTTTATTAGCAAACAAGGGAACCTTCAAAGCTTCTCTACAGATAAATGCTATTTGATACTCCTCAAGAGCCTCATCCGTAGCATTCATCAAGTCAGCAACACTTCCACCCCCACAGTACTCCATTACTATCTGCCAAAAAAGAAAATCGAGGATTTCACTTAACTTAATATTGAACAATTATAATCAAATTCAAAACAGCACGCAGAGGAAGCATAAAATGTAAAAGCCGGAACTCCTATCTAACCAAAACAATAAAAACAAAAACAGCATTAGAAAAAAATCCTCTTCATACCCATAGAAACTCTTCTCCTTGGTAGCTTCCTAGATAACGAACAACATTAGGATGACTGCACTGCTGCAACATCTCAATTTCACCACGAATTTCTTCGTAACCTTCCTCCTGCAAACATATTGAATTTCAGAATTTAAATAATCATTGAAATACCCATGGTGGTACCATATATATCAATCATACCCCTTCAGTCAGTGATATAACTTTGATAGCAACTGATTCTGAAGTCCTTAAATCTCGAGCCTTGTAGACAGCCCCATATGAACCCTTTCCTGTGGATTAGAGGATCAACTTCAATTTAATTTAAAGTCATGCGGTAATTATTTTAGGCAAAATAAAAAATAACGAATTCAAGAAAGTTTTTCCCTTCTCCATTTTCCAATAAAAAGGCTTCATATCCAATCATTCCAGTCACACTCATTTTTACAAATATGTACAATCATTTTTCTCTACCACTCATCGTATAAAAATAAATAAAATTATTATCCATATTATAAAAAAAATATCATCACTGTTTACAAGGAAAATGAAAAATAAGAAAATTTCCACAACCATTACACCATTATATTTTCTTACCTTGCGCAGTAAATTGCTTATTAATGACTTAGATCCTGTAAATCTACGTGTTTAAGAGGACTTCTATAAAGCCTAAATTTCCACTCTCTATCACTATGAAAAAATGATCACTGATCTTTTAATATTTCAACTGGTTGGTAATGCTACAAGAAATCCAATATTATGAGTGGCTTGATGTAGCTTTGATTCTAATCTAATTAATTCAGATTTATAAGTTAAATCTAAAGATCATGGCTACAAAAGAAGTGAAACTTAACACTCACAAAGAAAAGTTCAAACTCACTCCCAGGCATCTAATTGGCGTTTTTCCTTCTTACCATGGCAATAGAGACTAGCCAATTTCTTTGCAACATATGACCTAAGAATATTAATGACTGAATAAATTGGAGACTGCTTCGAGTGATACCATCTTACTACACTCCGATTACCATAAGATCACACTTTCAGTCTGGGCACATGGCCGTGTCTAATGGTAATCGAACAGCAGGTAGCACACCTTTTGATCCAAAACTGTCTGATGTAGCATCACTAGTTACCATGATTTGCATGCAAAATTTGAATCAGCTACCGAACAAATACAGGCAAGTACTATATACAACTTTTACATTTATTGAAATCTAATCCACTAAATCAAAGTTAGGAAACAGTTCATTTGTCCATGAGTCTCCCGAAAACGCTCAGATCTAAATGTCACTGCATTAGGCCAGAAATGAATGATTATTCAGTAGCTAGATTACATTTGGTATATACGCCAGCAAAAGATTCGCATTCCACATCTAAGATTTGGACAATAACTTTATTTTCCCACCAATTATGCAACTACGAATGAGAGAAAACAAGCAAGCACTTCAACTCAAAACTTGAATATTTACCGAGCTCATGGAGCAACTCATACTTAGTGAAAGGATCCTCGCGGATCATGCACTCGGGTATGGAGCTTGATGAAACTTTTCCACTCCCCTGCTGCCTTAATTGCGCAATTCCACCGCCATGGCTCCCCTCGCCCACCGTACCGCCGCCACCACCACTGCTTTTCTTCCGTTTCCCATAACCCATTGCTCCAACATCTCCCACCTTCTGCATACTTTCAACTGCCCTCCTCATTGTCCCCCCTACTCCACCACCACCTCCTCTCCTCACCATAGTCCCCATCCCCTCCTCCTCTTCCTCCTCAGTATCTTCGTCGTCGTCTCTCTCTCTCACCACAAACGTGGAGAAGTCCCCAGCATTATCCTCTTCCTCATCCCCAATTCTGCTCATAGGGCTTTTCCTCTCCCAAATCGGAGTCGCAGCCCCACTCCTCGGCTTCGCGTAAGAAGGGGAAACATTGACATTCCTATCCGAGTAATTCGATCTCCTCCGATCAGTTTTCACAATCATCGTTCCGGAGATAGAAGCGGCGCTTTCGTCATCGTCGGAGTCGTCGATGTCATCTCCGCCGCCACCGAAGTCCTTGGGGAGGCGTTTCAATAAAGGAGGCAGTGACTCCTCCTCATCCTCAACGACGTCGTCCTTGTACACCATCGTCGCGTACAAGTCAGAAGAACTCATATCGGATTCGGGCTCCCTCGATACGGCGTCGTCCTTGTCGTGAACCACGACTGTGGAATACAAGTCGGAATTCTTCGGCGGCGGGGGCTTCCGCGGTCGCCGGGACATCGGCGAGAAATCCATCTTTCAACACCAGCGGAGCAGTGTGTGTGTGTGTGTGTGTGTGTGTGTGTGTGTGAGCGTGACACTCCACTCCTTCAGCTTCGTTTCCGAATAACGCTTTATATAAAAATCGTTGAAAACGATAGCAATTCACAATGCCACCTGTCATTGCTGTCGATGACCTGTTCATGTGGTAAATTTGGCTCCGTAAAAATAATAAATTTAGATTTTAAATTACTACTATATTCCAAACTTATTTTTTGGGTTCTTATCTTCTTAAATATGATCGTTATGGGCTTAAAGAAGTGAAGCCCACGTAACTCAACTATACTAAAATTGGGCCAAATCGTTTGATTTATCATCTAGTCTAGGGGTGGCATTTTTTTTTTCAGGTATCCGAACCGATCCGAAAAAAATTACCTGAAATACTCAATTTTTTCGGATAATTTTGGATATCGGGTAAACCCAGAACCGGTTATTCACTACCGGATCGGGTATCGAGTTTTCAAAAATACCCGAATTACCCGATCGGGTTACCCGGTTAATTTTTTTTAATTTCTATTAGTATATTAGTATAATATAATATATATACTAAGTACATTTCTCACTCATACATTTTGTCTTTATCAATTATCATACACATTTCACAAATCAAGCATTAACTTTTACACCACATCAATTCCTTAAAATATATTTTATTACTCTAATTTACACTTCTCCTCTTGCAAAATTTTTCATTTTTTTTTTCAATTTAATAGGTTATGATTCAACATGCTAATTGATTTGATGAACAGTTTGCTTAAAATTTTGTTTTAGAAAATGCTACTGTTAAATAAACAAATAAATAAATAAAAGGCTAATTATAGTGTGCACCCGGGTGCACCCTACGATTGGTTAAAAGTAATTTTTAGTAGCCACAAGTCTTAAAAATAATTTATTTTAGCCACTTTTAATATAACAGGCCAAAATGTCCTTGAAAGGGACCCACTGATCACATGTTTGAGATCTCTTTTTGACCAAAAATACAAAAGTACAATAATTTGTTTTATAGTCTATTGAATACATTAATTTGTTATTTTTATATGCCTCATGAATATATTTTTTTATTAAAATACAAAAAATGCATTAATTTTATTCGTATGAATTTTTTTTAATTTTTTCTGGAAAAAAAAATGTTGGCTGAATAGAACAAAAAGTGTTGGCCGAATAGGCCGAATAGAAGAAATATTTTTTACAATTTTTTTTTATTTTTTCTGAAAAAAAAGTGTTGGCCGAATAGAATAAATAGTGTTGGCCGAGTAGAATAAAATTGTTGGCCGAATAGAAGAAATATTTTTTTCGAATTTTTTTTTTTATTTTTTTCTGGAAAAAAAATATTGGCCGAATAGAAAAATAGTGTTGGCCGAATAGAACAAAATTGTTGGCCGAATAGGCTGAATAGAAGAAATATTTTTTTCGAATTTTTTTAAATTTTTTTTGAGAAAAAAAGTGTTGGCCGAATAGAACAAATACTGTTGGCCGAATAGAATAAAATTGTTGGCCAAATAGGCCGAATAGAAGAAATATTTTTTTCAAATTTTTTTTAATTTTTTTTGAAAAAAAATGTGTTGGTCGAATAGAACAAATAGTATTGGCCTAATAGAACAAAATTGTTGGCCGAATAGAACAAAATTGTTGGCCGAATAGGCCGAATAGAAGAAATATTTTTTCGAATTTTTTTTTTATTTTTTGAAAAAAAAGTGTTGGTCGAATAGAACAATTAGTGTTGGCCGAATAGGCCGAATAGAAGAAATATTTTTTTAATTTTTTTTTAAATTTTTTTTGGAAAAAAATATTTCTTATAGTATTAAATGTGGTCACACCCACCCTATTTAATGCAGTCAACACTGACATAATCATGCCCCCATTATTGTCGTCTTTTATCTCACAGTTATGGGGATAATTTGAGGAGTCCACCAAATAGTGACTAGTAAAAATTATATATAAGAGAGGAGACTATTTAAAATTGTACTTAGTGAATAGCGGCTACTATAAATTTGGTCCGATTTTTTTAAAGTTAATGTATCATCTCTATTTTCCTTCTCTGTTGCATTTTTTCTAGCGTCACCTCTATTCTGTTCGCGCCAAGCCGCCGAACCTCACGCCGGTCACCTGCTGCACCATCTTCCGAAAATTGGCGGGATCCGCCGTGATAAACGTCGTGATCGCGCGCTTCGACGCTCGCGACTTCCGCTTCGCCACCCTGCCGGTCGGCGCGATGCCGCCGCGGCACAGCTTCTGCAGCTGAGCTAATTCGTTCTCGGAGCCGCCGGAAGGAGTCGGCGCCTGAAGCGGTGATGGCTGCGCGAAGAGAGACTCGACCAATTCGACGAAGTAGGCGTCGGCGTCGGAGGACGTCGCCGAGAATGACTTGTGCAGCGCCTTCGTTAGTGTCGTTTTTCTTGGTGAAGATGTCGGAAATCCAAGCATCGGCGGCGAATGTAGGGCGGAGCATCGATGTCTGCTCCATCATCATCAAATTTTCCGACGCCATTTATATCGCACAAATTCACGCTTGGTGTCGGAAATGTTTGCTGGAACTGCTGCTCCAACTCTTCTGCGGTTTTCTTCTTATTCAAGTACCTATACGATTTAACGAAAATTGAAGTGGAGCCTCAGCAGCAGAGTTGCTTAAGATAACTTTAAATAGAATGGAAGGCAAGTGTGAATAAAGATTGGAATAATACTTCATATGGTCAGCTTGAAAATCATATGCTTCAGGTCTTTCTCGAAATCCAATACCAATGAAAGCATGGCGAAGGCGCCCACCTGTATGAGTTCAAATGAGTCAGTTTATTTATGTGTGTGTTTGTGAATAAAAAGCTCATGCAAAAACTAAGCAGCGAGATCAACAGGGAAGGCACTGTGAGCATACAACCTATGAAAGTGGAATCAAACTCACAGAACTGTAACTCAAGCTTGTTTTGGAATGGATGTTGAGAGAGAAGGGGAGGTGGTGTGTGTCGTCGGTGCATTTCTCTCTCTTCTCCGTAATGTGCAGGCTGTCACATTCTCTCTCTTCACCCCATTGGCCAGGTTCTGTCAGACTGTCACAATAATAGGGGAAAACCGGTTGAAGGGGTAGTTTTTTTAATTAAAAATTAATTTTTTTATCCAACGGTGTATGTTAAAATGAGAAGGACCACGGTATAATAAAAAATTTATGTAAAAATCGGGGTAATCGGATCGGGTACCCAAAATTTCGGGTAATTTAGGGAACCCAAAATTTCGGATAATGATATTATCGATTCTGGTTCGGGTAATAAAATTTCAACTCGAAATTTGGAGTACCCGGACCCGAAACTCAAAAAACCCGATACCCACCCCTAATCTAGTATAGCATAAATACAAATTCGTTAGTAGCTGTTGAGAATTTAGGGGTGGATGGTACGATATACCAAAAATATTCAAGCATATCGTATACTGTATCGAAACTTTCAGCATAAAAAAATGCATGTCGATACCGTACCGAAAGTTCGGTATACCGAAATTTTCGGTTCACTAATAATCAACACCGTATTATACCGCATACCGAAATATTACTCCCTCCGTCCCAAGAATACATTCACACTTTCTATTTTGATCCGTGCCAAGAATACATTCACCCCCTAAAAATGAAAACAATACATAATATCAATAACCTTATAATACTATAATATTACAAAAATGTCACCTTCTTTTTATACACGATCTAGTCAAAGTCAACTATATCATACACTTTATTTTACTCAACCCCTTCTCTTTCTTACATCACACCACCAAAAAGTTACTTTTCTTAATCTTTGTGCCAGAGAATACGTGTATTTGTAGGACGGAGGGAGTATTTCTTATCAATATATCAATACATACAGTTCATAACGAGAAAAGAAAAAACTGCTGCATTTGCCCAATTATCCAACAAACTTGTAAAAAAATAATACAATTCATCAGACTAACCCAAAATTTTAACAATACAATTAATTCGACTTACCCAAATTTTCAACGAACTCATCGTTCTCTAAGAATACCTATTTTAGAACACAATATCATTGTTCATCACAAAAATAATTAAAGAAAAAATCAAAACATTCTTCTAGTAATATACGAGGAGCAGAGTGAGTAAAGATTGAAACTTGAGAGACCGGCACCAGCAATGACTAGCGACTAAGAGACGGCGGAGATTAGGGAGTGGAGATGTGCGCAGATGGAGAAGCAAAATAGAAAAAAGTGGTCGGGGTCGGCGGCAGGAAAACGGAGGTTGGTAGGCGAGATGTACCACGGATGAAGAAGCAAAATAGAGAAAAGATGGTTGGGGGTTGGGGTTGGTGGCAGGAGTGCGAAGGTCGGCGGCAAGAGGGCGGAGGCTGGTGAAGAAGGTGTACTATAGATGGAGAAGAAGAACAGAGAAAGAGGGTTGGGCTGTTGTCGACAGAGGCTAGAGTTTAAAATCAAACTTCAATTGTTATTTTGAAATATACACATCACCAAGGCTTTTAATTTTTTTTTTTGGGTTAGAATTAGAAAGCTTCAACTCAGTATATAATTACTTATAATTATAATTAATATTATTTAATTAATAATTCGGTATTTCGGTATATACCGAAATACCAATTTTTTTAAACTAGCTTACCGTTACCGTACCGAAAAAATCGGTACGGTATGCTGAAATTTTTGATAAATTTTTTATTTTGCAGTACGATAATTGCGGTATACCGAAATTTTGATATTTTCGTCAAGCCCACTTGTTATAAATGAAGGGAAGCTAATGTACTCAGTCCTCACTATCGTTTGAGCCCAAATTTTTAACTGGGCTTTATGAAGTGAAGCCCACATTCGAAATTGAGGCACTGATCCGTGAAGCCTCTATTCCAAAACTAAATGAGCCCATTACAATCAAACAGATAAATAATACTTCCTTTGTTCATCTATCCATTTGTTTTTTGCACTTGAATTAAGGAGTATTATTATTTTATGTATAATGGCTAGTTGTATTAGTGGAGGGTGTGGTCAAATATTTTAATGGTATTAGTGAAGGTATGGGTCATATGTCTAAAAGGAAAAATTGATAGATTAAGAATGGACGGTCAAAATGAAAAAATAGTTAGATTAAGAATGAACTACTCAAAATGTTAAAATTGATAGATTAAGAATAGAAGAGGAGTAATATTCACATAAAATGCAAATGATGACTTTGGATGAGATAGAAAGAGTATAAATTTTGTCTTTTTAAATTTAACTATTGAGACATGGAGTATTATTTTTACTGGAGTATTATATTTTCTTTTCTCTTGTGAGAAAATACACAATTTTCACTCGGAGAAAACAGAATGCAGGGAATTTGATGGCAATGTCAGCTTGGAAACAACAATAGCAGGGTGGTTTCAAGAACTCGAGTGCCGTTAATATACATTAATTGAACACATAATTACATCGTCCCTAATAATCATCTAGATACTCCATTGAATTTCTGCAAGATTAATCAATGTGCACAAAAAAGGAAAAGGAAAATGAAAAGGGATTCTAATTCTAGGGTATGTACAAACGGTGATTTTAATTTCATTGGAAGGAATCGGTTTGCTCTAAACACGGCCTCTTCTGTTTCTGATTGGCGGTGGCGTCCGTGGCGGCGATGATTTCTCGGTAGCAATTTAAGAAGGTAACACTCTCATCCACCATGAAATACCCGATAAAAATCTGGTAAAATTTGTAGAACCGGTCGCCGAAGGGGAAGAACCAGGTGAAGACGAAGAAGAAGCCCTGGAAGATGTGGACGACAATCATGGCTCGAAAGAGGAGCTCGACGGAGAGCGGATGTATGAGGTTGTTAATGGCTGGTTTCTTCTTCGGATGCATATGTTTTAACCTAACGTACTCCTGGTGCAAATAGGTGCTGAAATAGCCGCCGTGGAAGACGGAGAGGTTGAGGAGGAAGGCGGCGGAGACGGCGCATTCCCAGCCGTTGTGTTTGAGGGAGGTGACGAGGAACTGGCAGAGGAGGGAGATGCAGAGGTCGAGGGCGATAGGCATGGCGATTTTGACGCTGAAGAAGAGGCGGTAGGCGATGATGAAGACGACGGCGGCGAACCAGGATACCGGGTAGTCGAGGAAACGGGTCATGAAAAGAACCGACCCGTTTGCGTTGGAGATGACGGCGAGGAGGAGCCAGAACTCCGTCAGCCATGGCTGGTGTGCGCAGTTCAGTGGTGTCATTTTGGTTTTCTATTTCTCTCTCTTCACAACAATGGCGAAAGGGGTAAGTAATTTTTGGAATTAGGTTGTTTGGCTTTCAATAAAAATCGCTGTTTTCTGGGATTTTTCTGCTAAAAGTGAACGGTCAAAAAGTTAATCCAAGATGGACTACTCATCTTCTTATCTTCCACTCAAATTTTAACCCATCTAATTCACAATTAAAACTAAAATCCTCTAACAATGAAATAAGATAATTTAAAAAACGTCTTATTGCCTAGTTTGATTATTTAAAAAATGTTAATTAATTTATTTTAATCAAATTAAATATTTTATATATCAACAATGTACTTAACGATGTACACATTTGAGATTTTTATAAGACACCATAATAAAAAGTGATAATTGTGCATAAAAATTTTAAAATAATTTATTAACAATTCATATGGAGTAATAAAAAATTATGCTTAAATAATAAAAAGTGATAAAATTGAACATTAAAATATTTTATTAAAAATTCAAATCTTAATCTTAATCTAAATACTCCCTCCATACCTTTTAAAAATGGATTTTTTCCATGTTGAGCATCCCACCCAAAGAATTATCTTTCATTTTTTACATATATTGTTTCACACACACCCACTAATACAATTAAAATATGGGACTCACACTCTCACTAATACGACTACCACTACACATTAAATAATAATAATATATTACTTTTTAATTTACGTGCTAGAATATAAATGATCCTCAAGCAAAAGACCCTCTTAGTGAAGGAGGGAGTATTAATTTTATTAGGATTTAGTGTTTCTAAAGGATTTAGAGTTTATAGCATAATGTTTTCAGTGAGACGCTCATTAAAATAATTAAATATTTGTAATTTTGACATTTTCGAATAAGGAAATAATCTAATCCAAATTCTGATCATATATTTCTCACACAAATCTCAGTCACTCATTAAAATAATTAAATAATTATAATTATGACTTTTTAAAATTAAGAAATAAACTATTATTTATTAAAATTTGAATAATACTCTCTCCGTCCACTGTCAATCTATCTATTTTACCATTTTGGATCGTCCACTTTTAATATATCAATTTCCACTTTTAGACACATGAGACCCACCCACTCACTAATACAATTACAATTAAAATATGAGACCTACACAACTCATTAATACAACTACCCACTATACCAAAAGACAAACGGATAGATTAGGGATGGACGGAGTATATTATTTGAATATATATAAAATTTTCAAATAAATCTTAATCACTCATTAAAATAATTAAATAATTGTAATTATGATTTTTTCAAATTAAAAAATAATTTAATTAAAATTCTAACTAGGGGTGTGCACGGTGCGGTTTTGCGGTTATTTCGTCAAAATTTAAATTGCATTGTTATGTGCGGTACGGTTTGTCAATTAATTTTAAATTGCGGTTTGTCAAGTAAAATTTTCTATGCGGTTTTATGCGGTTTTGTTACGGTTGGCGGTTTAACGGTTTATTAATTAGTAACATACTTAACATAACAATATAATTCATTTGGATACATAAAATAAATAAATATGAGATTAATTTAAAGTGTTTCTTCACCCTTAGAAATAAAATATTAGAAATTTTATCAAATTAGATAATAAGATCATAAATATATGAAATCATCGTTAGAATTTCATAAACAATTGAAATAAATATACATAACATAAAGTAACTTGTACTAAAATTATTTTACAATCCAAAATATTTAATCTTTATAAATTTTTTTACTCTTTTAATAATACATATACATATATATATATATATATATATATTAAATATATTTATAATTATATAATAGAGTGTGGTGCGGTGTAATTTTACATAAAAATCGAAATTGCAACATTCAAGCGGTGCGGTTTTTCCCAAAAAAATTAACCACGGTTTAGATAAAAAATCACTTTATGCGGTGCAACGCGGTGCGGCTCGATCGGTTTTTGAGGTTTTAAAAAGTTTTTGCCCACCCCTAATTCTAACCATCTATTTCTTAAATAAATTCCAGCCAGCTATTTATTTAATTCAAATTATTACATTGATAGCAATGATAAATCAAATAATTCAGAAGAAAAGATTATGGATAAGGTGCCCAAAACTATTGTGTTTTCATGAGAATTAAACATAGAAACTTGATGCTTTCGCATCAAAATGTAGGAGCAGGATGGTCCAGCTTAAGATAGCACTCTAAAACTCTATTCTCGTTATTGTTGGGTTTTATCTACATACAGTGATGCTAGGAAAGTCTCCAATGCAGATTGGGGGACAGCTTCCTCAGCAGTGAAGGTTATCAGAAAAATCCTATTTACGCTGTAAAGAAACTTCAACACTTATTCTAATTGGTAAGGCTTTCCGGTCTTGAATTGCCCCATACAGTCCCTTTCGCATCTTCTCGTTCTCCTCCAACTCGGACAGGGAACAAACAATGAAAGGAGATAGCAGGAATGGACCAGGGTAGCAATCAACATCCTAACCCTAATTTACCAAACGATTTCAATTAAATTCAATAAGCAATTTAAAAGTGATAAGCCTAATTTACCAAACGATTTCAATTAAAAAAGTGCGTACCCTGCTGTTCCGCACTTGTTCAAGAAATTTCTTCACAACATTGCGGTCCAACTTGCGCTTAAATCCGGATCCATCGCTGTCGCTATTACTATCAGATTCTTCGTCTTCCCAATCAAACTTGTCCAAGAGTCCATTAATCATACCGTATAAGAATTGTGGGCATTCTTCCAATGGCGATGAAACGCAGGTTTAGAGTTTAGGTTTCCAAGGGGTTAAGGTTTATTTATAATTATGACTTTTTTCAAATAAAAAAGTAATTTAGTCTAACAAATCTCAGCCATCCATTAAAATAATTATAAATATGACTTTTTCAAATTAAGAAATAAGATATTATTTATTAAAAATTTGAATAATATTAAATATATTATTTGAATATATTCAAAATTTCAAATCAGTCATCCATTAAAATAATTAAATAATTGTATACACGAAACTTGAGATGAGTCTTTTAAATTATTTGCAATGGAAGTTTGATTGAGTTAATTAACAATAAAGTATTGTTTATAAATTAGTAATATAGAATCTGATCTTATAATTTTGAAAAAAGAAACCTTTATTGTTGCATTTTAAAATTCTGCATTTTAACCTCATTGCAAAAGATATTAATAAACTTATATGAATTGATCAACTTAATAGGGTCGCAAGGTTTTATAAGTGTTTTACTCATAACTATATTTGACTTTAATATTAAAACATTATGTTAGATATAATTCAAATAAATATTATTCGATTCAAATATCATAATAAGTAAAGTTGTTGCCTTAAAAATAACATTTTCCGTGCAATGCACGGGTTCAGTTACTAGTTATTATAAATAAAAAAATGTATTACTTTCAATAGAAGTAGAGTAATAAAAAAAATTATCGGTAATATATATATTTATATATATATATATATATGAGTATTATTAAATACACACCCCATTTTATTGAATATACACCTTTTATTTAATACACACCTCCTTTAATTTTTATTTCTTAATTTTACTGTATACACACCCCTTGAAATTACAGAACTAACCTCTCTGAAAGAAGCAGCTTAACGTAAAATCTCAATTCAATCTTGATTAATTAAACATTCTACTTCTTTTCAAAATCTCAAATTTAACTCTAATTAATAATTGAAGAGAGTTGGGGGCAAGTTCATTTTTTTTTTTTCTGATTTAACTCTAAAAATTCATATTATGTTGGCATTAAATCCTTTCCGATCAACCCCTTCACTGGTCATCTCCACCTCCTCGACGGCGGCAGACTCTCCCATATAAACTTGCAAATCTCGCAGACAAATACGGGCCCGTTTTCACAATCCGGTTAGGCGTCCATTGGTCCCTGGTCATTAGCATCTGGCAACTGGCCCGAGAAATGTTCACCACCGCCGACGCAGCCGTGTCGTCGCGTCCACGGCTGAGAGCTGCCAAGCACTTGGCTACGACATGGTCGGTGTTCTGATTCTGCAGCATCGTGAATGTGATCAAGATAGGGTGGGAGTAGGGGTGGAGTTGCGAGTGCTTGAGTATTGACGAGTTGGAAAAAAGTGAAATAGCTAAATACAGATGCAAGGTCATAAGATCAATTGTGTCTATCAAATTCCATTCTCTCTCCTTTTATTGTGGTGGGGATTGGAAAATTAAGAACTTGTTCAAGTTTTTTTTAAGCAGGGTTATCAAATATTCAGTACATTTGATGATTGGAAAGTGATATTATAAAGCAGTGCTACCAAATATTCTTCAATATTCAGTACATTTGATGTCATTCGTGGAGCGTGGTAATGGATACCTTCCCTATGGCATTCATATGCAAATAGGTGGTCAGGAGCAAACTATGTGGGATCGAGAGTCGACGCTTGGACCGACGCCTATGTCGACACCCATTTTTTTTATTCCGGCATTGAAATACCACAACACTAACTCATATTCACCCACCAGGTTAACCTGGCTCCTATAAATTATAATAATTAAAATTTATATTCTTTCCCAATGCATTCTATATGTATCGACATTCGTCGATGTTAACCGAACCGACCGAAATCCAAAAATTGAATTTTTTCCGATTTTTTTTTGAAAACCGAAACCAAACCAAATTAAGTTAAAACCGAATTAAACCAAACTGAAATATTCCGGTCGATTACACAGGTTAACCAAAATCGAAATATTTTTTTAATAAATTAAAAAAATATAAAATTAAACATCAATATTCACATTATTTCTCAAATTCACACTTAAATCTTGCAATATTTCAAAAATTCACAGCTTAAACCTGTAAACATTACAACATTCACATTATTCTATTTTTAGATCGTGCTGACGCCGTCGCCGGAACTGGAGAAGAAGGTGGTCATCCATCATTAGTTTGTTGAGGCAAATGCTTAGATCAATTGATAAAAGCCATTGTTAATGTCCCCACTTCACTGAACTCTAGAAAAATTCCTGCATAACAAGCAAAACCCACAAATAATTAATGCAAACATGTTTTAGATCTGCCCATAAAACCCATCTAATCACGGTAAACATAGCTAATCAAGTTACCTAAACACAGAACACACACAAGCCTATAAAACACCCAAAACCACCCATTAACCCGTCTAATCACATAGCACATCTGCATAAAACAGATCCCCCAAATCATCCTTCAATATATCTAACCATATAAACACATAAATAAAAGAAAAAGACAAACAGATAGTTTAAGGAAAAATGGGTGTACCTATTAAGCCTCAAACACATCGAAACAGTTGGGAAGAAAAGGGGGTGTTGTGCTGAGGTGAACAACAGATCTAGAGATTTAGGCATGCAGTAATTAGAATCCGAAGAGAAAAATGGAGCCCAAATACAAGAACCAAACCCCAATTTGCCAACATAAAAAACTCTTGTCTCCAAACCTCTTATTCTGGGTAACCCTCTTTCTCAAAACTTCAGAGCATCCAAAAAGGGAGTCAAAATCGAATCATATACGTAGTGATACAGAGAGAAAGAGATGAAGGAAAATCTCCAATATCTCTATCTTTCTAGGCCAGAAAGCTTGGGTGCGCAGCCGTGAATGGGAGATGAGGAATGGGAATTGGTTAATGTTGGGTGCTAGGGTTAGGTATGCTTATATATAACTATTATTTCGGTTCGGTTCGGTTAACCAATTTTTAAAATTTCTATAACCGAAAACCGAACCGAACACCGAAGTTTTTTATTTTAAAAATCATAACCGAACCGTAAACCAAAAACGAACCAAATTATTTAATTTGCTTCGATTTGGCCAGTTTATTCGGTTTTGTCCAAAGTTTGCACACCCCTACCCCACAGTAGTGTTTTTTAAATTATTTTTAACTCAAAAAAAAAAGTGGGTTTTTTTACGGCTCCCCTAATTATTCTTCTCAATCTGATTTTAAACCAGTGGGAATTCGATGTGTAGAGGGGGACTTTACCAAGTTATAAAAAAACCTTCTTCTTGAATGGGAGTACAGGTGAAGAGTGTGATTGAGGAGGTGATGGATGAGGGAGAAGAAGTAGAAGAGAGGAGAGAGAGAGCTAGGGAGGTTGCGGATATGGCGAAGAATGAAGTGGAAGAAGGGGGTGTGTAATGTGTATTTAATAAATTAATGATATTTTAAACTTTTCAAAAATTTATAATCTAATAAAATAATAATGGGATGTGTATTCAATAAAATAGGGTGTGCATTTTGTCTAACCCTCTATATATATATATCATAGAATTGGATATGAGTAATACCGAAAAGAATACTATCAAAAGTACTAATGGAGAAAAATAATAAAAATACAGTTTTACACCCCTAAATATGCTCTAAGATCGACGAGTCAATCATTAAAAGAAAAATCAAAACAAGAATGTTTACGAAACTACAAACAAACTCCATAGCGTTAGACTTTAGTTCGTTCACAATTTTGGCAACATTAAAAATTGGACTTCCAAATTATTCACGCTAGTCCAAGACAAATATACACGGATTTTTTTTTTTTTTTTTGCTCTTCTTTCCATAAAAAATGTTATAAAAATTTTTATTTGAATATCTGGCATTGCATTGTGGAAAAATTTGCCAATTAACGTTGTAATATCTGTTTGTTGTATGATTAGGTGAATTTTGATGATGATTCTTTTTTGATTGCGTCGATGCTTGTATTATTCTACTTCTTCTTTCTTCTGGTATTGTCATCCTTTTGGAAACTTCATGATCATTCACTGCGGCATAATCATAAATGTTCTTTACTGTTATTATAGGTTAAATTGACTATGGCTTGTAAAATTTATGCTAGTTTTAGTGGGATATATAGAACCCATTAATTTTATTTTGGTTTTGACCAGCTTGATAGAATTACATGATATGGGAAATGATAGAGTTGGACTGAAGGAATGGCAGCAAGTTGCTGTTGCAGTTGGATCGACTATTAATGGATCGACGTCAAGCCGATTTGATAGCTGCTTTGGGAGAGACTACTGGAAAGCTGCATATGAAAGGGTGCTTGAGAGGATGAATAGGACTCCAGAGGGCAGGGTGAGCTTATCATGCACTCCTATTGAAAAGTGGTGGTTTTCTACAAGCATGTTCTTACCTAGAAAATTTTGTTTGATTTCCAAAGAGGAATATATTTATGCTCATCAGCTGCCTTTATCTGATTTGCAATACCATGTGTGATGCATTGCATAAAATACGTTTCTTACTCATCTCTGGTAATCTTTATGAATTTCTTACAATTCCATCTTGTTTAAAATTTGATGATATAATTGTAACTTCACATGTGAGCGATGCAAGTGCCATCAAATTTTGCCATTGTACATGATGGCATAGAATCATCCATCTTCTGTAATCTTGTATGAATTTCTTACAACTCCATCTTATTCAAAGTTTGATATCTTTAGGATTGACCATCTGAAGCACTGCAATTTGCAAATTCATATGTGAGCAAGTGCCATCACATTTGCTCTTGTATGAAATGCAATGATTTGACGAGCGCCATTTAAAACGAGGATTTGGAAGATGTTCGTCGCATATGGGGAATATTTCTTGCCTGAATAGACATGTTGCATCTCATCGTCGAAGAATTTGTTCTTCATTAGAATCTAACGAATGTAAATATATACGAGACATTTGATTATGAAATTGCTGATAGTTTCTTATGAATTAGAATAAGGGTATGAGAATCTCCCTGATTGTAAACAACTGCATCCTGATGAACTTTGAACAACTCATACAATGATACAACATAAGTTACAAGAGAATACTAGTCTTTCGATAGCATTCAAACGTTTTGTCATATATTCAATTTTTCAAGCCATTGAACAACAGCTAATGAGAATACACAAATAGGCTTTAACGACCATAAACGTAGCATGTTGCAAGAACACGTCTAGTTCACCCACAGTGGGCACAACGATAGGCAATAACATTGCACTTAGTAAAAATAAGAGTCAAACTTCCAAGAAATCAACACAACATTGCAAGAGGTTTAACTGAATCTGAATATGACACAATTGCCACCACATTAACACACAGAATTCACAAATCACGATTGGTGAGACTAGCAGGGGGCCTTAATTGCTACTGCCACCGAACAGGTAACCCAAAGAAGAACCTCCTCCAGGGGCAGCATGGACCTTGGTTGATGGTCGATCCTGTCACAAAGAAATTACTCAAATCAATGAAAATGTGAGCATAAAGTTGAATAAACATGAACCAACTTGGTCTAAGTTGAATTCATTCATCAGACTTTATTCAGCCGTATTCTCTTTATATCTCAACTCAAGAGGCAAGAGTGGGTATAGGTAACCATTGGAGTCAGAAAAGGGAAAAAGCACAGATAACAGAACAAAAAATATTACCTACATTTATAATTGAAGCGATGATGATGATAAAAGATGAAGTCACAAAGATACTAATGAGACGCGTCTATGCTATCAACATCATACAAGTATTTCATCATGTAATTGCTTCCATGAGATGCATACATGAGACAATGAGTGATAAAGGTAAACAAGTAAGGAACTATCTCCAGAACTCATGTATTCTGTCAAATGTCAAGTGCCACATAATTCCCATGCATCTAGCTCGTTGCTGTGTGAGGTGCCGATAACTAACATTGCAAACAGAACTTAAACTAGAAGTAAAAGAAATCATCAATCAATAAAAGAAAACAAGGTAAAATATGAACTCATCAAGATAAATCTAGTCAAGCACCTGGGATTTCCCATTGTGAAAATGTTTTTTATTGGTCAGTATAACTCTCTTTTATTCCTCAGGAATAGTCTAACCAAAATACCATGGAGAAGTAATCCTCATCGACAACAATCAAACATTAAAAACTTGTTTCATTGAAAACATACCGTGATGAAATTGGAAGTATTTTGACCATCTGCCCTGAAGTAGTTGTTGCTCGTACTACTATGAATGCCCGCAGGAATCTGCTTGCTAACATCTACCGGCTGAGGAGTAGCATTGGGTTTCGCCGAAGGTTCATTACTTGCGACCCTAGTTTCATTGGGCACAGTTTGTGCTTTCTCAGCTGCTGGTTTTGGAGCCTCGCCGTTACCAAACAAGTAACCCAATGAGCTCTGTCCCCCACCATTGCTAATACCACGACGCATATTTCCTATACCTTCCAGATCAAAAAATTACAAATCTGATCAAAACAAAGTAAATGAAAGCAACAAGCTTAAGCTTAAGAACACCAACTTCTAGATCTGTATGATTACGTACAAATTCCCATAGAAATGGAAATCAACAGATGACTTATTAACAATTGATTTCAACTCCTCATGATCTTCCAAAAACAACTTTCAGTTTCTAACTCAATTTTGCAGCAACTGGTACACCACTAATGATCGTTGTGTAAAAGGCAAAGAAAATCAATCATCCAGATCATAGGACTCTTCTAAGCTCTATCACAAAGTCTTAGGCTAAACCACAGTTTCCCCTCGTTCAGACATCAATTTGTTTGTTTCGTGCCTCAAATTCAAGTAATTACACCTAACTTATGCTGAAAAAATTCAACAAAATTAACAAAGAGTAGATCAAGCACATTCAGTTCTAAAGCATCTAACTGCAGTTGAAAAAATGAGCAAAACCACTTGGAAATGGAAAAAAGCAGCAAAATTCAACATCAACAGTACGCAAAATGAACTCGTTTCCTTTTACGATTTCAACTAATTGCATTAACCAGAACTGGAATTGAAATTGTGAGTCCATACAAATCAATTCAAGTGCCAACCAACAACCCATCAAGCACACCAAATCATCATCCCGAAAATGATACATTCAACCGACATAAATCATACCTAAATCGAAATCGGCAACTAAAAAACTAAAAAAAATAAAATAAATTAAAAGAGCATACTCAATTAGACAGATAGATTGTCAAAGAAGATTGTTTGTGATAACGAAACGTCCGGATTCAAGATTTCTTTTCTCAAATTACCTTTCGCCTCCTGAGTTAAAGCACACTACACTACAGAGTTCTGATCCATGATTTATTAATTTGAGCAGAAAAGATTACTATTTCCAGTAACTTATCGAATCTTCCATTCAGGTTGGTATGGCAAGAAAGGGGTTAATTAAAGGGTGTGTGGGTCGTGGAGCGGTGGTACAGGAGTGGAGTGACCAATTTTGGAGTGGAAAAAGTTATTTCTTTTGTAGGGATCAAAATGCAAATTTACAGAAAGAGGCACTCACGTTTTATACATGCACGAGGTTATGATTTTATAAATGGGTCCTCAAACAAAATGTAAATATTAAAAAAAAAATTATTTTAAAGTTTTTTTTTTTTGACAGACATTTTAAAGTTTGTTACATAGAAAATTGTAAACTTTAATTAGAAGCATCACTCAATTGTTGCCTCCTAACTAACATTTCTTTAAGGATCATTAAATTTAGTTTTTTTTTTCATTTTTTGAAGATCTTTACATGATCCCATTAAAATATTGACAAAATTATAAATTTATTATTCAAAATTATATACTCACCAACTCCAATAAATGTAAATAATAGTACTCTTTTCATTATTAGAAATATACCCCATAATTAAATTGCAACCGTGGATGATGGAATGATATTACGCAACATAATTCTTTTTTTTTCTTCCAAAGTTAACATGTTTAATTTCCTTAATTTAATTTTCCATTGAAATTCTTAAATTAATACTATTGCCTCACTCTTAATTAATTACCATATAGCATAACAGATTAATTTTACAAATACATGTGATATATGCACATGTTACACAGAGAAGTATATACTTTAGCATATGCCAATTTTTAATGTGACAACCTAACTCTAAATTTGTGGAAATATTTCATTAAAGGGAAATGGTTCAAAAAAAGTCAGAAATCTATTCAAGCACAATAATGTTTATTTGAAGGGAAATTGTTAAAAAGTCAAATGTACTCAAGCACAAATTATTCCAAAATCAACATAGATTTAAAAGAAATGCAATTATGCAAGTGTATAAGTGGGTGTAGGGTGATCTTTTGAGAATAGTTATTAGGCAAAAGCTCTTGTGCGCCGGGGACACGGAAAGATGCTCCGTGTCCCCGTGTGAACACAGTCTCTCCTCCAATCATATTTAAACATATGTATTGCTAGGGGTTTAAATTGTAAAGGGGCATGAAAATTGTAAAGGCGCACGGAATTTGCTTCGTGCGCCCGGGTGCACAGGAGCCTCACTCTAGTTATTATTTAGAATATTGAGAGTAAAGTAATTATCTGTTAATAGCAATGTACTAATAATTAAGTAAAAATTCTCTCTACTAATATTTCATAAAATATTTCTTTTAACATTATTATAATGACAAAGGATGGATAACTCATCATTATAATTTGTCTTTAAAAAAATTATTAATTAATTAAATTAACCGTATGACGCAAAGATGCTAATTATTTATTAATTAAAACATTACATTAATTAAAAAAAATCTTATATAGTTCATCAGCAAACTTTTAACGAATTTTTTGTTATTAATTTATTAATGAACAACTTAATATATATATATATATATATATATATATATATATTATTAAATAAAATTGAAAAAAATGAATGTACACAAAAAAAATTAAGTTCGTGCATCGATATCAAGGTGGGTTTAGTATAAATCGAATTTACGTATTAACCTTCGAAAATATTTTTAAATAACAATAAAGTAATTAATAATTCATATTTTTAAAAAGTATTAGTATTATATACTAAAAAACAATTGATAAATTAATTTTTAAGAATTTAAAGAGTAAAATCTTCATTTTAAAAAAATAATAGAGTACTAATTTAACTCTAAATTAATTTTTTATATTAAAATATAATTAGCAAAGTTAAGGTCTCAAACAAAATTAAAGGATTGTCATCAATCCCAATAAGTCAACCATCTCACAAGGCAAGAACCCACGTAATTCGCAGATCCAGTTCAATTAAAAATTCAAAACATTCATTATTATATTAAAATATTATTAATATATATACTGATTTTTTTAGATCCTTATTTTCTACGAAAATTTTCATTATATTGTTGGGCTTCCTGTCTTTACACCGAGATTTGATATGAAGTAACCTTGAAGGTACGCTGAAAAATCACACAGATTTATTGCAATATATATCAGATCATCTACACTGGTCTTGCTTAATCTTCAAGATTTCTCTCTTTCTCTCTCTCCAGTTGTTACGCTTGGTATATCGTAATAACAAGGTTGCCTTTTTTTTCCATTCGCTGTGCCATCTTTCTTTTTTATTAAATAAATTATTATTAACATTTCATTCTGTTTTTAAATTGTTTTAAATTGTTGCTTGTGTAGTATATAAAGGCGAAGTTGCTGCTTGTTTTGCCACTGAATTGGTGAGAGGCTGTTCTTGTTACAGTATACAATACAATAATTAATTGGATTAACCCTTGATTTTGGTGGAGGTTTTTCCCCCCTTGGTTTTTCTTGAGTAAGGTTTATGCTTTTCTGTCGATTGTTAATATGGGGTTTGAATTGGGCTGATTTGATTTTGTGGAAAAAGAAATCTAATCTTGGTTGGGACTATAGTCATTGCTTTAAAGTTTACAGAATTTCTATGTTGAAAATATTCCTTATTTTGTTGACTTGTTAGAATTTGATTTTTACAATGTATCACCAAAGATGATATTTTTATCATGCTTTACTGATAGGAGAGATTTAGTTTCCTTATGTGATCGTTGAAATCTGATGTGGGTTTGTGGTGGGATTGGTTCACTACCCATAATATTGTTGTTTTTTATGGATTGAATATGTTCTCTATATTTAATGATTACAGTTTGATTTGCTCCAAATCTGCGTTGAATGTTTGGTTTAATTTCAGATATTGTTCTTCTGAATTAGATTTTATTTCCTGCTTAGATCTGCATTGGAGATGCAAAATTTTGAATGGAATTTTTGCTGTTACTTTTTCATTTTAGTTTCTCTATCAGATTCTGTGCTGTAACTTAGTTTTGTTTCATCAAGTGCATGGACATGTAGTAGTTTGCTTTTTTCGAAAAGAAAACGAAAAGATAGATTAACTAAAGGTATAAGTTTCCCAGTCGTATGGATTTTCTATATCTTATAAAATTGGAGAATCCTCTCAGACGACATTGGGTGGATAGAATGGCTTCTTTTTATCCTTTCGCCCTATGTTGATTTATATATATAATTAAAAATGGAATGCACTGACCATTTATGGCTCATGAATTCAGAAACTGAAGAAGGGTTCTTATAATGGCAAATGAAGCATCGGACAGAGGGAACCATGTAACCACCAAGCCACCCCCTGAGCCTTCACCATTGAGGAGGGCAAAGTTTTTTAAGGTATGGTTTGGGATATGTTAAATATTTTTGTTTCTGAATTCCATTCGCTTTGAAGAAACTTGTTGTATCTTTTGGGGGGTGGTTGATACTTGACAAGAACTTTTACAAATTATAAAAGGACATGAAAAATAAATTATTATGTTGATCAAACTTTGCTTGAGAGCATTTGTGTTCATGTATTATTAATATGTTCAGCTAATGATTTCTGTTCATTGGATGTACTTAAAATTTAACAGTCCCTGTTGTATAAGAATTTTGCTTAATGGTAAAATCTTGGATTGACAGGCAAACATGAGAATATTGGTCACTGGTGGAGCTGGATTCATTGGCTCTCACTTGGTTGACAAACTGATGGAAAATGAGAAAAATGAAGTAAGCAATTTTTTACACTAGCATCAAACTATAGTTCTATATGTTTCAGAATACACACATGTAATCCAAACTCTTTTGATGAATTTGGTGTAGGTGATTGTTGTGGATAACTACTTCACTGGATCGAAAGACAACCTAAAGCAATGGATTGGTCATCCACGATTTGAGCTTATTCGACATGGTAGGTATTGCAGTTCATCAGTTATTAGATGTTTTGGTGTATTTTTCACTCAAATTAATACGTGGTGAAAAAAGAGTAGCTCCTGCATAATAAATGATATCTTCATAGTGAGATTTTTTTCATGATTAAATTGGTGTATTAAGCATTAACCTTTCTGATATTAACTTGGTTCTTTTGGATGATATTGTGTTGAATTAATCCATCTCTTTTCCTCACTTAAAAGTTTTTCTTTTTCAGATGTCACGGAGACTTTATTAGTCGAAGTTGACCAGATATACCATCTTGCTTGTCCTGCTTCCCCAATTTTCTACAAATACAATCCTGTGAAGGTGATTCATTCTCTCTCTTTCTCTCTTTTTCTTCTATCATAGATGCACACACAGCAAGTAGATATTTGCTACCAACTACTAATGTTTGTTTTTCTTTCAACCTGGCAGACAATAAAGACGAATGTGATTGGAACACTAAACATGTTGGGACTTGCCAAGCGAGTTGGTGCAAGGTTCAGTAAATTTGGTCCAGATATCTCTTTGCCCTGCTTGTTTTGAATCTATTAATTTATCTGCGTATATTTTGATAGGATATTGTTGACATCAACATCTGAAGTTTATGGTGATCCACTCGTGCATCCTCAGACCGAAGACTACTGGGGCAATGTGAACCCCATAGGTAACACGATATCGCTAAGAGTAGAAATTTTCTGCAGTCAATATCTTGAGCCTGTTTGCATTATCCTTAAAAGTTTAACTAAACTGATTATCACGTAGCACTTCTCCGCTGCGATAGACCATTAAGTTTTTACCGTAGTCAATGAAGCATTTGCAAACACATCATGGCACTTGTTGTGACATTGCAGGAGTTAGGAGTTGTTATGATGAGGGGAAACGTGTAGCAGAGACTTTGATGTTTGATTATCATAGACAACATGGAATAGGTATTAGAATCTCTTCTATTTACATGAATCATTCCCAAAAGGGCACTGCAGGAACCAGTATCATGCATTACTAAGTGCTAACCAATACGAACGTGTTTAAATTTCTCAGAGATACGAATTGCACGGATCTTTAACACATATGGTCCACGGATGAACATCGATGATGGTCGGGTTGTAAGCAATTTCTTAGCTCAAGCAATACGGTAACACTCTCCAACCATAAGCTTGATTTTTATCCTGGCTCACTTGCTACACCACTAAACCACCATGCAACCCCACTCAAAAGTGGAGGGAAAAAAGAAAAAAAGAAAAGAAAAAAGAAAGAACTGTAAAGTGTAAACCTTGTATTAATGTGTATGTGAGATAAAGTATTTCATTTGTGATTCACTTAATTTCTACTCCATGCAGAGACGAACCTTTGACGGTTCAGTTGCCAGGAACACAAACAAGGAGCTTTTGCTATGTTTCTGATATGGTATGCTAAAAAGATTTTTTTTTTTAATATGAGATTAAGGACACGTCATCGTGCATTGCATAGTCTTATTCCACTTGCTTTTGACTAAGGTTGATGGTCTTATCAAATTGATGGAAGGAGATCATACCGGCCCCATCAACATTGGCAATCCAGGTAAGAATCAATCAATGAATATCAGAAAAAATTCTATTTCTCATTCATTTATATTAAACCTTTGATCGAATCGCCAAATATTTACTTTTGTATGAGAACTCACTGAGAATATTACCATCAGGTGAATTCACAATGACTGAGCTTGCAGAGACTGTGAAGGAGGTAACTTTCTTAACTACTTCCATCGATATTCTGGTTGATGAGAAATGCATTTTGTTGTGCTATATTAATTATTAGCTTTCTGAATCTTTGACATAAAAAATGTTGCAGTTGATCAATCCAAACTTGAAAATCATAACCGTGGAGAACACTCCAGATGATCCTCGTCAGAGAAAACCGAACATAACAAAGGCCAACGAATTGTTAGGCTGGGAACCAAAGGTCAAGTTGCGCGATGGCATTCCCCTTATGGAGGAAGATTTTCGCAAGAGGCTTGGAATTCCGAGGAACAATTAAATAAACCCTGTGAGAGACATTTTATACGCGGCTTCCATGTTATCTATGATATATTTTGGTTTGCTATATGTTGTCATTTTTGGAGTGCATTAATACCATTTTATTGGTCTTATAGCACTGACATGTCCTATAAAACTCTTGTTGGTGCCAATAACATATTGAGACTATTGTGACATTGTTGTTTCAACATATGCTTTCCTGCTTTCACTTATAATAACTGTGTTGATTAAATTTGAATAAAAATATAGTGTACACAATAATTACAACCAACCTTATCTCCATTCAGGGTAATTACCCTTTTTATCATATCAAAATTTTAAAAAATCACATCTTTCTCCAGCTATTGTTTGTCAATGGCTGTTTGACAATCCTTTCTTTCTCTATCCCTCTCTCCCCATAATTGGGTTCCATTTTTATCCACATTTGATGTCTTCTACCCGCCTTTCGGACGTTACTTCTCTGGGATGTTGGATATCTCCGTGAGAAGCCTGTGCAGGGCCTGAGGCTTCGAGAAAAAAGGCGAATGATCAGAGCCTTTCAGATGGAAAACTTGTTTGGGTGGATTTGATTGTATCATGGCCTCCTGAACTGGTTCAGGAATGACAACATCATCGTCTGTTTTTATGTAAAATCTCGAGACAGAACCATAGTTTGTTTCAGATAGGGAGAGCTTCTGTGTCACTGGTGCAAAGGGTACAGCTCTCATGGATACTGATGCTAATGCAATATCCTGGTCAGGTACAAGTTTAAAGGGACAGCATTAGAATTCCTAGTCCTGGATAGGATGTAGACAAAAATGTGAAAACGTGGTGCGAATATAGGTAGTTTTGTTACCTTTGATGGAGATCGATTGAATAAGAATTCTTCCAACAGAGGCTTATCAAAATCTATAGCAGTTGGTTGATGTTTCTTCCCATTTGCATATATGAATTTCTGAGCACGTTGGTTGATGTCGCTTAAGCATGACTGCAAATGAAGAATTGAACTCAGAAAAAGCAACAGAATCATCATGGGTTTGTAGTACAGAACTTGTCCAAAACTGCAAACCTGTTGAGAGAAGATATCAAGGGCACTTTGGCCATTGCTGAGCATAGTTGCAGCAACAAAAATGGCTTTAGAAACTTTGTTTGGATACATCTCCATTGCATAAGAAATGCAAGCTCCACCAATATCATGCCCTACCAAAATCACCTGCATTATTAAGAACTTATCATTACAATCTTCTTTTGTTCCATCTGAAAAACCTACACTAGTGAGTACAAAATGGACATTATGGAGACAAGATATGGATCCTTACCTTTTTGTCATGATCAAGATTTGCTAGGAAATCAGTAAGAGGTTTGGCATATTGAGTGATAGTTGTAATGGAATTAATGTCACAGAAATTAGCTCCTGAACCAGTGAGGTCAATTGCATCAACATGAGAGTTGCCTTCTTTTAAAAGGGCTATCATTTTGTACCAACACCATGCCCCTAATCCTCCCCCATGAACCAAAACAAAATGCTTCCTCTCTTGCCCATCTTTTCTTACATCCTTAAATTAACACATCACAAACATTAGATAATCCCCTGAATTAAGATCAGACTTCAATGGAAGTAATTTTTGTTTAGAATTTTGGACATTCACATCCTTCCAAGGGTGTGATGGTTGGAAAAGTGTGAGGATGCTAATCTACAGGGGTCAAAATGCAGTTATGTTTAAATATGTGGTCTAGAAACAATAAGTAATAATGAAAGTATACATTTTATGAAAAAAAGTCAAGAAATTTTATATCGTACTTGCTAATTAGTCAAGCTAGAACTATAGTATAGTCTTGCCTAATCGCTAAAAGTAAAATTTCATTTAAAGACGCTGCCTTACAGTTTTGACCACAACAAATTGACAATAAAAGTATGCATAATAATAAAATTAAATATTTTAAAAAAAAAATACAAAATTAATAATTAAAAAAAAAAAAAGCAAATTAGGATGAGACGTGATACCTGATGAGGGAGATGCAAAGAAGCGAGAGGGTTTGAAGAATTGGAGACAGAGAGAGATCGCTTGGAGAACTTCTTATTATTCTTTGAAGACGATGATGGAGTTCTAGTGGAGACGGAGCGATCCAAGATGCTAATAAGATCACCACCATTGTTCTGCAAGTGATGGCGGTACAGCATGGTGGCAATCTGAGCTTGCTGCTTGATATAAGAATCGTCGAAAACCTCCGACGGCGTCGTTTTCTTCGGCGGGGAAGCAGGTGCTGTTTTTCTCGATTTTCTGAAAGGATTCGCGGGAGACAGCCATGGCGGAAGAAGCTCCTTCTGTGATGATTTGGATATCGTCAACGGAGAGAAACATGCAACTGAATTCCCCATTCTCGAAAATCTGCAACTAAATTATTTTGGAGTTTGCAGACGTCTCTTATAACTTCACTCTCTCTCCGAGTGTGGATATAAAGGTTGAATTTGGAATGGAGAGTTCGTCAGGTTGGACCACAAATTAAATATTTGGAATTAGGTGGACTGTTGAGGAAATAGGGAGTGTAGGTTCATATATTGAATTTATGGGGGTATATTTGTAAATTCGCATCGTGCAGTGAATTCCGCAACAATAAAGCACGTACATTATTATTACCGTAAGGACGAGGAAATTAATTAATTAATTAATTCAGCAAAATGTCATACTCCTTCCCGTACGCTGTCAATCTATCTATTTTATTATTTTGGATCGTCTATTCTTAATCTATCAATTTATATTTTTAAACACATTGGACCCACCAACCCACTAATATAATTAATCAACCCACTAATATAATTAAAACAGGGGACCTACACACTCCACTAATACAACTACTCACTACACATTAAATAATAATACTCATTAATCTATGCGCGAAAAGCAAATAGATAAATTGTGAATGGACGGAGGGAGTAATTAAATAACTAAATATATATGCCGTTTAATAACTAAATTATTTTATTATTCAAATTATATACTCATAAAAAATCAGGTTGTATATTAAATTTAAATAAGGGTATGGTCATGGCTTACGACAAAAGGAAAGACCAGAGAGAATGCTTCTTTTTCAGACTGGCTGTCATTTCCTAATTCAGTACTACGATGAAAATTTTTAGTACATGAGATCTATGTGTAATATTTTAAGTTTCTTTGATGTAAATGACATTAGAGTACCCCTTGTACTCTTTGTAGTAATAATAATATTTTTCCTTTACCAAAAAAAAATTAATAAGAGTTGATATTAGGTGCACCCGTATACAAGGATGCACCTATATGCGTATAACTTTTTATTTTATTTTGTATACATATTATTCTATTTTGTATACGTGTTTCTTAATAATTGTATACTTTTTCCACACTAAGTTTTTTATTAAAAAAACTAGCATCCATATGTGTATAATTTTTTATTCAATAGTGTATACATATTTTTTAATAATTGTATATTTTTTTACACTCAATTTTTCATTAAAAAAACTAACAATTAAATTGTATACATTTTTATTTATAATTATATATATATTTATTTATATTTGTATACGTTTTTAAAAGTGGGTGCATCCGGTGCACAGTATAATTAGCCATTTAATAATTGAACTAATAATTGGTATATAAAAAAGAAAAAAAAAACTGATTTTGACATGCATAAATGAAATATCAAAAGACAAAACCATTATTGAACCAATTATAAAAAATATGATTACTAATATTTGCCACCCACCCCGGAGATGATAATTCCATCACTACAACAACATGTGTGTAATAAATAACATGAGTTCTAAAATAAATCTAAATATAACTATTTTTCACTATTTATTTGCATTCATCAACTTTCTCACCAACTATATTTATATCCTTGTGAGTTGTGGCAGTCAGAATTGGTGTTCCATAACTAAATAATTTGGTTTCTATTTTAATTTAATTTTAATTTCAAACAGAACACTGAATAGTCTACTAATATGGTTTATACATGAAAAGTCTACAGTGACTATTATATGACAATTATATTAGTCCAGAAATACCAGGTTCTTGCTGAAAATACACATGGCCCTACATTCGAATGAAGGGCAGATAATATAAAGTAAGCCTTGACCAAAGATAATAACAAAATGAAACTTCCAAACTTGTTAATGCAAGAAAAAAAATACCAGAAGAAAACAATAGATTGACAAACATAAACATGAGATGACAATGACATCCATACAAAAAAAAAAATCTTACAGGGAGTGTGTTTTGAAGGTTCTTACATCTAGGCGAACGCATATATGGTGTGGAGAAAATGGAGTCAGAACATGTGTTGAAGTTGAAACACGAAAGTTGGTCGTCGGAGAAGAGAACATTAAGAACCACGCGCCTTTTCTCGTATGATAGATGGTGAGTAAGAGGACTTCTGTATAAGATGCCATCATGAGATGCATTTCAGATCATTAGTTAGGCAAGAATGGGATCGGTTAAAAGAAGCTCTCTTCATAACCCATATATAGTTTATCGAAGCCTTTCAGAATCTTGTTGCACTTCAGAAATTTCTCTGGATAAATGTGCCAGTAAGATGACCTGCAGTATAAAAATCAACGATTTACTAAAAATAAATGGGTTGAATTCTAATTCAAAATAAGCATGCATTCAGTTCATTTCCTAAGAGAAAGATGTAAGCAGAACTTATTCAGTCCAAGAAACAATTCTTTTAAGTTACAGGACGATCATGCATGTGGTTTCAGTAGACATACCGAAGTATTTCATGTAAACATGGGACTTCTATCCCTGTAAGCCGTAACATTGAGGAGCAAGCTCAGGTAACCACAGGTAATCTATTGTTGTAACGTCGCGGACATAATTCTGATTAGTCCGGACTAATTCGTTGAAAATTATGCAATCTGGTTTCTTTCGGAATAGGACAGATGAAGGATGTATTTGCACTGTGAGACCACTTGACAGTGCCCTGCCATTTGATGATTTCAGAATTTCATGCATCAAGGGAAATGGAGAAAAGTAGACATCCATGCACAGGAATAACAAACTTGCCTTTACCCACTATGTGGAATCATCTATATGGATCGGTTCACAACGGCCTTCGGTTGTGTTCTCTCCTTGAGTTATAAATAATATATTATATATTTTCTAAATAGTTCATTTCCAAGTCTTTTTGAGTCTTGCCTTTCCCCATATTGACTTTCTAACCATTAAACAAACACAAATACTTATGTAAACCGGGTTCAACGTGTAAACCCTGTGCTCCCCCCTTCCAATCCTATATACCCTATGTATTGCTAGGGTGTTTAAATTAAAGGGGACCATAGGGTTTATGACGTAAACCCGGTTTACAAGAGTCTAACTCTTAAACAAATGCATTGTAATTCTCATTTGCATTAAAGATTCTCTACTTTCTAACCATTAAACTAATGCATCATAATTCTCATATGTGCATCCAAATCATTGTAGGTGTGTTTCTCTATTATTCTCATCTATCAGGCAGGTCTATCCAAACATGCTCATCACTTTCTAATGTAGCAGTTATGACGACAAACTAAGCCTTTATATCACCATGCATAAAGACCATAAGGATCTTATCAAGTGTCGTGTTTGATTGAGGCTGCTCTTCTTAATATCTGTATGCAGCAGGTCTATTCTTGGAGCAACATGCCAAGTTTTTTAAGGTTTTTTGTTACTCTTTTCAAAATATTTATTCTATCCAAGACACACAGCGAGAATTATCCACACATTCATCAATTTTCAGCATTTTGACATTTACACCCACAAGCACAATGCCGGTGGAATTAAATGAGTGATTACCTGTAAGTACCATCAGGCTGCTTCAAAGCTGCATTAAGAAAAAATGAAGCAGCTAAGCATCTGCGGAGTGGAAGCATGTCATCTCCACATGAAGTCATACGAAGACCCATTTGTTCAGCATTCCTCCGTATTTGACTACAAATTAAGGACAATCAAATTAGAGATGAAAATTTATAGAACATTCAGACAAGGTTTCCAGGGATTGGATAATCAGTAATAGATCAAGGTTTCTTGATTTAAATTATATGTTACATTCTGATATATGAAAAAGAAGATTGCCAGCATGAGACAATATTCATTACAACTGCCACTCATAGCAATTGCGTATTTTCTAAGAAAATAGGAAGAAAATCAATTCAAACCTGTGAATATCACGAGCATTCTTTAAAGAACGGCCATTGATGAAATTCTGTTTGCACCATTTTCTGAGTTTCTTTAGGGCCTTTTCTTCACTGCTCCCTAGCCTGCTCTTCTCCAGCATCTCCTCAGAAGCACGAAATATATTTAGCAATGTCAAATGATCACCCTCAGGACTTGAGAAGCTTCTCAAAGCAGTTCTTGACTGCACCAGAAAGAAGTTTGAGATATCATCTAAGAGCTCACAGTGCATTCAACTAGAAACCGACAAGAAGGTAGGCAGCATAGCTCCAATACTGCAAGAATAAAAGGGACTATACGTACAAGCACTTACTGTGGGCGAATGCCGAAACCAGTATGTAAATATTGATGTTAAAAGAAACTCAAAATATAAGAATGCAGACATTTTGGGTAAATAAAATTGAAACGTCTGCTTGCATATATTCATAACCGATTCTCAATTTCAAACCCAAAATTATTGCAAACATATTCTAATTTTAATCTACTCTTTGACCAAATTAAATAGAGAATTTACTCACTGACCTTCCTCAGCAACAGAGGAAAGAATTGATTTCTTAAAATCACAATGCACTCTATTATTCTTAATCACTAGGCAAAAAATAGATGGTGTCCTCCTTACATATTTTCTAACAGACAACATTATCATTTTGAAGCCTACACTTGAGTACAGAATTTCGTAGAGAAGACTGCAGCAATACCTCTTCCAATTTTTCACGGGGAGCATAATATATAGATTCTACCGAGAGCATTGAAACAACTATTAACATTTCTTCCAAGCAATTAAATTCACTGGCAACAATGAGAGCTTTAGAATAAACGGGATCCAGAGGAAGCCTGGCCATTTGATGACCAACTGGATCAGACAATTTACTTCCATCCGTAAGGGCTCCTAACAAGAATAACAACTCCATTGACTTGATGATGGCCAACCTGCACGAGCAAACAGACCACTGAACTGATAAAACTACACATAGCCAGGAGGCCCAGCACACAATGCCAAAAATACATGCCTTGCAGAATAACATTTTCAGTGCTGGATGTATTATTTAAAAAAATATATCTGTGGACATAATCACCTGTCTGGCTCTTCAATGAAGTCGAACCCCAGAATATCATCAATGCCTAAAGCTTTCAGCTGCAAAATTACATTTGAGAGGTTGCATCTTTTAATTTCTGGCGTTGTGGAGTCTTTGAGTTTGTAAAATTCATACTCTGGATAAAGGCGGTAGCATTTCCCAGGTCCTTCACGGCCAGCACGGCCACTGCATTTTAAATTTAACAGTATTTCACTTAATGTAGACATGTTCAAATGGTAGTTGGTTTTTCTTTCCTTTATCAGGGAAAGAGGAAGTTGGCTCAATTGTGCCCTTTCTTCCTAGTAGTTGGAGAATTAAAAACAGATAAAAAGCATAGCCATAATAAATTAATATAGAATCCTCATAGGCTCATAAAAATACAAAATAAATTATATTTGGTGCACTTTATAAGCAAAATTCCACTGGAGACTACATTGGATGATTTCAACTGCCCTACCTCCTTTGAAGTGCTTGTGCTTTAGAGGTTTTAACAATGATCAAAGGCTCAATCCCTGTAGAAGCATCATATGTGCGTACTTTAACCATTCCTGGGTCTATAACATACTTGATTCCAGGAATAGTCACTGACGTTTCAGCTATATTGGTAGCTAATATTACCTAAAGTAAACATAAGAAAGAAACTTATGGTCAGATATGCTGAGGAATTAAGGTCCAAGCGACAATAGGAGGCTGGAAAATGCTTGTTCTTTTGCATAAACTCGTAAAAGAATTTCAGTCTTCAGCATTTTTCCATAACACATTAAGCAAAGTACTTGACAGCACAATTTTTGTTTTCTCAAAGATGGTAATAGAATATCTTAGGATAAATGAATCAAAGGAATATATATGGCTTTTTCAAATGCAAAGATTCATAAACCTCAGGGAGTTCAAGAAATCATATATTTAACATATTGAGGCAGATAAAACAGAGGAAATAAATTGACCTTACGAAACCCAGCTGGTGGAGGCATAAAGACTTTCATTTGTTTCTCAGATGGAAGGGATGCAAATATTGGAACAACAAGAAGCTTGCGTTTATTCTCTGGTAACTTTGGAAGGCGGTCTTGGATGAGCCTCTCAATAGATTCTATTTCTTCTTGGCCAGTCAAGAACACAAGTATATCACCCTGTCCTTCCTCTAGATGAATCTGAAAGGTTAAAGAAAAATAATCTGAAAAGAAGACAACAAAGAGAATCCATGCACTCAAAATTACTTTCTTATACAATTGAACTGGAGACCATAGTTTGAAAAAAAAAAAAAAAAACTTTCAAGAGCACAGACAAAACTTGAAAAATTAAAATGGCCTGCTGGGACATAAACAAATAAGTATGAAGATCGAACCCATTTAAAATATTTTCCAAAGTAACAATGGGGATGAAGTAGGATTTGCTTTTAAAAGCAGATCCACTATTATGCACTCTCTCGGTTTGCATTTCCATAGTAGGAATATCGAATATCTTTTAAAAACTTAGGCTCAGTTCTCTATTAAAGTTTCAGTGTACATTTTCTTAATGGAAGTTTTTAATTTCTTAAAAAAAAACAACAAAGGAACTCCACTATGCAAGGGTTGTTTGCCTTAAAAAGCTTGTCCTGGCCCAGAAAAAATAAAGCACTGTCATAAGATAGATGTTAACCAGAAAGTTTATAACTTAAGGACTTATACGATAATAAGAATAATAAACTGACAGATGTTATATCAACCTGAAAAATAGTAATCAAGGTTGCATCTATGTAGTCGGTTTCCGGTTGAACAGTGTATAGAATATCAACAGGGTGTTGACGACCCTGGACATGCACGGCCCTAGCACCACCAAAATACTCTGAAAAATTTTGTGCATCCAGACTGGCAGACATGATGATTAACTTCAATGGGGAGAATTTTTGTCCATCCAGATTGTGTACGGTGTTATTGACAGCTGCGGACCTTGTCTTTTGTACAGTCTTCAACAAACCAAGCAATACATCAGTGTGGACAGTTCTCTCATGAGCCTCATCCACAATAATTACTGAATATTTAGATAGATATGGATCCAATAATGCTTCCCTGTAAATGGTGATTCAACCATGACCAGCAAGTTTTTAGGTTATTTTTCTTCAAGAATATATACCCTCCAAATATCTTATTCAATTTAAATAACCAGGCTTACACATATAAAAAACCAACTAGCCAATAATTTTGATCTAATTAATTTGTCTACACTTGCAACTAAAAATATCCATTTTCTCTTTACCTCAATAACAAACCATCTGTCATGTACTTAATCTTTGTTGAGTTGGAAGTCTCGTCCTCAAATCTAATAGCATATCCAACATTTTGGCCCAATTGCACTCCACATTCCTCAGCAACCCTTTTTGCAACAGTAACAGCAGCAACACGCCTAGGTTGAGTAATCCCAATGATTCCACCATTGCAGCAGAACCCACCATTAAATAGATACTGGGGTAATTCTGTCAAATATTATCGCTCCATAAGATTATATGTTCAGACTTCACAAGTAACAAGACAAAATAAATTGTCAATGCTTCGGAAATCCTAGAGGATACAAGTAGATTAAGCTTTATCAATCAAGCATATAAAGGGCGTTCGCGCATGTCATTATACACATATATTTACAAAGAAACCAAAAACACATAATCTCTTTCAGTTATTGTACACTAAACAGCTTTGTCAAGAATATGTAATTCATTGTCAACAAGCCAAGAAAACCTATTTAACACAATAGCAACGTGTAACTATTGGAGAAATTAAATCCATAAAGGACAGACCATAAAGCAAACTAAACAAGGTTCTCAATTAACGAAATTGGTAGATTTGGTCAAGTAATTCTTTGTTGGAAAAGAAATATATGCCCTCATCACCATTGATTGCATTATAATGGAGTGTACAGAATTCTACGTCTATATGGCATTGATATGGCCTTGTGGTAACACAACTAAGAACACTAATGGTCATTTAACATAAATATACAAGGACTAACTTTGAAGGCAACATCAAAAGAATGTCTCATAGGCTAAGAGAGTCGATTTGACAAAATAACTTTTCCATTTACAAATTACAGCCATAAGAAACTTACGTGTTGTCTTTCCACTGCCAGTTTCACCAACAATAATCAGTACATCGTTATTGCGAACCTCCTCCACAAGTCTCTTTTCAACTGTATAATACGTTCAAATCAGAAACTAAAAATTTTCTTTCACATAAAAAATCACGGTTAACCCAGCCATTGATTTTAGTCTTAAAGTCCTTTAAATTTACAGAAGTTGAACCCAACTAAATATCCACCACAGCTAAGAACTTCTTAAGCATCCAGCACCAGATGAATGTGTTTCATAAGAACACAGATCATAATTAAAACACATAAAAACTTACCAGCAGCAATTGGCAGAGCTTCCCTATGTTGCTCAATCTTTTTCCTCCTGAAACAATCAAGATCACTGATTCGCAAGCGCATAAAATTAGTATACAGATTACAAAAAGATTTCATATATGTGTAGGAGTAGAAAACCTGGCGACGTAATCAGGTGTTAGGGCATTGAGTTGGTTGGTATTTGCAGTGTGTATAGAGTTATTGGAAGCCATTGAAGGCATGGCGTAGTTCAGCAAATGCTTGTGCGTGCGACTCGAAATTATTTTTCAAGCTTTGATATTTGTATTACAAAGAAAACATAAATACGAATATTTTATATTAAGACGTCATTTAAATTCCTAATTAGACAGGAATTTTAAGATTAATATAAAGATAAAGTTTATTTTCAAAATATATATATATATATATATATATATATATATATAAAGATAAAGTCAATCTCAATTAAGCCCTAATCCCCCATTGTTCGTCTCTGTCTATCTCAGAAAACTGTTTTCTTTCCCATTAATCTTTCTCAAATTTTAGCATTTTACAAAAGAATTCATTTACTCTCCCTCTAGATTATCTCCAACCTTCGCCTGCCGCCACCGCCAGCCGCCGCACTTCACCGCTAACAAGAGAAGTATTAGATAATTTAGATTAGATTAGGGTTTAATTATGTTACGTGAAATTGTGAAATAATTCTAGAGAGCAATAGTTCCAACTAAAGTTACGAAACGAGTTGTATCATGTATGTGAAATGAATAATAGTAAAAGAGTAACATGATTGCCCGTTTCACATTATTTAAGAAAATTAATTTTTTAACTAAATTTATAACATATTTTTAGAGTATTTTAGTTTTTTTTAATTTTTTTTTTTTTATAGGTATAGGATGCCGTGGAATTAGAGATAGAAGAATTAAAAAAATGTGCAACCTTCTATGAAATAGAGAGAGTATAAAAATTGAAGCCAAAAAGTACAAATAAAATAGTGCAAGAATATAACATATAATCACTTTTACCTATTCACACGTAACCATAATATGCATCACCTAAAAACAACATTATACTACTGAGTAAAAAACAACTCATTTGACTATAAATAGGTAATGCATACATGACCATACGTATTAATATGTAACCTCATCAACTCTCACTAAAACCTCTTTATCACTAACACAAATGGATAAAATTCACACGAATGTTCCAGATGTGGTTAATGTTTATACAACGAGTACTTCCAAGAAGAGGTTGAATAACTTATTAAAAAAATTCTTCGACATCCATAATTGGCCATTACCTTTCAACGTATACTACACACCGACCCAAGGCTACCTCTTCTGGCTGAATTTGCTGCAGAAGTGGAAAGAAAGATCAACGCTCCCCCTCCCACAACAGGCCCGAAATCAGTCTAAATAGTTTTAAGCTCTTTTTTGTACATACGCCTTTTTGAATATGTTAATTCTACCCATAAATAAATGCATGTGCTGATCTGTTCCTACCTTCATATTTTCAAATTTTACATTACAACAAAAACACAAATATACCTTATAAATCACCTTTTACCCCGAGCACATACCTTACGAAGTAAGGTATTTCACACTACTCTAAAATAAAAACGTTGAATTGATAAATGAATATTGAATTGAACAAATATAAAGGAAGGACATTATGATTTTCCCTCCTTGATTAATTTAGTAAAACTTGAATCTTCTATATAACAAATTAATGAAAATTTTATGAGCTAAAATGTTGGTAAAGAAAAAAAGGGCTACTAGAGGAATACAAACAGGGTGCTAAAAAAGTTATGATCAGTATTCAATATGTTCAAGTCGCTGCTAGTTCCATGGATGAACTATCGGAATAGACAGAAATACCCTTGATACCAGCATACAAAACTATGGAAGCTATAGCAATTGCAACAGAAGCAGCTGGGAACAATGTACCCTTGGTCCCTCTTCTCCCCACTTCTGAGCTAGATTCAGATCTTAACATTGGATTCTTCAGAAATGAGGCATATGAATCAACATCTTCTCTGGAAAGTGCTGGTTTCAGTGATCTCAGTACGGCCTCGAAATGTCTGCTGCATACGATGGTGGCCGATATGTCTTCTCTCAGAGCAACAATGCCTGCTTCTTTGCACAGGCCCTCGAGCTCAGCTCCCGTGAATAGTTCAGTATCTTCTGCTATTTGTCTCAGATCAACATCGCTGTCCACTTTCATTTTACTTGTGTGTATACGAAGGATTTCGTGCCTACCGTCTAAATCTGGTGGTGGGACGTAAAGAACCTATTCGACAGAGCAGACCAAGTGTTCCGTAAGCAGTTGAGTAAAATGTAATAAACATACCATCAGCATTAACCTAATCTTTCCTAACATACAGCCATTAATAAAAGAATTTGTTATACTGGTGTAGAGCACAGACAACTTACTATATCGAAGCGTCCAGGACGCATAAGTGCAGCATCTATTGCATGAGGTCGATTTGTAGCAGCTAAAACAAGAATTCCCTAGATTTAAAAAATAAAAAATCAAGGGAAAGTAATAAAATCCGATTTTAGTTTTATGTATGGAGCGAAAGTGGGTGTTAATTTAATATATAGCTCACTTTAGCCTGCTCTAAGCCATCCATTTCGGTTAACAAAGTAGATAGAAGTCTTTCCCCGACTGTTGTGCTTCCGCTTGAGATTCCTCCTCTGACATTGCAAATGAAGGTGTAACATTTGGTAAATCATGTAAATATAATAGTACATATATACTCAAGAGAGCTTCATAAATCAAACAAGGTGCATTCAGGAATAGATTAGACATGTTTGTGTAGAGTGGGGAAGCAGAACACTGGTAGCAATCCTAGGCTAATTAAAAAGTGTCCAACTAGCTAAGAAAGCATACAAAGCCATCATTAACCAAATGACAGGCGCAGGAACTCAATTCTTCGGTCTCTGAACTAAGAGCTGAACTCAACACACACATTTACACAAAATATGGACAGGCTTCTCAAGCATAAGATAGAAAGATCAGATCATGCTTTGACATTTATTGTGGAAAATATGTATCAGTATCCACAGAAGACAGAACAATACATTTGAATGTGATTATTGTTAATAGACTAACAACATCTACTGATTGAGTCTCCAGAACTTTAGACACAAAGAACTAAAAATATTAACGACTTCATGAGGTTTAAAGCAAATACTTATTGAAGATGAAAAGCTTTTACTATTGAAAATCACCTTTTGGCAGCAACCACGTCAGCCTCATCAAAAAATATTATGCTTGGTGCAGCAAGACAAGCTTTCCGAAATGTATTACGTAATAAAGTTTCACCCTCACCAACGTACATTGAATATAGCTCTGCACCACTGACAGGTATATGATCTAAGAGAATGAAAATAATAAGTGGCAAAATTCGCAAGCATAGTTATTATTATAGGCAGCTTAATTTTTTTTTCAAAAAAAATTACCACCATTTCTAATAAAGCATCAAATTCCTACAAAAAATACAACCTTAATTGCAACAAGTTGGTCTGGATAGGTAAAAAAATTCCTCTCTCATTTTAAAGTTAAGGATCCTACAGGCTACAGTAAAAGCTTGCCAATATGCTTATATGGACAGAAACAAAATATTCAAAGTAAAATCTAAATATTATTGATCATTGCCAAGCTACTTATGAAAAAGTCATACATGCGTATATTGTATGATGAGCATTATCAAGATATCGCTACAAGTCATTAAAGGAATTTGACATGCAATTTCTGTCACGTTCATCAAGGAAGTACTGCAAGTTTCTTCCCAGTTTTAGCAAGTAGGATGTCAATCTTGGAAGGCATGTTTCAAGATAATATATTCTAAAATGGTCTTCTTCAACTTGGGTTAGACAATTAAGTTGCAGACATTAAAGATCAATTGGGGAAATTTCTGTTCGCCAAGCCAGCAAATTTCTTCTTGTCAAATAAAACTACAATGTTATTAAAAGATCTCCAATAGAAGTGGAGAAAGGTTTAGAGGACAGAACAGCATACCTCAAAGAGAAAAAAGAAGCTTGTGCAGCACATGCAGCAGCCTTTGCGAGAGTTGTTTTTGAGCAACCTGGAGGCCCATGCAGAAGAATACCACGAATGGGTGATACTCCCAGCCTTGAAAATGCTGAAGAGTGCTTTAATGGCCACTCAACAGCTTGCCGTAGCTTTTTCTGTTAAATATGTGAGAAATGTTATCAGATTATGCCAATACTCAATGACCAATAAATATAAGATGGCTATGCTTCAAACCTTCACATCTTCTAGTCCTCCAATGTCATCCCAAGACACCTTAGGAATTCCCACAGTAACACCTCTTGTTATACTGGGACCAACCACAGATTTAGCAGTCTTCCAGTCATCCATTTTTATGCTACATGGCATAATGTTTTTATCCACATTGGAAGAATTTTTCAATGCAGACATGACAGCCTCGCGACATAAAGCTTCTAAGTCAGCCCCAACATAACCATTGCAAGATGCAGCTATACCTTTGAGGTCAACATCTGGATCCAGAGGAAGCTTCTTTGAATAGAGCTGAAATTTTGAAATAAGTAACCAACCATGCAAGTCCTATTTTTTTATGAGCTGGCTATGACAGCAGATATTTGATTGACGATCGTAATAACGTAAAGTCAATTGACTGAGCTTGTAATATTGTCAGTTATGGTACCTTTAAAATTTGAAAGCGCTCTTCTTCATTGGGTGTGGAGACTTCAACCTCAGCATCAAAACGTCCGGAACGTCTTAGAGCCGGATCAATTGAATCCACTCTAAACAAAAAGAGTTGATAATGATGGTATATACCTTCACATTATAATAGATAAATCACATAATTGTTTTTTTTTTTCCCCACAAAAATTACAGTGTTATTTATTATAAACTCTGATAGATAAAGCTGATTGCTAACCACCCCTCTAGATTTAATCAAACAACCAATGAGGGACTGTTGTCACAAGAAATCCAATAACTACCTATTCGTTGATGCAACCACAACGACATGTGATCCAGATGTGGAAAAAGATTTGTTCGAATCCATCAGCAAGAAAAGCTGAGAAGCTATGCGGGAATCTTGTTCCCTCCTGCAATTGAGGATACAATATGTCAACTATTATCCGTTTAGTTCCTGTATTTTGTTTGTACTATTATCAGTAGTTAAGAACACTAAAAATCTTCTGCAACAATATTTTCCTCATTTTTTTCCGAAAAGTAATAACTATATCATTCAACTGCTAAATATACACCATCCAATGGTCAAAACTTTGTCCAGTTTGCAGGTACCTTGAGTCCCTACGTGGGCAAAGTGCATCTATCTCATCAATAAAGATAACTGAAGGTTTGCCCAATTTTGCATGATCTCCAGCTTTAGAAAAAGCATCGCGTAAAATCTTTTCACTTTCCCCAGCATGTGATTTGTGGACTGAATGAGGACTGCAAAACAACATGCAAATCATTACTTTGAGCGGTGTTTGAAAACACATTGAAATATAAAATCAAGTAAATTCTGAAGTAGTTTAACTTTGTTTTACTTCAGTTGTGAATCACCACCTACATAAGTGCCACAAAGACTCAGGACTAAGTAATGCCGATTTGATTTTGATAAAGAACGGCACATTGAAACAAAATATAAATAAGTTTACAGATAAAAAGAAAAAAAATAAAATAAACAATTCAAGAGCATTATCACAAATTCACACAGACTTAAAGAATAACATTACCTAATGACTATCAAATGCGCATCACATTCGCGAACAACTGCTCGAACCAAACTCGTCTAAGAATTCAGAAAATCAAAACACCAATTATATGCCTATACATGAGAGAAATTCAACATAATCTTACAAACCTTTCCCGTTCCTGGAGGACCGTAGAGCAGCAAGCCACGAGGCCACTGAAATATCAGAATTTAAAAAAAAAAAAATCGATACGAAACTGAGAAAGCTAACAGCGAGAGCACTAATCCTCTTGGTGTGCAATGTTACCTTGAGGCCGAGAATTTTGGATTCTCGAGAGTATAGTAAAGGGTACGAAATGAGCTCACGAAGTGTCTGTAAGGCTTCCGAATTTCCGGCGATAGCCTCCTCAGCCCTCCACGCTGCGGCGGCGGCGCCGCTGCTGTGGCTATTTGATTGCAGAGGAGCTCTGCTTTCGCTTGAAAGAGCCATGGAGTAGAAAAATCTTCAGCTAACTGTTCATTTACAACTTGCTCAGTAAAAATCGCATCAAAAATCAGTATTAATTCAAGGCAAAAGCTCCTGTGCGCCCGGGGACACGGATGCTCCGTGTCCCTGTGGGAACACAACCCTCCCCTCTAATCCTATTTAAACTTATTGGGTTTAAATTGTAAAGGAGCATGAAAATTGTAAAGGACAAGAGCCTCACTCTTAATTCAATTCGTTCTTTTATTTATTTTCGAATTAGAAGTGTAAATCTGATAAATATGGGCTACCTAAGAAAAAGCCGGTAATTAAGACCTTGTGGCCCAGCCCAACAAGATTAAAGATTTGCAAGGCTTGTGTTAGATGGGCCCAATTCTTCATTGGTCCATTAAAATTACAATACAGTCCAATATAATTTGGGTTATCGGCCCAACATTACCAATCATAAGGGGGTGCGTCTATTTCTGAATGGAAGAAAACTATGTGGAACGAGTCCATGCGAACAAGATTTCGTAAACTCTCTTTTTACATAATTATTATTACTCCTTCGTTCCCGAGAAACCCTTCACAATGTCACATAGTATATTATTCAATTTTAATAAAATTTTGTGGTATATTAAAAGTGAGAAATGTTGACATTTTATTTTACAGCAAAGACATATGTGAGATCGTTTCACAAAATGACTTTTGTAAAATGGATAAGAAACGATAACATTTTAATAAAAAGTAATACTCAATCAATATAAAGTGACAATATTCTTAAAAAAAATGATATAAAATAATGATATGTGTTAGATTAGAGTGTTAATTGTGAAATTTTAGTAATTTTTGAGGTTATAGATAAAAGAATTTCTTTATTTGAAGTATGAAAGATATTATGGGACAAACAAATTTAGATATTATGGAACAGACAAGTGTAGAGAGTGTTAATAGTATTTTTGGGACAAAGAGAGTATATTTTACCCATTTAAAAATAAATTAATTTTTTTTGTCATTTTTATGATTTGGAGAGGTAATGAATTAATTTTTCTCGTCATACTGTAACTTTCGAAATTATCATGTATAAAGCTAGCAATTTCTATCGTACATCAAATTGATTTTTCAAAATCCAATTTCATTCCAGTACCTTATCATTCAAAATTACCACATATCAATTTATTCAAATTATCAAATGAATTTACATGGCCAATATAAAAAGTTGAATAACTGAAGCACAACTAAACAGGAAATGAATCCTTTGCCTTTCAGACCAAACGGCCCATTAATCCAACACTACGGCTTATCGTCAGGCCCAAACCTTGCCATAGGAGTCAATTTTTTGTAAAGTTGATTCGATAATAATTTTTTTAAAAAATTACAATCGATACGTGTCAATGTCATTTTTGTCAATTTGGGCATTTTTAAAAATTTCCTTAAAATTTGGGCACTCAAGAATTTCCCATATCGTGTAATGCCAGTAACAAGAATATATACTTGTAAAAAGCATCTTTCCTCACTTCTTCTACCAAAACACATTCGAAAGTACAACATCCACATTAACTCAGGAGGAAATTTCTTGCATTTATTCCCTACTATCAAATTTATGTTAGATTAACTCGATTACAACATTATAAGCCACATTACTCACTAAATCCACTCGTAAAATTATCTACAAATTTCATATAGTATTTCAAAGATCTATTTAAATTATAAAATGAATCTCAAATTATGAGCAAAATTGTACCCCTATTTGGCAAATTTTTGGCAAAATTACTGAAATGATTGTGATTTGCCAAACTATAAATATTCAATATTTGAATAAATTTCAAGAAAGATAATGGCATTTTCTTAACATTCAAAAACATTCATTTGATTAATTGGAAATATCTAAATAAAACTATAAATAATTAAAAGAATTTTTTCTTAAATGGATAACTAAATTTCAAAATAAGTGGAGCGTCCGCAACATGCGCAAGATTACAAGGTTGTGTTGGTACAAATTCTTGTGGACAAAAGAATGAGTCGTGTTCTTCACCAATCGGTAATGATAAGAATAATATACTTTTATTTTATTTTATTTTTTAAGGTAAAATTTTGTGTGATATCATCTCAATTCAATTTTGATGTATAAAGAGTAATAACATAAAGTAATAAAAGTAATAGATTGATAATTGATGAAAAATAATAACTGTCTAATTAAAAGTGATAATATCAGTTTCACATTTAATTTAAATTATTTGAAATGTTTTAGTTTGTAGTGTGGTAGAACTTGGCTCGTTGATGGGAGGACAATATTAGTTTGAATTCATAAAAAACTAAATAAAATTGAAATTTTAAATAAATTGTTGGGTATTTGTTGTTGGGTGGGGTGGGTACGAGACACAGACACCACTACTCTTAGTTGGTATGATATGAGCAACCTATGTACACACACTCATTGGTGTTTACCAAATTCTGAAGGTTTCATCTAAGTGTTTTTACTTTTTTTCTTTTGGGGTAAAAGAATATAAATAAAGATATTTAATAAGAGTTGTTTATTAGGGCTTTAGTAGCTGGGAAGCAAAAGTGGTGTGCATGTTAATTTTGCTTAAAGATTTTTGGTAGTAACAAAATTGGGGCCCTCTTAGTCAATAGGTTGTTACTCTCCATCACCATGATAAGAGATGGTATCTTCCTTTTAAGGTTGGAATATTCTTACATACTTAAGACCTACCTATGGTTCTACAAATTATACAACTTCTATTGAAGGTGCATACAACATTACACACACTCTGCCTAACAGGTGGTAGCGAGATAAATCATAATAGTTCAATTGATCAATAAAGGTTAAACTATATATATCCATTTCGTATAAGGAATTCTCTCATTTTAAAAGCTTGTTACTACATTGCCACTATTGGGATTCGATCATTTGCACTCTAGTACAAGTTGTCATCCCTATAACTAGTTAAATTATCCATGAAGACGCAATTATTCAAAAACTTAAGTCACTTGATGTGTTTTATTATACTATAAAACATTCATTTTGCGATGTGTATGGATAATAGATTTACATATAATCGAGTAATTAATTTATTTTTAATAATGTCATAATAAAAATTTAAGTAAATATAAGAATGTTATATTAATTGTAGATAATTAATTCAATTTTTCATGAAATAAAACTAAAATAATGGAATACTCTAAACTGTGGAATACTCTAAAACTAAAGTAGATTTTCATGATTTACAGTAAAACTAAAATAAATACTCTAAAACTCTGAAATGGAATTACTATGCATCCCATATACAGTAATTAGAATGTACACAAGTATATCTCTTTAAAAAAATGTGGGATTCAAAATTCTACATTAGATTGTTTGTATTTTACACGCTTTTTATTGGTATAGTAGATGATTATTTTAAATAATAATAATATAAAAAAATTAAATTCAAATAATGTCATGATAAACTCATCGAGGAAGGTATCCTTGTGAGATATTTAATACTATTGAGTGTGAAACTTAGAAAATAATGTGAGGTTCAGAGATGAAGAAAGAGTAGGTATATTAGATATTCCTAAGAATTTAAATTAATTAACAACTATCTTTGGAGACAATTGAAAGCTTCAATTATATGCATCCACATAAAACTTAAAAGTAAAAGTCGTTAAACAAGAAACTAGAATTCATATCTTCGTTTTCACATGTACTTACAGCGCATTGTCTGATTTCCTCGCTCTACCTTTTGGCTTTTGACTAATGAATAATATGATATCTTATACTCCCTCGTCCCACCACAGTTTTTACCACAATTTTCACACCTCCTAATTTTCACACCTCATGTAGGAGGTGTGAAAATTGTGATGACAAGTAGGAGTAATTAAATACAGTATAAAATAGTTACACTATCTTAAATTAAAATTGAACCAGATCAGATTATACTGTAACAATTAACAAAACATATTTTTGGCCGCGGATGGCCGGTCTCATGATTTTTTTATAATAAAAATAGTACTCCCCCCGTCCCGTTTCAATGTTTACGTTTCTATTTTGCGCGTCTCATTTCAATGTTTTTATTTTCCTTTTTGAAATATGGGATCCACCTAAAACAATTAATATATCATCCAACACTAATACACCTACCCATTTTGCATTAAATATTATATTTTTTCACCCACTATCTATTAAAATATTATACTCTTTAATCAATGTGCAAAAAGCAAACGTAAACATTGAAACGGGACGGAAGGAGTAATATTTTTCTAATTGAATTGGATAAGATACATGAAAAATGATTATAACATTTATTAAAGTGACAATTAACCCAGAAAAGTGAAACAATGTAATTTTGGGATCTTCTCTTACCAGACATGTTATAAGATAATTTTAAAAATAAATAAATTAGAATTGCTCTCTTGCACACTTAAATATACAAGGATATTAAAGGGTATTATATTTTATTTAAAATATACTCCCTCCGTCTCGTTTCAATGTTTACGTTTCTATTTTGCGCGTCTCATTTCAATGTTTACGTTTTCCTTTTTGAAATATGGGACACACCTAAAACAATTAATATATCATCCAACACTAATACATCTACACACTTTACATTAAATATTATATATTTTCACCCACTATCTATTAAAATATTATACTCCTTCATCAACATGCAAAAGACAAACGTAAACATTGAAACGGGACGGAGGGAGTATTTATTTTAATTGTTATTATTTTTCAATGAAAATGTAGATTGAATTTAATTTCTTATTGATCAAAAAAATTAAATTTTAATTTAAAAAAAGGGTATTAATTTTATGAAAAAAGAGTTTCATTTAAGTAATAATGGAATTATCTTTTGAGTTAAGTCTAATTTGGTCACATAAAATTTGGAATTTTATACATTTGGATGTATAATATATTTTAAATTATTTTAGGTATAACTTAGTTCATGAAGGCATGAGATAAACTCTTCTAATTTGATTATTCATGTTTTTTTTTAATGAATGACATATATTATTACTATTTTATAAATTAACATAATTTTATATAATTTTAAAAAAAGTCATTTTATATATATAATAATTTTTTATGTTATGAAATGCTAATAAAATATGAATTAAAAATTCAATCCCATTTACTAGCATAATTATTTTTTTAATTCGTAAACAAGATCAATAGATGTCACGTAAATCCTGTAAAACAGGAGAAAAACTCATTTCCTTTAAATTAATTTTGGGAGAGTAATATATTCACAGTTGAATGGTAACAAGAATTTAAAAGGGGTGTACATTTTTACTTAATCCACCATTAACATTAGTGAAGAATCCCATTAACTCCGGCCGGTACGGCAAATACGTACGCCGCCGTTCTGCCTCCTTCGCCTTACTCTTTAAGTACACCTCATGAGCCGACAACGACGCCGTTTTGCCCGTCTTCGCCTTCCCACTTACTTTCGCCGTCGCAGCCGATTCTTTCTTCTCCGCCACCGCCGCCGGCTTCTCCGCCGCGTGGCTATTGTTCAGAAAAACGAACGCATCCCTCCCGTCGCTATTGCTCCTGCCAAGCAAATCTTTGAACCGCCAAATCTTGGAGAAACCCGTCGAGTTGCTCTTCCTGCAGATCTCCGGCGACGCCTCCACCGCTTTTCTGTCCGACCACTCGCCGTCCGCCCATTCCACCTCCAGCGTGGATGACGTCATCTGTCCTTTATCTTCGCAGGTTTCCACGAACACCTTCTTCACCGGTGGTCTCATGGGCAGTTTTTCGTGCAATTGGTCGGGAAATTCGCCGGAGAAAAGCAATTCGCCATTGAACAGAGGAAATACCGCCTTCAATTGGCCATTGATGAATGCATCCTCCGCCGTAATCGCCGCCGTATTTGCTAATTCACACATAAAAGAAAATTCTTCTTCTCCTTCTAGCTCCAGATCATGTTCTTCATCGTCATCACCATGATTATCCACAGCTTCATCTTCTGCATCACTCCTCAATTTCAAAAGTGTGAAAGAATCTTCGATTATTTCGGTTTCAGAATCCATATTCTGTGAGTGTTGATTGTGGGTGGGTAGGGGTGGGGTTTGGATTGATGAAGAGAATGAATTAATTGAGAGGGGTTTTATACAAAGTTAGGCTGATTAGTTGGAAAAAAAATTGGTTTCTATATTATATTTGTTGTCCATCTTTGAACACACAATTATTTTATTGAAATGATTTTTGTCTCATCTTAGAACTTTTCAAAAACATTGCTTGGCAAGAAATTTCCATGTAACATAACAGCCATCTTTAACTACTATATGTGTCCTTCTCATTAATTAGTCACTTGTTTTTTTTGGAAGCTGCTTCTAAGAAGGTCCTTAGCGTGATGGTTGTTTGTCTTGACCATTGTAGTAGGAAGTTGGGGGAATGTATGTATAGCTGCCCACGAGCAACGAATTTCTTTTATTATTATTTATTAATTAATCTCTCATTATTAATTAATTTAATTAAATTAAGAGGTGATTACAAAATGTACGTATGACTATTTCAATGTTTACATTATCTATAACACAGCGCTATTGCTAAGTTTAGTATTTTGTTTATTTGAATGTAACGTTTTGATTAAACTGACTTATGAAAACGTCTTTTCAATAATAAACTTCTAATAATTAAATTATTGATCAAAGACTAAACAGAACATGAAATTGAAGGTAATCTAATGAAAAATATAAGGTATATCAAGATGAACAATTATTATCGAACTGCGACTCATTTAATTATTCAAGCACGGCAGACTCATTTAATTTAACAAATGAATTTGAATGAATATTTTATCGAATTAAGACTAAAATAATTCATGAATAACTTGATTTGATTATGCCTGCATGTACAGCTCAATTAATCATAGAGGTGACATCTTGTACTTATGATTAATAATCGAATTCTACAATCGCAGTGTGGGAATAATCTCTTAAAATAAGAACTCCTTCTAATTAACATGTCCACCACTCTATCGGGCAAAGGTGCAGGTACCTATAACTTTGATTTGGATTTTGGTTATACGCCTAATACCTACACACCCTATTCATACATTATTTATTCAATTACCATACATTCCATTTCGTCAATGGATATGTATCTATTTTTATACATTAACTTAATATGAAATTAAAATCTATTTACAAAATTTTAAAACGAATATATAAATTATTGCCTAATTCTTTGATTTTAGTAATCGATTTCCAAAGGTCGCATAAATTATAGGAGTGGATATTAGGAGCACTCTGAGTGCAAAGGTGAACTCATATGTGTATAACTTTTTATTATATTTTGTATACATGTTATTCTATTTTGTATACGTGTTTCTTAATGATTGTATACTTTTTTCACACTAAAATTTTCATTAAAAAAACTAGTATTTATATGTGTTACTGTGAATAACTTTTTATTCAATAGTGTATACATGTTTTTTAATAATTGTATATTTCTTTACACTCAATTTTTCATTAAAAAAACTAACAATTAAATTGTATACATTTTTGTTCATAATTTTATATATTTTTGTTTATATTTGTATACGTTTTTTAAAGTAAGTACACCATATCTTAGGGTGCACCCGAATGCACGGGATTATTAACCAAATTATAAACATAATAATCTTTACATTCGAATATACCATTAAAATTCATTAGAATTTAAATTATTAAAAAATAAAAAAATTCTTGGTTACTCATTTAAGTAGTAAATTAATTATGCATTGTTGAACACCACTAGGGATCGACTTTGCACTAATGAATTAATGGAGCCCATATCTACAGTTGGATGTATTTGATCATACTTTAATTTAATATTTTATTTATTAATCAATAATATATCAATATATATAATATAACGACTACACACAATCACATAGTATTTTATATTTTATTCCAGTACTCCATCCACCACCTTCACATTTTCCACGTGTGATTTTTATTCATGAGGCTTTAGGTAATTAGGTTTCCTATTTTTGCCCACGTTAGTAAACTATTATTTATTCCGTCCAAGTCTTTTCATATACTATGCAATAATATTTTGAAAAAGTAAAAAACAAAATAATAATAATAATAATAGAAATAGGGGGTACAAAGGTAATAAAAATAAATGTTTTGGGCAAGATTGTGATATGCCATTACCTTCCCAAGATGATAAGTATCACGAATTTCATGTAAATCTTCTGAAAAGTCATCAAATATTTTTTCTTTAAATTAATGCTACATATAGAGACTGCTAATTATTTTATTTTAAGTGTCTTACATTCCAAAGTAATTAAATGATTATGATGATCCACCTGCTGAGCCACGAATAACTCATGACGTAGTCCTATGACTAATCCATTAATTAATTACTATTTAAAAATTAATGGAAATGATGTTGAATTATAATACAAGGTTGTGAAGGTACCCAGTATAATTTTATTATATAGTAAATTAAATAAATAAGTTTTAGAATTAATTTATTAGTATTATACAATTTTTTTTCAAAAAAATAAATGTAAATCGAACTTTGGATTCACAAATTATTCTTGATTAGTACGTTTTATCCAACTAATCTTGTGAATACGATGGTAATATGATTATTTATTTGAACTATCACACGTATCACAGACCAAGTATATACTATATATATAAATCAACTTTTAAATTAATTAAATTAGCACTGGGAATAATAGAAATTAAATTCTCTTTATAACTTTCATACTTTAACATGTATCTAACATGTCACATTTAAACACCGTTTCATAGAACACTTCGTTATCAATTCCCCTAACAAAGTTTCAGGATGGCCAGTTTTTTGTAAAGTTATTTAAGACACGGTATTTAAAGATTATGATTTATTTATACAAAGATAAAAATAAAATAAAGAAAAAAATCAATTTACCAAAGTTCTTACTAGGAGAATGAAGGTTTCAGCCACATCTTGAAATTGAAAGAAATTAGAAGATATTTAAAAGAAGAAAAAAAGCAGTGCTGTTCAAATGATAATGATTAAGAGCTAGCAAATATTTGGTCACAAATAGTTCTTTAAATGAGCAAAAAAATTCTTTTGGACAATAATAAAAACATCCTTACCCTCTCTGTTGATCGATTTAGTCTGAAGATCCAAATATAACCACACTTCCGGCAGAGGCTTGGTTAGCGGCTCGATTACTTCCAAAATTCTTCTTGTTCGACTCCCTTGCAATCCTGGACCCAAACTGAAAAGGCAAACAAGGAAAGAATGAGACAATCGATGTAACAAGGTTGCAACATATGCAAAAATGTGGTGATATGCCAACAATATTACACCTGAATTGCCCTTTTGGGCAGATTAGCCGCTTCACACAGACCAAGTAATCGTGCAACCTGCAATAGTGTAAACAAACTATAATGTCATAGCTAAAATAAAATGCATCACCAGCATGCTATTTCGTTAAAATTTGAAACGAAAACCTCACAATGCTAAAGCCAGCAAAAAAATCCAACTACAAGTAAAAGCATACCTCCCTCAGAATTTTCTTATCACCGACTCCACTTGGTTGATTAAGGTCAGCAATCTCCCATAGAGGAATATCAAGCAGAGTCTTTATGACATCTTCGTCCAGAAATGGAAACCTTGCCTGATGTAAACAGAATAAAAAAAACAATATATCTTCTAAGCACTCTAATAATTACAGGGAATAGTAGTAAAAAAACATATGTACTAAAGATCTTTCAATACCTCCTTTGCATTGTCACTTATACATCTGTCATCTCTCCCTAGGTTCCTCTTCCAAATTCTTTGCATATCTAATTTCATCTCTTCGTGGAGCCCAAGCCAACTGATAATGCATGTGTCGAAGCGCCACACACAAGTAAAATATGCATAAGTGTGCATGCTAAAGCATTTGATTTGAACACAATATTAAATAAAAAAAGAGCGAAGAACAAAAAAATTGCAGAAGTTTTGTTTTATATTCCAGAGGAAGTGCAAATCATCTTATTTTGAGAACCAATGTTAAGACAAAATGAGACGCTACCTTTTATTTCGAAATTTCGTTTTATGCCGACCATAGCCAGCACACTGTTCATCTGCACCAGAACCTACTAGCAGAATCCTGGCCGTAGATTTGTACTTGACACGTTGGCACTGTATGCCATCATTGCTCCTTGTCTCATTATAAATGCAACCATCGCCTCCAGCAGCTAGCCATAATGCTAAACCTATATTCAGGTCCTGGATGAGAGAATAGAGATACTAAGGAACACCAAATAAATAAAGTTGGCTGATCATCTTTGCAAAAGGGAGCTCAATGATAAGTACTAGGCAGCATGATGAGTTAATTTATAATACTTCCTAAAACTTTGAATGCACTTAAGATAACAGAAATACGATATTTAAGTAAATGGTCAGTGGTCACAACGGCAAGAGTATAATATACTTGGTAATATGTAAAAGCTTAATAAAACAATCTAGGGGGAATCCCAAAAAACAGAAAAAAAATAAAAAACAAGATATATGACTGCAAGTCTGTAACAGAGAACAATACCATGAAGGTCTTAGCAGGACTAATAAGTTCCATGACATGCTTCATCTCAGAGGTCAACTTAAGTAAATCAGCATCAATCTCCACAAGGTTCCATCTGTAAATTGCAAGGCAAAAAAGTAAACATATGTACAAGGGAAAAAGGAAATATAATGATAATCAAATGAGCCAAAAAGTACGAGAAAAATAACTAGTGTGAAATTGTGCATGCATGAGCTGTACTTGTATCAGAATCAGAATATTATTCAAAACTATTGTTCCAATTCTTCACAACCAAAAGTCAGATAGGAAGACAAGGCAGAAAACGTTCATCGGGCTTAAATATGACTGGGGAATATTAACATTTTCAGACATTAAATATTTTGGGTATCATCCTTCACAACTTTATCTTTAAATTACAATACTAGAACCAACAGAAATTGAACTCAGCTACGTTAGTAGTTAAGGTTTCCACCAAAATTTCAAACCCGCTGAACAGAAAAAAAGAATCTGGACCAACAGACCTCCTCAATGGAGCAATTTTCTGAAGTTCCTTCAATCCAGCCCTCGCTGAGATTCTATCAGGTGCTGACTCTCCATCAAAGCTGACATTTAGCAGATCAATTTCGCCTGCAATTACAGTTTTAAGAAAGAGAAAAGGTCTGGATGAAACTCATTATTCTAACATAAATAGCATACAACAAATAATGCAGATATGTAATTAAATCAAAAGTTTATGTGTTACCAAAGTTCAGCACATGAACATGAAAGAGTTTCAAATAATCATCCCAGGGTGCAAATATATTTTAAGGCACAGATTAGTGGCATAAAAAAGTCAATGAGAGCTGAAGTTCTTATTTGAATGAGTGCTTACATCCCAAATCAATGCACTGATGCAGTAATGCAGCAATTATCATTGAATCCAAACCCCCAGAAAACAGCACTGCGATCGGAGCATCTCTCCGTGGCCTATGATTCTCCAAATATCCCTAAGTACGTAATCCAGTAATCATCAGGATTATGGATAAGAGCTCGTTCTCTTGCTTAAAAAAGCAAATAACAGAGAATAAAATGGAACCAAAGGAGAGAAATCAGTAAGAAATTCATTATAGAGAGAAAGCAGTGCATCTGGGGCCTCCCCATTGCCTCCCCTATCAGCAAACATCCTTAAAAGCCCCTCAAATGGAAAGAAGTTTCTTAAGGAGAGAAAGGAAGATAGTTTCCTCAGTTAATCCTAAGAATAACATACGGGTAGATAGTAGATACAAAGCTCAAAAGCAAGACGCAGCAGTGTACAGAGTATTTTTTCCACTAGTCAGTAGTACTGAATTCAGAATAGACCTATACAGTTTTCCAATATATCAAATCCCTTCCCTAAAACTTGAATAAAATGGCACCCCAGAAAGAGCATGCTGTTAGTTCCAACTGTTAAGACTTAGCAAATATTAAAGCAGTAAACGCTAGGGCATCAGCAGCTTTACAAGAGATAACATTTTTTTTTCCAGACAATAACATTGCATGGCTAGATCACTGTTTACTCAGTTAATTTGTTATGAAAGCCTAGCAAAATCAAGATCATGCAGATTACCAAAAAAAAATGCACAAACCTCGTATAGTATGTTTAAAGTGGTGCGCTGTCTCACAGATTCGGTCAGAGCCATCAGCACTTTTTGACACGTTCTTGAAGGTGCACCTCCTACATTTTCTGTGCCAATTAATGAAAGCAAAAATCTAATAGGCCAAAAAAAAGAAGTAAAAGAGAAATGGTGCATGGAGGCCTTAGCCACCTCATGGCTTGATACCGACCTAATTCAGATGAAAATGTAGAAAGAAAGTCTTGCTGAGGTTTCTTGCAGTAGACACTTGAATTCTCAGTTTTAGGTTCAATGCAGGTTCTCTCCCACGTTACCAATTCTTTTAGCCCAAAATCAGCCCATTCATGTTTATTAACTTCACCAACTAAATGTCCTTTCAGCAAAGAAGAGGACATAGTGATACTATACACACCACACGACAGCTCTTCCCAAAAATTCAGTTCACCTTTCCCTTTCTCATCATCAATTACATCTATTTGGAGATACAAAATATAAGTCAGTAGGTCTTGAAAATAATTCAGACAAGACTTGGTGTAGGCAGCAGCCGCAGCACAGAAAATCCCCATACACAATTTGTTATAATTACGTTTGTGAAATGAGTAAGAAGTAAATTAAATGATCTAACAGCAGATCACCCATTGATTAAGATGATCTAATAGCAGATCACCCATAAGAAGATCGCAGATAACCTAAAGAATAAATGCAATTAAAGACCAGATCATATGTAATACATTATGTGGATTAACTGTTGTTAGATAAAGATTCATAAGGGATCAGTTTCAGATCCAGAAATAAATTTTAATTGTAATATGGGCACTATTTGTGAATAAACAAAGGATAACATTTTCCAAAAAGAGAGAAACAAATTTGATTAGCAAAATTATTAAATTAGAAGGAAATTACACTAAGCAGTATGTACCATAGTGTTGTTGAGAAGAAGAAGGCGGTGACACAGAAGATAACAGAAGTCGAGAATCGTCTAGTGTTGGCCAGTGAACTAGAAGACTCCTCCGCCCAAATGCATCACGACCAAACCACAAAGTCTTTGAACTATCCTACATGCATAAGACATAAGAGCTATGCAGCTAATTACAATAATAAAAATTCACTCATTTTTGGCATTTTTTAAATCATGGTAGAAACTTACCACGAAAAGTTACCTGCCAATAGATCAAAGCCCATGGCCCCCTGATTGTCGATAGAAGTTCTGGAACAGATTTTTTGCTTCCTTCTGAACAGGATGAAGATCCATAAGCATCATGAGAAATACATGAACAGCATTGTCCCAGAGACTGCATAAGAATCTCGGTGTCATTGCTATCACCTCTACAATAAATCCCTCCAAATATTTCACCTGAAAACAGTTATTCCATAAACAAGATAAACCATTTTCAGCATCCAGCTTCAGAAACAAAAATGTTAAGAGGATAAGAATTCAAAGATGCTGGTTAAGTACTGGCTATGGTGATGCTACAACAAGTCAAACCCCAAAATTTTATCCAAGGAAACTCTAGAAATCCATGACCGAGTCAAAACCAATAAACACATCTTAAAAATATTAGAAAAGCGTAATTAACATTATTTTTAAATAAAAGTAATATCGATGAAAAGCAGAAAAAGGAAATGCCTATAGTAAATGGCTGATGGTTAGAATCACTGAGTTCCATAGCAGTTATTTAAGTCGGGTGTCCAAATTTAAAATTCATCACGAAATAATATCTCGAGCTGCAAGTAAAGCATGAAAAAATGTCCTATAGTTTCCCATTAATAAGAAAAAAAAAATGATGAACGAATGAGTGTTCTTGACGACAATAAATTTCCATGAACAAGAATTTGCAACTACCAAAAACTAACACACGACAGTTGCAACTGAAAAAAATTATTAAAACAAAGCAGAGAAATCACTAAACATGCGCAGAATAGAACTCAAAGGACTACATTATAACTTTATAAGTATACCATTATAAACGAGAACATTGCCAAATGCATCAGTCAGAGGTTGGACAACCGAACTAACTCCCCTGAGTTGCAGTGTGGCGCCAATAAATCGCAATTCCCCGAGTAGCTTAATCCCGCCATCATTATCCACAGTTTCTTCTTTCTGAACAAAAGACCTTAGACGGAAATCTTTTCCCTCATCACATGAAACTTCCGAGTAGAGATTGATAAGTTTACTTCCTAAACTATCAGGCCCCCTCCTTTGCAAAGCAGCTTTTATGCCGTCCTCTGAAACTAAACGCTGGATTTAACACCAATTAGGGATTAAAAAAAAAGGGTCTACATAACAGATGGATTAAAACAACTTCGAGAAAATAATAAAAACGCTGGATTTAACACCAATTAGGGATTAAAAAAAAAAAGGTCTAAATAACAGATTGATTAAAACAACTTCGAGAAAATATAATAATAATAAAAGGAGAAAAGAAAATTACAGATTTCTGAGATTGAGCAGATGGGCTGTTATTCTTCGAAATCAGAAGTGACAAATCGATTTGAATTCCAGATACAATCAGTGCTATCCCGCACATCTTCTCTTCTATGATCTACCGATCCATAAAAGATAAAACCCTCATAATCCCTAGCATGAACCCTCATATAAAAATTTGGGCTTTCTTAATAAAATTATAATCTTTATAAAATATTATACAGCTAAGCAAACTGCCTCCGTAGCATAGTGGTAGTGCGTTCGCTTCGTAAGCGAAAGGTCGCGAGTTCGATCCTCGCCGGGGGCTACTTACTAATATAGAGTATTAAATTTTTATTTTTATTTTTATTAAAATAATAATAATTCTTTTGCTATAAGGAAAAATAAATAAATAAAAATTACATGTGATTTAATATGTTTTTTAGTTAAATAAATCCACTCAACCCCAACGTAAATCATGGTACATTAGTATATTTGACCCCAAAAATTACTGAAGTCCGGGGGCTAATCTCCAATATAGAGTATTCAATTTTTATTTTTACTTTTTTTAAGAAAATAATACTCCCTCCGTCCCATAGAAGTTGACACACTTTCCTTTTTTGTTTGTCCCACTAAAATTGATACATTTCCTTTTTAATACATGGACCCACACAAAAAATAATTAATCTATTCTCATGGGCCCCACATATCACCTCTAATACAACTACCCACTACACATTAAATATTATTTCTCTCACTTCACTTTACTCCACTTTACATTAAATTATTATACTCCTTAATCTCCGTGCCCAAAAAAAATTATACCAACTTCTATGGGACGGAGGGAGTAATAATAATTCTTTTGCTATAAGGAAAAAAAATAAAGAGTGTATATTAGGTGCACCCTTGCACCCATATTTGTATAATTTTTTATTCTATTTTGTATACATATTATTCTCTTTTGTATACGTGTTTTGTAATAATTGTATACTTTTTTACACTAAGTTTTTCATTAAAAAAACAAGCATTCATATGTGTATAACTTTTTATTCAATAGTGTATACATGTATTTTAATAATTGTACATTTTTTTACACTCAATTTTTTATTAAAAAAATTAACAATTAAATTGTATACATTTTTACTCATAATTATATATGTTTTTGCTTATATTTGTACGTGGGTGCACACGAAGCTTCGTGTGCACCCGAGTGCACACTATATTTAGCCAAAAATAAATAAATAATACATGTGATTTTATATGTTTTTTTCAGGGGTAAAGATTAAAACATAAATAAATCCACTCAAGTCAACCCCAACGTAAAATCATGTTACATGCATTGGTATATTTGAAAAGTTACTAAAGTCAATGAGTATGCTAAAAATTCCTATAACATAATTATTAAGAAAAAAAATAAAAAAAAAAGTTATTACTACACTGTATAAATTAAAAATTATTCATACATACACATCATCCAAAATATTACAGTCAACTACACTATTTCAATTATTTCTTTCAATTTTAGCCTTTTTTTTACAAGAATTTAAGACAATCCCTTAATTAAAGGATGGGCAATCTGGTAAAAGTTCCTGCGCCCCCGGACACGGAGGGATACTCCGTGTCCCCATGTGAATACAACCCTCCCCCTCCAATTCTATTTAAACCTATGTATTGCTAGGGATTTAAATTATAAAAGGACACAAAAATTGCAAAGGCGCATGGAATGTGCTCCGTGCGTCTGGGTGCATAGGAGCCCCACTCTTTAATTAAAGAGATTTGGTTAAATATGATTGTTATTTTAGAGTGAAATCAAATCACAACTATTTTAGTTCACAACATCACCTTATCGCCAGATACAACTTTGTGCAAAAAAATTCCGTTGACATTGAGGTTACGCTATTTCATTGAATGTTTAGGTTTGACTCTAATTTTCATAAATACACATAGTGCAGAATTTAAAGAACTGATTAAGGCAAGTTTTAGATTATATTTGTTTAAGGTTATAGTGGTAATTTAACCTTTAATTTTGTATTCACAAATTATTTATTTAAAATAGTGTACCTTGTAAATAATTATATAAAATATGTATAATTAGTAATGATTTATAAAAATAAATTACTAATAAATAATTATGATTCTGTTTTAATGTAAGCATATGATTATGGCTATAATAAGTATTCAAATTAATCATTGGGTGTGTGATATGTGAAGTAATGCTACATTTTTTAAAATATAATATGTATTGAAAAGTTTTTTAATAATTTGAATACTTATATTTTTTTAATGAATAATTTGAATATTTATGGTCATAGTCATATGTTTAGATTAAAACAAAATCATTATTTATTTTTTTTTCTTTAGAAAAAGTACTACTTCATATTTTAATATTAAATAGTAAGATTGATGAAAAATAATAACAGTTGGATTGAATATGGATTGAATAATTTCTAGTACTTCTTTCATTAAAAAAAACCCTTCGTATTTTTTTCACATAAATTAAAAAATATATTACTTTTAAGAGTACTTTGATTTTTTTAATAATAAATAGTAATAATGTATGTTACATGTGTTGAGTATGGTGAAATTTTTATGAATAAAGAGTGATGGGAAGATTAGTTATTTAGATTCTTCTAAAAAGTTTTTTTAAAAGACAAAAGTAGAAAATGTTTAAAAAAAAATTATCTGAAAGAAAGGAGGATAAACGGAAAATGATAATATATCTTTATAATAACTAATTGTGAAAAATAAAAAGGTTTCATCGCAGTGATAGTATAAATATTGCTCATATTTAATTAAGTGGGCTAACCTACCTGGTTATTTTAAGTGAGAGACACATGAAGCTTAGAGAAGGGGAAGTAAGGGTGCTTGGTGAATTAACTACTAACTATATTAACAACTACTAAACATTTACCGATTAAAAAAAAAAATTACTCCTATCTGTACAGTCTAACTTCTTATATGTTGTAAACGCATTTAAGATGCATCATCCCAAGTTTCCAACCACTTCTTTTGTTGGTTTATAGGGCATTCAAATTTCAACGTGTATAAATAAATATTGTCCGTAAAAAGAAAATTTAAATAAAGATTTGAGGGATTACATCATACAATATATTTTAATTTTTATTAGTAATATTATAAGGGATTGATAAAGAAAACTCTTTTTAACTAGTAAATATTGAAACGTTTTAAATTTTAGTAATCTCTTCAAACTTACCATTAATTTATCAAGAAAAATCAATTAAAATCTATTTTCTTGTGAAAAATATTCTAGTATAAGTTTTATAGAAAAAATATTTACACTTTTTAAAAACAATCACAAACACACACTTAAGGATATCTTTCTTTGAAAAAAAGATGCCTTTATAAAAGACGAAAGTGTTGTATGTAACAATTTATGGTGAATTTTGTTATTTAAAATAAATTAAGGGTAGTTTTTAGGTAATTACGGATCACTCATCATGAGGCGTGCACAGTGTATACCCCATGTGAAAGGTTTATCGGTGACCCATGGTGAGCTAAGTAAACCTCATAAATTAAAGTACCCTAAATTCACGTTGATTTTTTTTTACACTTATTTTTTATTTTACATTTTGAGGCAAATTTTGTGTTTTTTTTGAAAGATTTAAAAAAAAAGTAAAAGTTTTACATAAGTGAATTCTTTAAATTGGACAGAATATAATAATAAGTAATAGTATAAATCACAATGAGAGTAATATTCTAAATAAGGAGCTTTATAGAATCACAATAAGAAAAGATTACAAGGAATCCCTATTTTATTTCAAGAATATATAAAAGGCATAGAAAATCAATGGCAAAGAATAGATTTTTGGGGTAAAATTAGGGCTGTAAACCCTAAACCCTATTTACTTGCTGCTGATAAACCTCCTGGTATAATTAGCAAGAAACAATGAAAACCACCACAGAACCCACTCACCTTCCATGCAAACAACCTTAAAAAACTGGGTCCCACAGCAAATCTGGAGGTGGGTCCCACATCGACACAACCCTTCAGAAGTTCCCTCCAAACACTGCGTTTCCATGAATGAAACGCAAACAAATTTCCAGAGGGGATTTTGAATGCCTTCAAACCGACTTGGGATTCAATTTGTTTGAAACCCTTTAAAAATTTGGTGGAGTAATTGCTCTCACCCTCCTATAAATCCCCTTTCCGCTTCTTGTTTTCTTCTCTCCTTTTCACCCCTTCAAAGAGCATTCATAGAATTTTGGAGGGTTCTTCTCTCTTTCATATTTCAGAGACTTGTTTTCTCTGTTGCTTTCTAGGTAGAGCCCTGTTTTTTTTTTGGGGTGTTTTTTCTTCTATATGTTACTGTTCTTAGAATGTGTGTTTTGAGATTAAGTTTGCTGTATCAAAGATTGATTCTTGTGTTGTATTTGGGCTTGTTTATTGATTTGCATTCAATTGATGGGTAAATATATCTATTTACTCAATTTTCATGTTTTCATCATGCTTTTTTGGTGTGCTTAAAAGTTTGTGAGACTGAATTTGCATGATCTGTTCCCTCTTGAAGTAGAATTCTAGTTGCTATAAGAACGTGACTTTTTTTTGTGGATCTGGTAGGGTTTGGCAAGTTTGGATGTGATAAACTCGTTTTAATTAATCTTTCTCATAGAGTTTATGTTGATGTATGATTTGGGTATAAAATTGGATTTTTTACTTTTTTAATTCTCCCTGGAATATCTCATATATGTATCTATGATTTGTTTCACCAGCGGCTTGTATCTGGTTGGTATATGATTATGCATGGGTTATACCTAAAACAAATTCACCATGTATTTTTTTTTTTGTCTCTTTGTGTATGTCTGTGTTTTTTGTCCTATGATTGTTGATTTGGCCAGCACTAATTTCTGGTTCATTCTTATTTGTTCAGAAATTTTGATTATGTATTGATTCTTGATAAATGCAGCCCTTTGGATTATTAATTTTGAATCAACAAATTCGGTAATACATGGATTTTAGTTGTGGTTCTATGTTCTGTTAGGGTTCTTATATTGTTTGCTTAAAATATTCTATAAATGCTTGACGTAGTTGAATTTCAGTAACTGTAGACTTCATTGTAGTATGTTGAAGAAGGGATAATCAGTGTGTAACTATTTTGCTTATTTCATAAATTTGCTACTTGCTTTGACTCTTTTAGTGGAGAGTTTCAGGGATACCTGTATCCTGTCTCACTACGTAGAAAATGAATTTTCTTCAAAATGGGGATATGCTTTTTTTTTTTTTCAATCTTCAGGTAACAATTATATTCTTGTATATGTCCATTGTTTGTCTACTTTTGTGTTTTCTTTTAAGATATATCTATTTCTGATGATTGTTAGTTGGAAATATCCTCATGGTCTTGTTGATTCCACCTGTGACTAACTGTTAGTTTACTTTATCCGCGTAATTTTATTGAAGTTTGCTTTTATTCTGTCGCTTGTCGTTTCTAATTTATCGATTCTGTTATAACGGATATAGAATGTTTACCGGTTTTTTAACAGCTCAAGCAAACCATTAATGCTTACGAACCTTTTCGGTTTGTCGCATTTAGATTCATAAAACTCCATGACTTTGTCTTCATCTCTTTGAACTGTAGAAGGGTATTGATCAGCTATAAGTTCCATTCTACATGTGGCTTACTCTACATAACTTTTTGCTTTCATAGTGCCTCGTGGGCGCACGTGTGTGTTCATGCAGATGTTTTTCGTTATACCCTAATTCTCCTTATTTATTTGCATAATATAACGTGAAAAATGTTGTATTGCTTTTCCTTACTGACAGCTCTTCCATTCTTATAATTAACGTACTTTCCGTGCTGATATTTTGTAGGCATGTTTGGTCATGTTAGTGCTGTAAGCGTGGCTGGTGCCTTCGTCAAGCAATATTATTACATCCTTAGAGATAGTCCTGAGAATCTCCACAGGTTTTACAAGGATCCAAGTTTACTAGGCTGGCCAGAGCTCGATGGTGTTTTGAGAACTGTGACAACCTTAGATGTAAATATCTTCAACTTGTTGCTAAATGCAACGTATGCATATCCGAAATTTCCCTTTAATTGTTCTATAGAATAACTCGTACCAGTTATATTTTTTCCTCTTCGGAGAACATGCAATATGCTTAGATTCCCAACTAGAATTTCAATTTATCAGTACAGCGAGCATTTATTGAATCAACTCAATCTAATCATCATTTTCATTATCTTGGACCAGGGGATTAACGAAAGGGTCATGTCCTCTAGTTACAAATATTGCTCTGCGGAAGTCCAAACGGCAGATGCCCAGCAATCTAGTGACGGAGGGATCATTGTAGCAGTGACTGGTTGTTTGGTCGGAAAAGATGATTCGAAGAAGAATTTTAGTCAGACTTTCTTTTTGGCTAAACAAGAAAATGGCTTCTATGTCTTGAATGACATACTTCGGTTTATTGATGTATGCGAGAGGAGGACCAATACTGTTTCCAGTAGTAATCTTGAAAATAATCAACATGCTACTGCACAAAACTCAGGTAGAATATCACTGTTACATTACTTCTAAATTCTTATGAGTTGTGCTTTATTTAATTTTTGGATCCTTAAGAGTGTCTGTTCTTGCGTTTAGTTTGAAGGATTTGTTAATAATGGAACCCTAATTGCAAATTCATTGGTGACAGTTGTTTGGATTGACATGGATTTGTCATCCATCAATTTGACAGCAATTCTGATTTGGTTTTGAAAAATTCACTCATTTGGAGTAATTAGATTTCAAATCCTTCAATATAAACGCAAGCTCGCGTATTTCACCATATCAAAACTTACATAATTTGGGCACCTTTTCAGTCAATGGCAATACTGCTGATAGCCCAACATCTTTTGGCACCAAAGCAGTTGTTGAAAATGGAAATGTCAAAGAAGCATCCATGGATCATTCTGTCCCCAAGGTCACTCTTGAAAATGGTGTTGCTCCTACACCTTCCCTTTCTTCATGTGAAAGAGATGTTGCTCAAGAATCAAGTGCAAAAGAGCAGTCAGTGGCTACACCAAAAGAGCAATCAGATGTTGCCCCGGCTAAAAATGCTAAAGTGCCCTCAGATGTTGCACTGGCTAAAATTGCTAAAGGGTCCTCACTTGACAATCAGGCTAAAAATGCTGAAGTGTCCTCGGTTGGTGCACCAGCTACAAATGCTAAAGTTCCCTCAGTTGACGCACCAGCTACAAATGCTAAAGAGCCCTCAGTTGATGCACCAGCTTCAAATGCTAAAGAACCCTCAGTTGATGCATCGGCTGAAAACCAAAGCGTGCCTTCAGTTTTCACACCAGTTTCAAATGTTAGCCAGAAATTCAGCTATGCATCTGTGGTAAGTGATGTGATACTTTCATTAAGATCCCTATTTTTGTTAATGTCTTCTTAACTAATGTATGGTATCAATGAAGCTCGCAAAAGAGGTTCCAGTTACTTCTCCAAAAGCTGCAGTTGTCATTACCATTTCTCACAACCAAACGGTGTCTTCTCCGAAGACTCAAGCGACAGCTCCTCTTAGCAATGGATCACCAAAAGCATCTAACTCTGGCGGTAGTGAATCCAAAGGGCTCGCACCCACAAGCAAAGTTGCCACTAAGTTGCCAACTATCAGTCAACCTGCTCTTAATTCCAGTTGCTACGCAGAAGGTAATTTTCTCTCCCGGCCAACTGGTATAGGTTTAAGATTATACCCTAACTTTTATGGTCATCACAGCTAAAGTAATATATATCGGAAGTTTACCCTCTGACATAAGTAAACAAGGGGTCGTGGACGTTTTGAAAAAGTTTGGTCCAATTAGAAGATATTCAGATAATGTCCAGCTTAGGAGACACGAGGTTAGATTTTATTTGGGATCAAGTATGGATATATCATCTTCATTTGTTTCATGTTTTTTACTTGATAGAGCACCTTTTCAGGATGGTTTTTGCTGTGGATTTGTCAAATATGAACATCCAGATGCTGCTCGTCGTGCAGTGGAGGTACTTTATATGCAGTCTTAAAAAATGTTCAGTTGTTTTCAACTCCTAATGACCATTTACTCTTTCTCTCATCCGTTTTATTATGATTTCCTCAATTCACTCAGTACACTAATGTGTTACTAACCTTCCAGGCTCATCACGTGATGTTCGGTGAAAAGCGAGCCTATATCACCTACAAGAGATCTACTTATAATCGAGGTAACTTGCCTATATCACCTTGACCACATGCACTACTTCATATAATCATCCCATATGCAAAACTCATGCATACGGCAACTCCTGTATATATATATATGCCTAGAGGAGTTATATACATTCACCTGGTTTTTGCAGGCAACGGTGGTAGAGCAAGGTCTCCGACTAGGGGTGGAAATCGCATTCGAAGACAGGAGAGCGACGAGTGGACTTATTACAGTAAGGGTCAAGGCAGGGGTCCTCGTGGGAGCAGTTCGTCGAGGTAGGCTGACGTCAGAGTAAAGGTGCATTAATCACAAGTAAATGTGGTTTACTCAGAGATACATTATCTGTGGTGGACACAGTGTTAAAACTACATCATTTTTGAAGAATAACATTGCTTCCTTTAACATACCATCGCTTGCTTCTTTCTTTGTTTCATTGCGTGCATGTTTGGGTATAGCCCATAGCCCAACGAATTGGCCCAGAGTGGTTATGGGCTTTGTAGCATATTTGGGCTTGTCCTGGTGAACTGCCTTGCGTGGGAATGGGCTCCGTATAGTTGGGCTTATCTTAGTGGGTTCCCTAATCCGCGACCTAACTGGCACAGTTTAGTTCTGGGCTTAATATATTTAAGATGTGGGGTCTAGTAGTTATAATTAAATCCGAACTGGCCCAAATTAATTCTGGGCTCTTTGGAATGTTTGGGCTTATCTTAGGTTTCCTCAAGTGAATGGGATTTTCAGTGTCTATTTACTTTATGTAATCCAAATTTTACCAAATTAAAGTATTAGAGATGATTAATTAATTAATGAAACTCTGGTAGCACAGCCAGTTGCCACCAAACCCTAATCTCTCCAACTTATAGTCACGTTTGTCCCCCCAAAGTTGGGCCCCACAGCTGTCCTTTTACATCAAAATTTTCCTACACGTTTGTACTAAAAATGTTAGAGAATCTTTAAATCCTATGTCTTAATCAGTGACGTGTCCCCTCCATTTCATCCCCCGTAACTACTTTTTTTTTCTTTTTCTTTTTCACCATTAATTATATCACTCTAATCGGTGATACTCATCATAAAGTGCCTAACTTAAATCTTTTCTTCCTTTTCATCAAGCCTTTCTCTCCAACTCATTTATGTTTCAGTTATATTATTATTTCTTTGTTTAGTGAATCTTTTTTTTTTAAGTATTGTCAATTATATTATATTAATCGAGTATATTAAAAGTTCCAAGTTAAGAATCAAATTGTTTACTCTCACATAATGTATCTTTCTTCAAATTTAATCCAATTTCCCAATTCAAGTTGCAAATGGATAAGTGTTGAGTGGTGGAACAAAATTGGTTTCACTCTTTCTCCTACATCATCAATATTGTGTTTTGTAATTTGTTAGAGTGAACAGTTATGACCTATCAAAAAGTTTCATGCATTACTCTTTATGTAATGAGTGTTTGCTAACAATTATTGTCCTTTCAAAAATTAGTTAAATTTTCTGTTACGTTGTAGAAATTGGAGTCTGGAAATAAATAGAGGTACCTAATTTTTTGGGTGAGTATTTTGTGCATCCGGGCACATGAATTTAGATCTGTGCCGTTTGCAATTTTCATGCCCCTTTACAATTTAAACTCTCTAGCAATACATAGATTAAATAGAATAAGGAAGGGAATGATTGTGTTCACATGGGGACACGGACCGTGTCCCCGGGGGCGCAGGAGCTTTTGCCTTTTTTTTTTTTTACTATAGAAACGAAATTTAAGAAATATTGTTTACACAAATATTATCACTTTGCATTTATACTATCAATTGTTCATGAAATTGCATTATCACTTTTCATTAATTTAGTAACACTTTTATTATAAAAGTTATCACTTTTTGTCCGTCTCACGTAAGCCTTTACGTACCATCTCACGTAAGGGTTACGTGAGACGGTCACACACAAGTCTTTGCCAAATTTTATTAATTTATTCCATTTAGAGGTAATTTTTTTGAAATTTTTTTATAAGGGTAAAAAAGTAATAAAACAAATATATATATATATATGTATATATATATATATTCTCTTGTGAGATTGGTTATTTGTGAGACGGGTGTGAGACGGGTCAACCCATCATTAAAGTATATTTATTTTATAGATAAAATATGTTTATTTACCGTTAAAGTATGTTAATAATAAATTAAATTATAACACACTAAAATCATACTTTAATATATAATTCAACATACTTTAGAAAATATACTTTAACAATCATTAAACATACTTTATCTAAATAATAGACATACTTTAACCCATCTTACAAACCGTCTCACATAAATAACGTCTCACAAGAGAATTTGTCATATATATATATATATATATATATATATATATATATATATATATATATATATATATATATGAAAAAAGAAAAGATAAGCCGAGTAATAAAAAAAGACATTAATGTATTTTAAATAATTTTTAAAAAAGAGGTTAAAAGTTAGAATAATAAAAAAAAATGAAATAAGAAAAACAATTAAATATAAAAGAAGTAGAAATTTAATTTAATTAAAGAAGTGAATCTATTACCTCAGGGTCGAACCTCGACCTCAGCAAACATGTAGAATCCAACTACGGTCACTTCACTTGGCCACATTTTATTTTAATTTAATTTCTACCTATATGTATGTATAACACATTTTACTTAATTTAATTTCTAACTGTGTGTATATTTTTATTATTACTAACAGAATTTCAGGGGTACCTGATTGTAGATGTAGTAATTTGTCATGCATAAAATAAAGTTTTAAGGTTCAATTTAGTGTAAAATTAATTCCATGTCAGATAGAATTTTATTTAAGGATTATGAAATTTACATAATTTATTATAACATTAATTTTAATTATATAGGGTAATTATATAGGGAGTAATATACTCCACTCCAGGACTAAAGTTAAAAGCTAAATTTAAAAAGTATTACACATCAAAGCAAGTGATAGATGTAGATTTTAATTCCTACGTACGTAGTAGATTTTAATTCCTACGTACGTAGTACAACAAATTAAAACTTTTACATATAATAGATGTCTCTTCTTAAGTCGTGAACGTAGGGAATTGCAACTTTTACGAAGTCAACTCTAAGTATATATTAAGGGGAGTAGTCATTTATGCCTATATGGAAGATCAACATGCAAAAATGCCCATTTTCTTTTTTAGAAAGCAAATCTGCCTACTTTTATATAATTTGTCATTAATATCCTTTGATTTACCATTTTTATTTAAAATTAAATACTTAATTTTGAAAAAAAAATCATTGATTCTGTCAATCATTAAATGATTGACCGATTAGAAGACAGATCATTAAATGATTGACCGATTAGAAGACCGATCATTAAATGATTGACCGATTAGAAGACCGAATAAAACAAAAATAAAGATTGACAGAATAGAAAACCAATCATTAAATGATTGACCGATTAGAAGACCAATCATTAAATAATTGATCGATTAAAAGATCGATCATTAAATGATTGACCGATCGGTCAATTGCCTCTGTTGCCCCCTTAAGGTACAATTGCCCTCTTAAAATTATTATTGCCTCCTTAAGGAACAATTATCCAAAAAATACATAAGAGTATTAAGGTCATTCAAGTACGAAAGTGTGCAGTTTTTAAATTTTAAAGTCAAAGTGAGCTCTTTTGCATTTTAAAATGCATGATAGGGCAACAGAGGGTATTTCCTCATATATTAATAGTTTTTGCTTTAAAATTTAGCGGGATAATAACGGGAAAGTAATTTTATGATCGTTTTATTTATTTATTTATTTTAAATCAGTAATAGTTACTTTTTACTAGAAATATTATCATTTTTTTATTTAAAATGTTATAATTATTTTTATTTATATTACAGTTTATTTATAAAATAATTATTTATTCTTTTCATGAGACGATCTCATATAAGTGTTCGTATAACAAAACTTGACCAAAAACATCACAAATCTTCACCATTGTTGTTAATGCTTCAACCGCCCATAGACATAGTTCAAGTGATAGAGAAATTAGTGGAAAGATCTTTTAATTGAGCTGACAGCTACAGGGTGGAAATTCGAATTATGATTTTGATATGGATTTGATCTCTTACAATCATAATATCTTGTACTCCCTCTATCCGCTCGAAATAGGGTCATTTACTTTTGTGCACGTTGATTAAGGAATATTATTATTTAATGTGTAGTGGGTAGTTATATTAGTAAGAGTATGAATTCCATATTTTAATTGTATTAGTGGGTGTGTGTGGGTCCCATATATATAAAAAAAGAAATGATCCTCTTTAGGACGGACAACCAAAATGAAAAAAGACCTTAAGAGTGATTTACTTCCTCCACCATTCCTGGCGAGGGCCATGGAGGCCTAATGGTTCCCTATACACCATTTGTTAATGCTTCAACCGTTTTATTATTGTAACATAATAATTAATAATAGATGTTTTAATATTCTCAATAGATAATTTAATAGACAAGTTTTAGACATGCAAAAATGCATCAATTTTGAAAATTTGGACTTTATTCAAAAAAAAAATACATTTAATTTTTTTTATTAGAAGTACCCACACCAAAATATATATATATATATATATATATATATATATATATATATATATATATATTAAAAAATTCTAAATATTAAACAATTTGTATAATAAATTAAGATTATTATGTGGTGCACCGTGTGGTTTATAAAATAAAAGTTGTTGGGTAGTGGGTAGTTATTGTATTTTTTTATTATTTTATTTTATTTAGTGATTAGGATTAAATAAGTATTTGATTTAACGGTTCAGATTATCTAGGTACACCGGTGCACTGGGTACACTGCAATGTAACTACATAAATTAATATCAAAAGATAAAAAAAAACATGAAAAAAAAACTAAATTTTTATACCTCTTAAATTTCGTGCAAAAAAATTAAATGTAAACATATTTAATATTTGACAGCATTCATGTGAAATCGTTTTACAAAGAAATTGTTTTACCTCATTTTTTTATCACTTTTAAAAAAAAAATTATATATTTTATTCAAATTGTTCATATCATAATTCATTATACTATTATCATTTTCATCAATCTATTAGGTATTATTTTTTTTATTAAAATATTATCTTGTCTCTTTTAGTCTATGATCGAAAAAATATGAATCAATTTAAAATTGAGCATGACTTCTTATATTATTGATTTTTTATCTTTTTAATTAAGAAGGTTATTTTGATGAGACAAAATCTCATGTTAATTAAGACAACTCATAAAAAAATAATTAAATATGTATTGTAGGGAGTGAATTTATTCAAAGAGAAAATCACCCACTTTAGTTAGAATCGTTGGGATGAGTTATGATTGGAATCCTATGACTCGATTTTGTGTCGCCAGCTGCAGTGTGACACCTAGACTATAATAAATTATCGAGGTAAAGAAAGAAAATAGATAACCCCCATGTATCGTTAAGGGACATCACTTTTTCTGCCCTATATGACAAATGCAACATCTTTTTTGCCCTATACTTTTTAAAACATCTAATTTGCATTGTTTTTGGTGTGTATTCCTAATTTACCTCCCTGACACATGTCATATCTTTCCCTTTTTTTTTAAATCTCGTGATTACTGCCCAGCGGTTAAAAGTACCGCTTTTAATGGCATTGAATTTGGGGAGAGAATCTTTGACCCCCTTATCTCAAATTTTTTTTGTTATTTACTCCCTGTATCTCTCTCTCTCTCTCTTTTCATCGGCACCATTCTCAAACTCCCTGTATACTCTCCCTTTCTCTCTCTCTCAAACTCGATTTTTCTGTCGAACACAGCTCTCCGTCCGGGCCTCCGGCGTGTCGTTCAATCCATCGTCATCTCCACGTCGAAAATTAGCAGTAGCAAATATGGATAACCAGGTATTCCGTCTTTAGGATTTTAGAGTTTTAGGGTTTTTGCGATTTAATGGTAACTGTTCTTGTCCCCCGAGGAAGTAGAGTCTGCACCGTATGAATTTGCCGTTGAGTATAATTGGAAATTTCATTGTAATTTGTAGTGTAATTGAATTTGTCGGCATATTTGTTCTAATATTTTTTAGCTTGGCCGCCAATTTTTTGGCCCAGTTTGAGCTTGTCCGCCGATTTTATGAGTTTTTTAGCCTGTCCGCCGAGTTTCTGAGCATTAAATAGCATTATTTTGCCATTATTTGTGCTTAAAATAGCTTGTCCGCCGTTGATGTGCCTTTACTGTGCTTGTCTGCCGCTTTTTATAGCGTAGTTGAACTTGTCCGCCGAAAATTATAGTACAATAAAGCATGTCCGCCAATTTTTTGTCACTGTTTGAGCTTGTCCGCCGAAATTATGAGTTTTTTAAGCCTGTCCGCCGAGTTTCTGACCATTAGTTAGCATTATTTTGAGCCTGTCCGCCGTTTTTATGCTTTTAATGTGCTTGTCCGCCGATTTCTCTAGTGTATTTGAACATGTCCGCCGATAATAGTACATAAAGTGACCTCGTCCGTCAAGATTTGTAGTACAAATAGCTTGTCCGCTAATTTTTTGGCCATGTTTGAGCCTGTCCGCCGAGTTTCTGACCATTAGTTAGCATTATTTTACCATTATTTCTGCATAAAATATCTTGTCCGCCGTTTTTGTGCCTTTGATGTGCTTGTCCGCCGATTTTTCTAGTGTATTTGAACTTGTCCGCCGAATATTTGTAGTACAACAGTGCTCGGTCCGGCCAAATGTTCGGGACAATGAATATCGACAGATGGAATTTGTGACCGATTATCAACTGATTGCTGTGGTATGACCTTAACTGTGACAAACAGCATCGGCTCATCAACCTGCTGATACAACCCCCTTATATCCATATCATCATTCACCTTATGTTTTGTTATACAACCACCGATGTCCACAAGTGTGTGTATAACATATTTGAAATGATTCAAATCGATGCAAACTAAACTGTGCACATGCCCGATAATAAAATCCAACGTCAGCTGATCTGAATCTAAAACTAAGCTCGTCTGTTGGCCACGTACATACTCTAAACCTTGCCACCAGCCGCCCCACCATATACAAAAATTTCTCATTTCAAATCCAACGCCTAAATCTTTCAACAAAACGACAATTAATTGTTATATTTACACATAATTCATAAAAAATAATACGCCAATTTAGTAGGTACACACAAATTAAGCATTAAATTATCAAGCACACATGAAAGTTAAACATTAAGTCGTACGTACGTGGACAAGCTCAATTAAGTTCATAAATCGACGAACAGGTCTATTATAATCGAAAGACATCATATAATATGCTTAAAAAATAGCCAAACATGCTCAATAATGCATTACAAATCGGCAGAGATGTTCAAAAACCACCAAATAATCGGCGAACATGCTCAATTAGGATAAAAATATGGCGGACATGTTCACTTAGGAAGGAAAAATCGGCGGACAAGACCATTACGGGTGAAAAAATCGGCGGACATGATAAATTAGACTGAGAAAATTGGCGGACATGCTCATATAGGGTAAAAAAACGGCGGACATGATAATTTAGGGTGAGAAAATCGGCGGACATGCTCATATAGTATGAAATAAACGGCGGACATGATAATTTAGGGTGAGAAAATCGGCGGACATGCTCAAATAGGGTGAAAACATCGGCGGACAAGCTCATATATGGTACAGATTCGGCGGACATGCGCAAATATGGGGAAAACATCGGCGGACAGGCTCAATATTCGGCGGACAGGCTAAATTTTCGGCGGACATGATCTACTGGACACCTACTTTTGGCGGACTCCTTAAATTTTGGGCTACTATTTTCGGCGGACAAGCTAAAATACTTTCAAATAATAAGCGGATATGGATGATAAGTTTCAAATAATGGGTGGACATGCACAATTAACCATGCATATTAGCGAAAAAGTCTACGATGGGTGTACGTAATGGTATTCATGCATATTACATGCATACTTCACCATTTTCTTTGGTGGACATGGATATATATAACCATTTTACTCAGCGGACATGCGTTTTTGAAACCCTAAAGCCCTAAAAACCCTAAAACATTCAAAGAAGGTAATAAATAAAATACAATGCAAACAGCGTTCGTATCTTACCTTTGGCTCTAACTATGGATCCGTCGACAAAACCGGTGGGTAAATGCGGGAGTCGATGACCTTTTTATGCTCCAATAATTTGTGGATACAGATGAATAAAGTTTGAATCCACTGTGCCCAATTTTTATGTTTGTTGGTGGTGAAGTTATTTGGTTGGTGGGGATAGTTGAGAGTTTAATGTGACAAGAATTTACATAAATGAACTGATTGTGAAAACAGGGCCTTTTCACCCCATTAAATGAAGTGTGTTTCAGTGGAGTGGTAGGTAGTTGCATGTGTTTAATCACCTAAATACTACTGCATGTGTTTATTAATAAAAAACCTATTATAATATAACAATTTAAGGAATTTAAAAATTTCATTCAGCTTGTCCGCCGAATTAGGGGTTATATTTTAGTATACTTATTTATTTATTTCTTCTTTAATTAATGTGTCAAACCTAAATAATCAACATATTTCCTGACACATCTATTTTGCCTGCAACTGTACTTGTCAACGCATTCCCAATACAAAAGGTGGACCATCCTTGAGGGTATTCATGACATTGCATGTATTTTTAGGGCAATTTAGATGTATTAGAAAAGGTAGGGCAAAAAAGATGTTGACTTCCCCATATAGGGCAAATTGTGGTATTTCCCTATATGTTTAATTATCAATATGTGGGCCATTCCCAATTTGGGTAATTTTAATTAAATAAAATGTTCTATTTCAGTTTTGACTCAAAGTATTAATAACGAGTAACTCTCTTGTGGGATGGATTTATGTAAAATGAATAGTAAGATGAGTCGATCCGTTATTAAAGTATAATTATTATATATGTAAAATATGCTTATTAATAGTTAAGTATGTTGGTAATAAATCATATTATAATACTTTAAAAAAATATACTTTTTCAACATATTTGAAAGGGTCAATTCTTAATAAATTCACCAACTTATTGGGAATTCTCAAATCTATCACGACCTTTTATTTTTGTCAATTCAATACACTACTTATTTAATATTTTCAATTATATCACGACCTTTTATTTTTGTCAATTTAATACGCGATCTATTTAATTTTTTCAATTTTATCATAATTTTTTTTATATTAGATACAAAATTTATTTCATACTTTCAATAATAATAATAATAATAATAATAATAATTATTATTATTATTATAAAAGGTTAAAATACGAAGACTTATTTCATAAGAATTTTTTTCTCTATTATTATAGAAAATTCTAATTAATTATAATTAATAAAAGTTCTTTTTTTTATTCGACCTAATTACTATAATAAACTCACAATTGTAATAAAAATTATATAGACGAGATCATTCAATCAAAATAAAGATTTTACAGCAAAAGAAATTAGATAGCAGTAATTAATTTGATTTTAAAATGAAAAGGAAAAAAATGGACTATAAATCCCATTAATTAGTAATAAGTACACAGTTCTACTTTTTTTAATAATAATAATAATAATAATAAATAAAATTGAAAATATAAAATATATGGTGTATCAAATTGAAAAAATAAAACTTGTGATAAAATTGAAAATATTAAATAGATCATGTATTGAATTGACAAAAATAAAAGGTCATGATATAATTGAAAATATTAAATAGGTAGTGTATTTAATTGACAAAAATAAAAGGTCGTGATAGATTTGAAAATTCCCAAAATGGTGGTGAATTTTTTAGGAATTAATCATATTTTAAAATAATATACTTTAATTACAAATTAACATACTTTATTTATATATAGTAAACATACCTTAACAACAATCAACCCATCCTACAAGAAACTTTATCTTAATATTATCCATTATGGAGAAGTTAACCGATTATTTATTTAGAATTTGAAAAAAAAAAGGTTAGTTTTTTCAATCGAATGTTAAGGGCAATTTGATTTTTTTATTAAATAAATTATTTACAAAGTATATTATGTGAGTTAAATCGAAAGCTAAATTTCCCGATGCATTCACTCTTACTATTCATTTACATCCAAAATTTATATATTAATAAATAAAAATTTATACATTTTATTAACAAATTTTATACTCCCTCCTTCTCAACTTAAGAGTCTCATTTGCTTTTGGGCACGTGGATTAAAGAGTATTATTATTTAATGTATAGTGGGTAGTTGTATTAGTGGGTGTGGGGGCCCATGTTTTAATTGTATTAGTGGGTGTGGGTGGGTCCCATGTATCCAAAAAAAAGGACGCTTTGGGTGGGACGACCAAAATGGTAAAATGACCTTTTTAGCCTGGGATGGAGGGAGTATATTTATTTTAATAAAAAATTGAATATAAAAAAATTATACCCCAATAAATGAAACACATATACATTATTAAATAAAAATAATACGTATACCTAAATTCACATGAAATTATAACTTGAAAGATGTATAGAAGGATTATTGATTTAAGTGTTTTTTTTTATATAAAGATGTAAAAGTAATTTTGAATCAATAAACTTTAAATTTATGAAGATCACTTGGTTGACCCGTAGTCACCCATGACCCTCTTATATGAGGGATGAGGGTTCACATGTCAGGGGATGACCCCCAACCCCTCATGTAAGAGGGTCATGGGAACCACGAGTCACCCAAGAATTACCTTAAATTTATTTATAATTCAAGGAATATTTTGTTAGATAAGTGTTTCACACCTAACATAAAGGTGTACTTACTACCTTTATTTGCTTGCTACGTGTCCTTCCAAAGAACCAAATCCAAACCTTTTGTTATACTATCAGTATCAACATCACTATTTTATTTCTGTTTAGGTGCAACTTGGTTGGGTGGAACATGTTTCCATCCCTTTCTAATTAATTTAATTAATTAACAAGTAATTTTTTTAATTAATATTGTTTTATTATTATTTTTACCGCTCTTATCTAACACAAATAATATACTGTATAATTTATTTATCATCTAAAAATACTATATAAGCCTCCAAATTAAAATTAATAAAGTTATTCAAAAAGTAATTTTTCTTAAACTCCATGTCTACCATAATTTATTGTAGAATAAAGAGAGTATATTTTAAAAGATGTATATGAACAAACTCTTGACACATCACACTACCTACAAATTTAGCCATTAAAGAACCATCACAATTCTAATCATTTAGCCATTAAAGAACCATCACAATTTTAATCATAGATGGTTTAATTGAGCTTTAAATCATGTAAGAATTAAATAAATGTATTATTTATAGGGATTATTGCACGATATATTCCTATGATACTTTCGTGGGTTATTTTACTTTTCTCGTTCCATATAATTATTTATTTCATAAAATCGTTAATAATAATAATATTTTAATTCAAACCCTAAAAATTATTTTAAATTTGCCATCTATTTTTAATTCACATAACATACTTTATAGGGTCTTATATTTTCTCCTTTCCTTATGAACAATTTTCATTTTCATTTATCACAAAATAATGAACAATAAGTATATATTAAAATTTCTCAATACAACAATCTCATAATTGATTAAAATGTGTCTTTTATAATCTTCATAAAAAAAAATCCAAAATTTAGCGGGTATACATTGTGTAATACACAAAAATATTACATTATTTTTAAAAATAATCAAATTAATTAAAAATTTATATTTTCTAAAATACTTAATTATTCCGCTGATTACTATTTGGTCATTTATTCTAAATTTATTATTTTTTCTTTTTAGTAAAAGGATCTAGACATGTCTCACAACTCATCATAAATACAATTATACTCCCTCCGCCTCGTCATAATAGTTACATTTGTTTTTTGCGCGTGTATTAAAGAATATAGTATTTTAATATTTATTAAGATTAGAGAAATAATATTTTAATATATAGCTGATAGTTGTATTAGTGGAGAGAGAAGTTATTAATTTATGTGTGTCTCATATACTAAACAGAAAAATGTAACCATTAGGATGTAAAAAAAAATATATAACTATTAGGATGAGACTTAGAGAGTACATTTTATGTAAAATAATAATATTTTTTATTCTACTTACGGATGCTACCTTATTAATTGACGCATGGATTATAAAAGAGTAAAAGTTAAATATTTTGTGGAACGAAGAATATGCACGCAAGCATTCTCAAGAAATTTACAGATTTTTGTGCGTGAAGTTAAAAAAATATTAAAATTGTTTATTTATATATAAAAATGTGTAAAGTTATTGATATATGGATAAAAAGTGAATATTTTATTTAGATAATCTCTCACCCCAATACATGCATATTAAAATACTATATTTCTTAATTACCGCACAAAAAGCAAATGGAAATATTTTGATGGGACGGAGGGAATAATGTGTAGTATGTGTGTTTTTAATAATTGTATAAATTTACATTCAACAATTAAGAAAATTTACAGAAAATTCACCAAGTATTTACGTTTTTTATTCAATAATATATACTCCCCTCCGTCTGTTTTCAAGAATATCATTTTTTCATTTTGGGCGTCTGCCCCCAAGGATCTCATTTCCTTTTTTATCCACACATCCACTAATACAACTAAAAAATAAGACACACATCCACTAATACAACTACCCACTACACAAATACTCTTTAATCTCTGTGCCCAAAAGCAAATGACACCCTTAAATCCGGATGGAGGGAGTATATATAAAATTATTATGGTCTAGTGCCATTAATAATTAAATATATAAGATATTTATTATGATCAAATATCTTAAATAAATATATGGTTTAAATAAATAATATATATGAGATAAATAAGGTTATATATATATATATATATATATATATATATCTATATAACAATCATATTTATAGGGTGTGATTTGATAAAGATTTATTATCCGATCCGGTGGAGGGTGAGGAGAGAAAAATCAGTTCACGAACGTTAGCAGGAACATAAGGTCGTCTCAAGTTAAGTCTTCTCATCATTGTTACAAGATGTGAAAATCATTCATGTCAATTAATGAATTAATTGCTTACGTTGAAATTATGCTTACAATAAATAAATAATATATATATATATAAACTCATAATTAACTAAATTTAGTATTTTTAAAATAGCTCGTGCTAGAAAATTTAGGAATAATTATATGTAAAATATAAATGTCTAAAATAAACGCCAATATGAAATAGGGTGTAATTTGTAAGTGTTCTATTTTGAATAGTTTTTTCTTTTTAGAATTTTGAATAATACTACCTGAACAATGAACATGGAGTGTTACTTTTATTTAAAAAGAATTATACATTAGAATAATATTATTTTTATATTAAAAATAACACTTTATTATTATATTGAATAGTAAAAAGAAATTGTATGCAACTCGCTATTAGCGGGAAAAAAAATGCTCATTGTGAAAAAATGAACATTTCAGTTGGTGAAAAATAATAATTAATAAAAAGCTAACACTGTCGGAGAGAGACCTTTATGAGATCAAAATTAGTCCATTATGTTACAAACTGCATAATTAATTATTTTTACGTGCTTTAACCTTGTCTCAATCATTAAGTAGTATTTTTTCATTGAGTTAAAAGAAAATTTACTTTTTTTTTATGTATAAAGTAAAATAATTCTCTCCCCCCCCCCCCCCCCCCACACATTTATTTAACTACGTTGTGCGAAATTTAAGAAAAGTATGATTTTTTATTATAAAATAAAAAAATATTTTAGTTAATTTAATGAAAAAAATTTGTAAAAATATTGAGATGTGTGAAAAGTGGATATTATGTTAGTATAAGTGTAAAAAGTGAGTATTATTATGATATATTCCCTCCGTTCCAAAGAGTTTCATTTTTTGTCGTCCGCCCTATAAGGGTCTAATTTCTCTTTTTATGCACATAATACCTACACACATTCATTAATACAATCAAAATATGGGACACGTGCAAAAAGTAAATGAATCTTTAGAGTGGACGGAGATAGTATCCTTTAGTATACTTTTAGTTATATGAAATACTTTATGAGACAGGTAAAAAAAAGTTTGAAATATTTCATGTACGAAAGGAGTAGGAATATTTTAGGCAATTTATAAAAAAAATATGTGTAAAATTGTTGATGTATAAGGCAAGAGAAAATATAAATATTTTAAATAATTAATAAAAAATGTGTGTAAAATTGTTCGAATATATATAAAAAGAGTTGATATTAGGTGCACCCATATGTGTATAATTTTTTATTTTATTTTGTATACATATTATTCTATTTTATATACGTATTTCTTAATAATTGTATACTTTTTTCACACTAAATTTTTCATTAAAAAAACTAGCATGCATATGTGTATAACTTTTTATTCAATAGTGTATACATGTTTTTTAATAATTGTATATTTTTTTACACTAAAATTTTCATTAAAAAAAACTAACAATTAAATTGTATACATTTTTTTTCATAATTGTATACTCCCTCCGTCCCATTTCAATCTTTACATATTTTCAATTTGGGCATCCCATTTCAATCTTTACATTTCCCTTTTGGTAGATGGGACCCACCCAAATTAACTTTTTCTCTCTCCATAACCCCACACTTCACACTAATACACCTACCCACTTTACATTAAAATATTATTTCTCTCACCTCACTACACATTAAAATATTATATTTCTTAATCTACGTGTAAAAAGCAAACGTAAAGTTTGAAATGGGACGGAGGATGTATGTTTTTGTTTATATTTATATATGGGTGCACCCTATCTTAGGGTGCACCAGGGTGCACAGTATAATTAGTCATATAAAAATTTATGTTGAGATATGTGTGTAAAAATAAATATTACTTAAATAAAAGTGTAATTATTGAATAAAAGTGTAAAATATTTTGGAGCCGGTGCACTTAGAAAATCTCAACCGATCACTTTTTTATTTAATCCTTGTTAGGCGGATACGGTCGTCATCGTCGTCCGTGTTCGTCGTCTACACCGGAGAAGGTGGTCGAGGGAAGAACTCCACAGTGCTCAAATTCCCGTTGAACTCACACAAGAATTCAAATCCACATTCTACCCGTAAGGGTCACAAATGGGTGATTAAATGGGATCGAGTGTAAGGCTATGGACCACATTCCAATTAATTGGAATGGGCCCAATACTTAGGAAAGAAGACCATCATTTGGGCCAAAGGCCCAAAGGGCCCAACAATCTCCACCTTAGCCCAAATCATACACCCTTGTGTATAACTAAATGGGAATTCATCATTGCACTTTTTCCCGGACACCTGCAAAACGAAAAGACACAAAGTCAAATGCAAGATCCAGAAATTTGACACAAAAGTCAAGGTATCACAAAAGATACACAAATCTAAGCCAAAGCAAAGATCACGGACACACAGTCACAAAATGTTTAAAATATCCCAAGGACAAAATAAACGGAGCACACAAGCTCAAGAGTGGACACAACATCCACGGAAAAAACTGCATACAACATGCTTCAATCAAGAGAGTCGAAATTTAAAGTCCTCATGCAAGACCTAAAATTTTCAACAGATAAGCATTTAGTACCCATATCAGCAGGATTAAACTCAGATGCAATCTTTTCCAGGTTAACAATACCTTTTTCCACAATATCACGAATGAAATGATACCTAACATCTATATGCTTGGTTCTATCATGGAAAACAGGATTTTTACACAACTGAATTGCAGACATACTATCAGAAAACACAGTGGCACATTTGTCAAGAAAACTTATTTCATTCAGAAGGCCTTGCAGCCAAATAACTTCCTTTAAATCATCAGTAATAGCCACGTATTCAGATTCAGTTGTAGATAAAGCAACCACATGCTGTAACTGAGACTTCCAACTTATGCAAGAGCCACATAAAGTAAACACATAAGAAGTTGTAGACTTCCTATTATCCTTATCATTTGCATAATTGGAATCAACATAGCCAACAAGGCTCACACCATTTGCAGATTTGGAAAAGCGCAAACTTACCTCCATGGAGCCCTTGAGGTATCTCAAGAGCCATTTCAAAGCCTCCCAATGAGGCGCACCTGGATTAGCCATATACCTACTCAAGCAACTAACAGAATATGCAATATCTGGTCTAGTGCTAACCATAAGATACATAACAGACCCAATGGCATTGGAATAAGGAACCTTTTCCATTTCAACAATTTCAGAATCAGTCTTTGGAGACTGATCCTTACTTAACACAAAGTGAGCAGCAAGAGGCACATTCACAGTTTTAGCAGACATCATAGAGAATTTACTCAAAATTTTTTCAACATATGAAATCTGATTAAGCAAGAGAACATGGTTCTTCCTATCTCTATCAATGTTCATTCCAAGAATCCTTTTAGCATCTCCAAGATCTTTCATGTCAAAATTATCACATAGACTCTTTTGAACAAGCTCAACATATTCAAGATCAGGGCTAACAATTAGCATATCATCCACATATATGAGCAGAAAAACAGGAACAGAAGTATCAATCTTGAAGTAAAGACAATTATCATGCAAGCTTCTCTTAAACTTCAACGATGTCATGCATTGATCAAAATTCTTATTCCACTGTCTAGGAGATTGTTTCAAGCCATACAAGGATTTCTTCAAATAACATACATGGTCAGGATTTTTGGGGTCCACAAAACCCTCAGGTTATTTCATGAAAATCTTTTTGTCCAAATCACCATTAAGAAAAGCCGTTTTGACATCCATTTGCTTTAATTCCCAATCAAAATGAGCAACTAATGCAAGCATTATACGAATAGTGGTGAATTTAACAACAGGAGCAAAGATTTCATTATAATCAACCCCTTCCTTTTGAGTAAAACCTTTTGCTACCAATCTAGCTTTAAATCTAACATTTTCAGGCTCATGTTTCACTTTGAAAAGCCACTTGCAATCAACAACAGAGCAATGAGCAGGTTTTGGAACCAGAGTCCAAGTATGATTAACATGCAACGATTTCATTTCATCTTTCATAGCATTTAACTATTTCACAGAATTGTCAGATTTTAAAGCCTCTTGATAGGTCTTAGGTTCATTATCAACATTTTCAAACGTATTGAAAGCATGAGTATCAATATGAAAATCATCATACCTAGCAGGTGGCCTAATATTCCTTCTAGGTCTATCCCTAGGCAACACATAGTCATCATCTTCAGGATTATCATGCACATTTCCATCATTGATAACAGGTTCATTGGCAACAAGTTCTTGATCAACAACAGTGTCAGGCAAGTTTTCAACATCAGATAACAAATTGGACAACTCCACCTCACTCGAAGAAGTAGTAGGATCATGTAAAGGCACAACATCAGGCAAATGAGCAGATAAGCAAGAAAATTCAGATTCATTAAAGATCACATCCCTACTAATCACGATTTTGAAACCAGGTTCAGAGATATCCCACAGCCTATAACCTTTAACACCCTCAGGATAACCAAGAAAAACACATTTTCTACTCCTAGGATCCAATTTGTCATGTTTCTGACGCACAAACGCAGCACAGCCAAATACGCGTAGCACAGAATAATCAATACTTTTACCAAAGAACACATAGTCAGGGCACTTACCCTTCAAAGGCACATAGGGGGATTTGTTTATTAAAAATGCTGCGGTAATAAGCGCCTCACCCCAAAACTTTTTAGAAAGTCCAGAAGATACCAACATTCTCCTCAACCTTTCTAACAAAGTCCTATTCATCCTCTCAGCAACCCCATTCTGTTGGGGAGTGTAAGGAGCAGACTTATGTCTCACAATTCCAGATTTGACACATAAATCATCCATGGCATTATTGCAAAATTTCAATCCATTATCAGTTCTAAGATACTTAATCTTTTTACCCATTTGATTTTCAATCAAAGTTTTCCAATTTTTGAACTTTTCAAAAATATCAGATTTGTTTTTAAGCAAAATCACCCACACTTTTCTTGAAAAATCATCAATAATGGACAGAAAGTACACATTGCCACCTTGAGTTGGCTCACTAGAAGGCCCCCACACATCAGCATGCAGGTACTCAAGTATATCACTACACGAAGAAGTCTTAGGGTATAGGGAAATAGGAAATTTCACCTTCGCATGTTTGCCTTGCACATAAGAATCACAGAAAGGAATGCATGTAAGCTTATCATTACTAAAAGAACCAGCTTTATGCAATATTTCAAGACCTTTTCCACACATGTGACCTAACCTACCATGCCAAATATTTGTTTTATCTTCTTTAACCGCGTTAGCAGACATAACAACAGATTTAACACAACAAACATACAGGTTATTCCTTTTTTCAGCATTAAAGATGGGCACAGAACCCTTTACAATAGACATGCAACCCTTTCCCCACCTACCCTCAAACCCCTCATCTTCAAGTGCAGCACAAGAAATCAAGTTGTTACACAAATCAGGCACATGTCGCACGTTTTTCAAAGTGAACACAGAATCATCTTCAAAACGCAAGCAAATGTCACCAACACCAAGCACATCACATCTTCTTTCATTAGCCATAGACACAGATCCATGAGAAATATTTTTATATGAAGAGAAAAGATGTTTAAAATGTGTCATATGAAATGTGCAACCGGAATCCACAAGCCATTCACTATCACACAGAGATGAATGCACAGAATTCACACAATTATCAGAAATAGCAAACACATCACCATAATTCACAGATTCAGAGGCAACATTAGCATGATCATTAGAATTATTCCTCTTAGGATGAGGACACTTGTTCGAAAATGTTCTCTTTCATGGCAATTAAAGCATTTCTTCTTTTTCTTGTCCCCATTCTGATGATTCTGGGATTTCACATCAGAATTTTTGTCCTTATTCTTATTTTTGTTCTTGTTCTTGTTACGATTGTTAGGTTTCCCCTTAACATGCATAACCTCCCCAGAATTCTTAACACCCCTATTTTGTTTTAAATCATGCTCTTTGCTTTTTAAGGCATTCACCACAATATCAAGAGTAACGTCATCACGGCCATACTTTATAGCAGACTTGACATCATTGTAAGAATCAGGTATAGCATTTAAAAGCACAATAGGAGTGTATTCATCAATATGCTTGTCACCAGTTAGCTTAATATCTTGAATCAATTTCGTGAACACATCCAAAATTTCTTCAACATCTTTGTTTAAATCAAGTTTAAACGAAAGAATTTTTCCAGAAGAAACATTTTACTAGGCAAAGATGTTTCAGTGTACATCTTATCTAACGTTTCCCACAAAACTTTTGTGGACTCATGCACACCAACTTTTCTAAGCACAGGATCAGAAAGATTCAAGATAATCGCAGATAAAGCAAGCTCATTCATCTCAGCCTTTTTAGCAGGTGTATCATCCTTATCATACGAGTGATTTACAGCTTTGAATACCCTTTGTTGAATGAGTATGCACTTCATTTTCTGTTTCCAGATACTGAAGTCTCGCTTACCATCAGACGGTGCTTGTCCAAACGAAGACGAAGCCATATGTATTTAAAGTTGAGTAGAACACACTTTGAACGGAGAAAATACAGAAATACAGAGCAACAATCTGTCACACACCAGGTTGACACTACTCTAATCACACACAAAGCGAGAAACGGAGCAGTATAACACACAAGGACATATTTTCAGCAGCGGAAATTGAAAGACTAAGATAACAGTTTCACAAAAGAAACAAACAAGAACAATAATAAGAGGGTCAGCCGCCTCAGGGCATCACACAAGAGCAAATAAGAGGGCCAGCCGCCTCAGGGCATCAGACAAGAAAATAAAATAAGAAAAGCTCAAGCTATTTCACCAGAGCGGTGTCTCCGACGAGAACACCGTACCACCTCTACGAGCCACCAGCCCGTTACTTAACGGGGGCGGATCCCTCGTAGTCTTGTTCACGTACCAAACACGAACGGGGCAGCCTTCACTCCAAGTTTCAACCTACACACAAAGTGAGAAACATTGGGGTTAGTGAAGGCACAATCTGAAAAATTTTCAGAAAAGGAACGATCCGGAAAAATAACAAAACAAATCTGAAATTTTTCGGAACAATATAAAAGGAGAAGAGAATAGACACTTCCCTTCCTCAAAATGAACACTCCAATCTGACCTGAACCCTAGCGCCGGCGGTCAACTCCGGCGGTCAGCGTGGACAGCAGCTCCGGCGGTCAGCTTGGACAGCAGCTCCGGCGGTCAGCTCCGGACGGCGGCGGTTGTCACAGGTCGCGGCGGCAGGTGGCGTCTGGTCAGTAGCTGGCGGTGTCCGACTGGACAGTGGCGGTCTTCGGCGGTGGACGCGCGTGGTCAACATGCGGTCCGATCTGGAGCAGCGGCGGCGCGAAGGTTGGCGTCGAGCGTCGAGCAGGAGCGGCGGCACGATTGTCAGAGGCGGTGGGCGGCACCGATCTGACGAGCTGCTGCAGATCGCAACAGCTCAGCGATGAAAAACTGGAGGGTGGCGGCGGCGGGCTTCGATCTGATCGGTGGCGGCGCGTTTCTGCAGGTCGCGATTCCTGCAGCGGCGGCGGCGACGTGGAGCACTAGCGTCGCGTTCCCGGCGGACGGAACTAGCGACGGCGGCAGCGCGTTCCTCTCTCCCACCGGAGGCGAGCGGCGGCAGCTGTCCAAACGACGGCACGACGTGGTCAGAGGGCGGACGGTAGCAGTGCGTTTCCGGCGGCTGGGAGCGGTGGCAGCTCCGATTCTTCAGATCCCGGCGGCTGGAGGCGGTGGCGGCTCCGATCTGGTCAGATCGCGACTCAGATCGCGATTCCGGCAAGGAAGTCCGGCGGTAGCCGGACGACGGCGATCTCCCACCGGCAGCTGACGGTCAGCAGCTTCGGGAGATGGACGGACGACGAAACCCGCTCTGATACCACTGTTAGGCGGATACGGTCGTCATCGTCGTCTACGCCGGAGAAGGTGGTCGAGGGAAGAACTCCACAGTGCTCAGATTCCCGTTGAACTCACACAAGAATTCAAATCCACGTTCTACCCGTAAGGGTCACAAATGGGTGATTAAATGGGATCGGGTGTAAGGCTATGAGCCACATTCTAATTAATTGGAATAGGCCCAATACTTAGGAAAGAAGACCATCATTTGTGTCAAAGGCCTAAAGGGCCCAACAATCCTCATCACACAATAAAATAAAATAATTAAAAAGAAATTTATAACTACCCACTACCTGACTTTTGCTTTATAAATCTGTAAGTGTACAGAATAATCTCGATATTTTGTTATATAACAAAAAAAAAAGAAATAACAATTTAAAAATAAAAAAAAGAAAAAAAAAGTACAGTGTAGAAGAATGGTCGGACGACAGGGTGAGGTGGGGGCTGAATTATTAATTCTGGTGTGGCGAAACAAAACAACGTTTGCGGCTTGACGATGCTGAGTCGATGCGCAACACGTGGCACCTGCTTAGTGATTCCATACTCTCAACACGTGTTGCTGTCTTCCTACTTTCTTCCACACACTACACGTGTCTCCCCTTCCAGAATATGCTTTCTCCTCCCTCATCCATCACGGTGCCGTTCCTATGTATCCGACTCCACACTATTCCTCTGTACCCTCACTTTGTTTCATTAGTTGACTTTATATCTAAACAAATAAAAGAATTTATATCCTAATTATTTTGGGCATTCAACTACTATTAATTAAATTATTAATTACGAGTTTAAAGTTGTGATGAAATTAAGATAAAGGCAAACACATATAACTAACACCGTATCATGAGCTCGTGGAACAAATAAGAGGAGACATTATACGTAAAAATACAAATTTCATATTCCATCATAATATTTCACTTTATGTTTAATAATAATTTTCTATTAAAACAATATATCAAGATAAATGATCATATTAAAAAGTAAATATTTTGTAACAATTGTTTGTTAAGAAATGTAATATTTTTTAATGAACAAAAGAAATTTAAAAAATTATTGTATTTATATCACTAATTTGAAGTATTTTAAGATTTTGATATAAATAGTAAATACAATAAGGTGATTGATGAATACAAAGAGTATCTATAAAATTCAATAGAGACGTAGTATATTTAGTTTGTAATTATATGAGATTTTGATATAAATAGTAAATACAATAAGGTGATTGATGAATACAAAGAGTATCTATAAAATTCAATAGAGACGTAGTATATTTAGTTTGTAATTATATGATTGACGTTAAAGAGTAAAACTAATAAAAAATAAAAGTTATAAAATAAATGTAATTACTAATTCATTTTTCTTTATTATTATTATTTACTAAAAAAAAATTGCATGCTAATTATAATTGATTGATATCATCATGCATTATATATCAAACTTGTAGAAAATTAATATGTTCCTATTTATGAAAATGCAAAATATGAATATATACATTCCAACTAATTTATTTAATTTTAAATAATTTGATGTTAAAAATTTTAAAAAAATAATTTAAAAAAATTCATAGAATAATTTATATTTAAAATGAAAATAATTGATAACAAAATATATAACAGTTTCTGCTATAACTATAATAATTTATAATTTACATTAAAAAATTAAATTAAATTAAATTATAAAATTAAAATGATATGTATGTGGATGAAAAAATATTTTGACAATTAGTTATCCATATTATTTCTTAAATTAGCAGTAGGTGAATGTGATTCAATTTTTTGAATACTAAATTTGTAAATATGAGGAATTATGATGTATAAGGAATTATGATGAAGGTGAGGCCCACAAAAAGACAGGTGTTGAGTGAGAAGGAAATGATTTCAGTGAGCTCGTCTACAGTGTATTCTTATCCGTCCCTAACACTTTCTATGAGGACACTTTCATTAGGGACACCACCATAAGGGTCAATTCATTTAGACCCACGTGTCATCTTCCTCACGCATAAATTTCCGCCACTTGTCCTTTCCCAGTATCTTTATACCAATCAAGGTTACTTTCGTCGTTCCCCTACCCCTACATCTTTCTATTACCAAGCTCTCCATCTCTCGTTTTCTTCTGTCCGCTTTCATGGTTGTGTTGCCCACCAAAAGGCTCCCTCTCTCGAATGGAAATGCAGTATCTCTTCCTCCTTCTCCTCTATTAGGCTTAGATTGAATTACTCTTTTATTTTTTTTATTTGCTATGTGTCATTGATGGACTGATTCGGGTATTAATCTTGCAGCTTAACTGCTTTGCTCCTGCTTAGGTTGATTTCTTCTAAGTGGTTGAGTTAAGAAAATCTAGCTTAAATTTGAAAAATCCAAGGATGGGTGGTAATATGCCGTATGCAGTCAAAGATCAGATTTTTTCATCACAGAATATTTCAGCATGCATCTACATATCGATATGGTTTACTTGAATAGTGTTTGTTTAGTCTTTGAGACGAGTTCTGGTTGTATTCTATGGATGATACCAAGGACGGTAAGAACATTACAAAATCATTAGAAATGGAAAATCTTTCATTGAATATTTCAACATCAAATAGATTTTCGAGAGATCTGTTGCAGAGGTTTATGGGCGGCCCCAATGAGCATGATGCAACAGAAGAAGACGACAAAGAAATTGAGCTGAATCTGGGGTTGTCAATGGGAGGAAGATTCGGTGTGGACAAGAGTTCTAAGAAGCTAGTAAGGTCTTCTTCTTTAGCCAGCTGCTTACCTGAATCTAGGGATGATAATGACACTACGGCTCCGCCGACTGTGATGTTTTCTGGCACCTTGGTCAGAACCTCTTCGTTGCCGGTGGAGTCGGAGGAGGAGTGGAGAAAAAGAAAGGAGTTACAGTCTTTGAGAAGAATGGAGGCTAAGAGAAGAAGGTCGGAAAAACAGAGGAATATGAAGAGCGAGAGAGAAAGTGGTGGTGGAGGTAGTGCTCCTGCTGGTGGGAGCTTGAGCGTGGAAGAAAAAAAGGAGATTGAGCTGAATTTGAGGGCGATATTGGATAGGGAAAAGTCTTTGTCTTCCTTAAAGAGGACGGGATCATTAGTAGCTTCACAATCAGGGTTGTCCACGTGGACGGCGCAGGCCATGCACCGGAGTGGCGTTGTCGACGTGGCAATGATAAAAGGAAAAGAAAGTCATGGTGGTGGGGTGCTAGGATTTGGAATCGGGTCACAAGGACCGGTTGAATCCAAAGTGGGAAGTTCATCTAGTTTATCTGATTTGGAGAGTAAAAATCCTCAAGGTATTTCAACTTTCTTGAAATTCACATTGTTTGAGGTGGAAAATATCAATTTTTATTGTTGAATAGCTGAATTTATCGTTTAATGCTATGGATAGGATCCAAAACAATAATATTCTTAACCTTTTTTCTCATGTTGGGTTGGAAGGTTAATTAGGATACACTCAAGGAACAATCTCTTCTTCATAAGAGATTCTTTCTTGGTTTCATTCATAAAGATCATGCCACATTTGCTATGTTTTGAAACATTTGCTGTGTTTTGAAATTGATGTGATGTGGTTCTTGTGTCTTATTAGTTCCTAGTTCATAGATCAATGATAAAAGAAAAGGAATAAGTTCTCCTATAAGCATAGAAGACATAGACAGATCTATTATTTAAGATAAGTTGTATTATCAGGCTCCCTAAAGGAATGCGTTGAAAGATACGAGTATGATAGAATTGGCGAGGGCGGCTTATTCTTGACGTGGAGGAGATGCTTACATGAGCTAATTCAAAATATTTGGCAAGAACCAGGACATTTTTAATATTTATGATGATGCCTTGCATTTCGTATTGATATTGATATCGATATGTATGTTGGTTTGAATTAGAAAAGTAAAGGAAATTTGTTCAAAAGGCACTTTTGCTTTCTGTAGGGTCTCATTCGATTTCACCAAGTGTCCTATCCCTTAAGAAGATACTGCAACAACATAGTTTCTTACTCATATTTCCTTGCTGAACACCCTTAAGAAGATAATGTGACAACATAGTTTCTTACTCATAGTTCCTTGCTGAACATAAGTAAAGGATGATTAGCGAAACAAAGGCTTCTACTGAAATTGGAAAATGAATTTTAGCTTTAATGAAAGATTTTGGTGAGAAGTTTTGGTGAAGGTGAAATAAGGAGGAAGCCACATGTTTTAATTAAAGTTCGAACTGGCGTTGGTGGATTTTCTTGATAAGACTGTATTCTTTTTAGTTCCAAATATGTATGGCATTAGCATATCAATTGCTAAAGAATTTTTGCTAGTACTTTTTGTGTCATTCAAGACCAAACAGACACTTAGCATGCATAATTTGTTAGTAGTGGGAGAATTTTTACTGGTACTTTTTGTGTCATTCAAACACACACTTCACATGTATAATTTGTTAGTAGAGGGAGTGAGCCGATAATCTGCATTTAGGGTTGAACAAGACATTCCACATAATACCTAAAATTGCGGTAGCATTCACAAAAGTTCAGTTCTAATTGTAGACTCCTCACCTCATATACTATTTCGTTTCTACGAATCCTTACTAAGAAAGTCTTTTGAGATGATATGTTTATCAGGATCAAGTGGTGAGCTAAGTCCTGCCAGCATTCAATCGGCTAGTAATCAAGATGTAGGCTTCTCTACAGCAAAAGCAAGAGAGTTGAGAGTACCCGACCTGGACAGTCCCTCAAAGATCGAAACGTCAAGGTCTCAGGGCAAGGACGTTGGGTTAGAGGACATGCCCTGTGTTTTCACCAGGGGAGACGGTCCCAACGGACGAAGGGTCGATGGGATACTGTACAAGTACAATCAAAGTCATGATCTTAAAATAATGTGTGTATGCCATGGTACCTTTCACTCTCCAGCAGACTTCGTTAAACACGCTGGTGGCACTGACGTGGATAATCCATTGAAGCATATCGTCGTAAACCCCAACTCACATTCCTTGTTGTAATCATGATTAATTATTACTGTTAACGTTCGTTGGATAGAGTTTTTTTTACTGGTTTTCTACGGACACTTGCTATGGCTATGGGACTATGTTTTCTTGTAATATCATACCAAAAAAAATTATTCTTTCTTAATACAAAACTTTTTATTGCATATTTTAAGATATTCACGATTTTAGCAGAGTAAACCTGGTAGGAGATCATACTATCAGAACGGTGATAGGAGTAATTCTTTATTTTTTAGTTAGTCATTATTCATTTATTTTAAGAATGATTCATGAAATAATATTGAACTATTATTATTTTTTATCAATCATATGTACAAATTTTGTATTTCTTAATAATAACACAAAAAAAATATATAAAAAAGAGAGATCAAATTTGAAATTTTAACTAATAGAACCTTTCTATCAGATTGATTACTTGGGTTGATTTCTTTTACTTTTCAACTTGCAGAGTTTGATCTTCGGAGAAAGCTTGCTGAATTCAAGATTTGACATTTATAACATTGATTTGGAGTTGTAGAACTTTTATTCCAATCAAACATGACTTGAGAGCTTTTCTAATTAACATTGTTGAATTTAATAGAATGTGTTGATAAACCTTGATGTTAAGCTAATCAAATTAAATTATAGATATTTTATAGAAAACTTTCCGCAAATATAAATATATTATAAAAATTTTAAACTAATACAGAGTACTATAATATGATATTATAGGTTCTATCTGATTGATTACTTGGGTTGATTTCTTTTACTTTTCAACTTGCAGAGTTTGATCTTCGAAGGAAGCTTGCTGAATTCAAGATTTGACATTTATAACGTTGATTTGGAGCTGTAGAACTTTTATTCCAATCAAACATGACTTGAGAGCTTTTCTAATTAACGTTGTTGAATTTAATAGAACGTGTTGATGAACCTTGATGTTAAGCTAATCAAATTAAATTATAGATATTTTATAGAAAACTTTCCAAAAATATAAATATATTATAAAAATTTTAAACTAATACAGAGTACTATAATATGATATTATAGAGAATTTAAATTGATATAATTAGTATATAATTATAGATATTTTATAGAAAAAGTTGGGACATATATAAATATATTGTAGAAAATGTATATAGATATTTTATAGAAAAAGTTGGTACATATATAAATATATTATAGAAAATGCATATGATATAATATTGTTGAACTTATTTTACAGGGGTAAAAATAGAAAAAGTTGGGACATATATAAATATATTGTAGAAAATGTATATAGATATTTTATAGAAAAAGTTGGTACATATATAAATATATTATAGAAAATGTATATGATATAATATTGTTGAACTTATTTTACAGGGGTAAAAATAGTAAAATTAAAAAAATATACAATATACATTATATAAAATTTAAACTAAAAATTATAAAGTAGCATATAATATGATATTGTTGAAGATTTTTTTATAGATTAAATATTAGTTATTAATTATATATTTTATAAAAAAAATTAAAGGGCCCTACCGGGTTCGAACCTGTGATGATCTGCAGTCAAATGCTCTACCACTGAGCTAAGGACCCAATTTGTTGATGCAATTTACACTTAAGTATAATAAATACGATTCTAAATATTGTTTTATAATACAATTTTCCATAAAAATAATGTTGTCCATTTAATATGTTTCCGTCACTCAATTCACTGGATAAATACACTTAGACCATATAATTGGATTTCAAAGGGCCGGCCCACTTGATTTCATGACTTAAGCGTAAAATCATAGTGATATTAAAATAAGATACTATTGTTTTACCCTAATAATAGACTTATTTAGTCTTTGAATATATTACATTCTTTTTTTTAAAAAAATATCGTTAATTTATTTAAAGTTAAATGTACAATGGAATTATGCTCCATATAATTTTCGCTCTTAGCATAGCTTAGAAAATAATTGATATGTAACTTTATTATATTTATTGAAAATTGATACAAATTAATGTGGAAATTTTGTGATAACAGCTAGAAAATATTTTCTGAGTTTGGAATTATACATACTATAATTAGTTAAGGTTATGTTTTGTCTTATGAAAAAGACAAATCTCTTGTAAAACTATATATATATATATATATATATATATATATATATATATATATATATATATATGATTGTTATATAAGTAAAATATGTTTATTTGTTGTTAAATCATAATATTTTTTAAAATATAATAAATAATGTAATAAATTATTATTTTAAAGTATTATAATATAATTTACAATTAATATATTTTAACTATTAGTAAATATACTTTATGTACGTAATAAACCTACTTAATACTAATAATAAGTGATTCTCATTTCACAACTAGTATTAAATTAGCTGGTGTCAAGTTCGTGTAAACTGGGTTTATGATGTAAAGTACTAATTTCAATTTTACTATATCCTATATTTTGTTAGGGTTTAAATTAAAAGGGGATCACATGTTTACATCGTAAACCCCGTACATAAGATATTAACCCGTTAAAAATATACAAATACTTGTCTAAACTGGGTTAAACATGTAAATCGTATGGTCTCCTTATATATATTGTATTGCTACAGTATTTAAATTAAGAGGAAAAATAGTACATAAGATATTAACCCGTTAAAAATATACAAATACTTGTCTAAACTGGGTTAAACATGTAAATCGTATGGTCTCCTTATATATATTGTATTGTTACAGTATTTAAATTAAGAGGAAAAATAGAATTTACAAAAATTTATGATATAAGCTATTAATAAAAAAGTAACTCATAAAAATAACGATATGAATACTAAATAATAGTATTAACTCTTGAGACCATCGAATTCGAACCCGTGCGCCATGAATACGCACGAGTTATCCTAATAGTTTTCACGTAATGTTTTGTTCATAAGGATGTTTAAAATTCTAGATTTACTAAACAATTATGAATATATTAAATATTAAATTCATTCGTAATTCATATGTACCGGGAGAAAATTAAGACAATGAGATTTTGACATTAAATTATTAAAATTATTTCTAACATATTTATTGATTCTCGTGTAACATTTCCGTCAATAGTTTATTTAATATTTTATTTATATGCATATAAATTTTATTATTTTGATTTTATATTTTATTATTTTTAAAATTTAAATTTTGGAATTCTTTTTCGCCGATGAATTTGAACGATCTCAATCGGAATATTAAGTTTTAAATTAATCTCCACCTTTAAATTAAATAAAATTTTAAAAAATAAAATAAAATAATTACCAACCATTATCCTATTTAAATCGTGCATCACCCTAAATTTTAATATAATATTTGAAGGGTCTTTCTAATTTGAGTTGATCTCTTATGTTTCTGGTTTGAGTTGATCTCTTATGTTTCTGGTGCAAAGGCGTGTAAGGGTATAGTTTTTTTTTTTTTTATTGAAAAAGTCGACTAAAATAGGAATAATATATATATTTGATTATAAAAATAAAAGAAAATTCTCAAAAAATTAAGAGTATACATTCTTACACTAAAAGGTATATCATCTAATATTAAAGGTATATTATTAAAAAATCATGATATTTGTGGCACGGTGTCTCAAGAGCACGCAAGTTTTAATCTTCTAATTTATAATAAAAGAAAATGCAGTTACAATTTATTATACAAAATACCATGATGGAAATTTAAAACGTATTGACTGAATAGATTTCTTGATTCATGCCAATTCAATTGCATATTTGCATTTATATTATAACTAGTACGATGCCCGCGTGCGACGAGGGTAATTATGTTTTATTATTTATTTATTATTTTAAATTTTTTATTTTTAATAAAAATCAAACATATTAATTTATGATAATGAAAGTTTTTTAATTTTTTGTAAAAGAGCACTGGAACATCTAATATTTATTAGAATCATAATTTATTATGATTAGGATATATAAAACTCATAATTGAGTGATCGTACTAATAAGAATAATTTAAGAATTGGTATGCACCATTAAAATAATAATAATAATAAAAGAAAAAATTTTATTTTTTAATTTTATTTTTGGTTGATTCAATGCTTTATTGATCATATTTTTGATCTAATTTACCAGTACGTATTAAGTTACGTAATTTGATTATAATTAAAATTAATAATGATTTGTACGTAAAGAAAAATATTAAGTTATTGTAATTTGATTATAACTAAAATAATATATGGTTTATACGTAAAGAAAAATAGAAAATTAAGTGTCCAATCAATTCACCGATTAAAATTATAATAATTATAATAATAATAAAGAATCAATCTTATTATTGATGTAAATGCCTAATTGATCATTTTTTTAATCTAATTTACAACGTTATATTAATTTGAACTGAATAAGTTTGATTACTATTCTTTATTTATATATTGTTAAAACTAAAATATTTGGTTTACATGAAAAATAAAGAAAAAAAATCAAATCATCAGTTAATATTTGAAAGATTAGAAATTTTAAGACTATATATTATCTGTTTCAATTAGTTACATTTTAATTAGTAATTCAATTAATCATCAGTTAACATTTGAAATATTAGAAATTCTAAGACTATATATTATCTTTTTTAATTAATTAATTAATTAATTATTATTCTTATTATTATTATTATTATTTATATGAGATGAATTTTCCAAAGTAATTTTTAAAAACAACCATGATTAAATTAGGGGCTTCTATTAATTAATTACTTTAATTAAAGAAAAAGCAAAAGATGCATTTTTTATTTCATAAAATTTTAATACATATTTAATAAAATTTGATTAATTAATTAATAAATAAATTATGTAATAGCAAAATAATGATATAAATACGGTGATATGCAATATTAATTTATTTAATATAATATGATTATTTGTAATAATTTTAATTTAAACATTAATTTATATACTTATTGAATTCAATTAAAATTATTTTTTTAAATTAATAATAAAATTTAATCTATATTAATTTGTCATTAGGAAAAAATAAAAAAAAATAAACGTGTACTCTACGTAGCTATTAGTCTTTAAAAACTTACTAAAAATGTAAATTAATTTGAGAATTATACGTGTAAACTTAAAAACAAACAATCATAATTTAACAAATTGTAACATAAAATATATATTCAATGTTTGATGTGTCAAATAAATCATGAATATGCACTATTAAATTTGAATAAATGCAAAGTTTAGAATTTTATTGGCATAAAATAAAAATAAAAAGTACATGCATCATTTTGTTATTTAAGATTTCAACCCAACTCATTTTGTAATTATAAAAATTGGGCTAATGTTAATTTTTAAAAAAAAAATAATTTTATTTATTATTATTTAATTTATCATGTTTTTGATCTAATTTAGCAGTACGTATTAAAAATAGAAAGTTAAGTGTTCAGTCAATTCACCGATCAAAATTATAATAATTATAATAATAATAAAGAATCAATCTTATTGTTGATGTAAAAGCCTAATTGATCATGTTTTTTTTTTTTTTAAATTTACAAACTTATATTAATTTGAACTGAATAAGTTTGATTATTATTCTTTATTTATATATTGTTAAAACTAAAATATTTGGTTTACATGAAAAGTAAAGGAAAAAAAATCAAATCATCAGTTAATATTTGAAAGATGAGAAATTTTAAGACTATATATTATCCGTTTCAATTAGTTACATTTTAATTAGTAATTCAATTAGTAAATCATCAGTTAACGTTTGAAATATTAGAAATTCTAAGAGTATATATTATCCTTTTTAATTAATTGATTATTATTATTATTATTATTATTAGATATGAATTTTCCAAAGTAATTTTTAAAAACAACCATGATTAAATTACGGGCTTCTATTAATTAATTTCTTTAATTAAAGAAAAAGCAAAAAAATGCATTTTTTATTTCATAAAATTTTAATACATATTTAATAAAATTTGATTAATTAATTAATAAATAAATTATATAATAGCAAAATAATGATATAAATACGGTGATATGCAATATTAATTTATTTAATATAATATGATTATTTGTAATAATTTTAATTTAAATATTAATTTATATACTTATTGAATTTAATTAAAATTATCTTTTTAAATTAATAATAAAATTTAATCTATTAATTTGTCATTAGGAAAAAATAAAAAAAATAAACTTGTAATCTACGTAGCTATTAGTCTTTTAAAACTTACTAAAAATGTAAATTAATTTGAGAATGATACGTGTAAACTTAAAAACAAAAATTAATCATAATTTAACAAATTGTAACATAAAATATATATTCTATGTTTGATGTTTCAAATAAAAACAACCATGATTAAATTACGGGCTTCTATTAATTAATTTCTTTAATTAAAGAAAAAGCAAAAAGATGCATTTTTTATTTCATAAAATTTTAATACATATTTAATAAAATTTGATTAATTAATTAATAAATAAATTATATAACAGCAAAATAATGATATAAATACGGTGATATGCAATATTAATTTATTTAATATAATATGATTATTTGTAATAATTTTAATTTAAATATTAATTTATATACTTATTGAATTTAATTAAAATTATCTTTTTAAATTAATAATAAAATTCAATCTATTAATTTGTCATTAGGAAAAAATAAAAAAAATAAACTTGTAATCTACGTAGCTATTAGTCTTTTAAAACTTACTAAAAATATAAATTAATTTGAGAATGATACGTGTAAACTTAAAAACAAAAATTAATCATAATTTAACAAATTGTAACATAAAATATATATTCTATGTTTGATGTTTCAAATAAAATAAGAAGTACATGCATCATTTTGTTATTTAAGATTTAAATCCAACTCATTTTGTAATTATAAAAATTGGGCTAATGTTAATTTTTTTTAAAAAAATAAGTCAATTTATTATTATTTTCTTTAGTTAAATTTTCAGCCCAACTTATCACACAGTCATAGCTCACTTTAAAATTATCATTTAAGAAAATACATAAATAAATAATTTAAAATAAATACACTCATTGAGGTTTGAACATGTGACCTCCTCAAAACTATCTAACAAATCACATTATGCCACCTCACATATTCATAAAAATAATAAATGATAACTCACCACAATTTGACACCTCACATTTTATAAAATCTAAATTGGGAAAGTTATTTTGTTTTAATATATAAGAAGATGATTATTATAATTAACCATTAAATGGTGGATACACGTTAATGATTAATTAATTTTAACAACCCTCATTCTCCCTCTATATATACGATGAACTATGCAGTAAGATTATATATATTCTTACAACACAAAGATTCTTTTGATTGAACACACAAATATAGCTTCCATGAAGATTATTTTCCTAGCTACCCTTATGTTAGTGGTTATAGGTATGATTTCTATTCTCTATCTCTCATACTATATTATTTTATATTTATAATTTTGGAAAATTTTCAAAAATACCCTGTGAGATTTTGCAATTTTTTAATACTTCATATTTAATAAAAAAATATTAAAATGACAAAAATACCCTTAACTCTATTTGTGACTCGATTTTAAAATTTTAACTGAGTTATAATATGTACCATCGACTCATAAAAATATATACAATCAACCAATATATTTTAATCGAATATAACAATTGAGTAAATGGTATTTTTTATCAAAATGGAGCATTTTACACATTACATCTTATAATTTTTTGTATAAAATATTTGTAGGTGGATCAAAGATGTGCGAGGGCAGAACTGTCCTCTGTAAATGCCACTCCTACCCTCCCGGCCCGCACACTGAAACTGAGAAAGACTGATAAGGATTCCAAGATAAAACCGTCTTTTAAATAATGATGAATTAAGAATCTCTAAGGATTAAATTGTCATGTACAACTAAATAATCTTTGCTTATCTCGATTTACGAGATAGTATATAATAATGTTGGTTTTAATTTCTGATAATTCTCAATAATTTCAATTCTTAATTTCCAATGTAATTGTGGAGCACAAATGGGCCATAGATTATTAACCATAATTATTTTACAAATTCATTGAAAATAAATATAATGATTATGAATTCGCACGGATATGCCTGGTATTTTCGAATATGTATTTGAAGTTCATGAAAAATAACGTCTGATGATAGTTATAAAAAACAAGTTAAAGGGGTAATTGGTAATAATTCTTTATGATTAAATATCTTTTAGACAGAGTTGATTTGTTGTAAAGTATGATTGTTACACAGATAAAATATATTAATTTATAGTTAAAAATATTTCTTTAAAATATGACGAATAATGAATTAAATTATATTTTTTTAGTTTTACGGTCATATTCACTATAAACATACTTTAATCATTAATAAATATAATTTATAACAATTGATCAACTATCTCATGATTCATCTTATATACTATATCCATTTCATAAGAGTATCCCTACCAATAGACATGACCAACTCAAATAAAAGATTCACATTCTATTTTAACTCTAAAATTTAATTATTTGATTTATATTTTATTTTATTCCGTGCAATCTCAAATAAATTTTAGGGCATGCAGATTATAATTACACTCAATAGTCTATTTAATATTTTATTTATGTTCATATGGAGTAAAAATTTATTATTTTGATTTATGTATTTTATTATTAAATTTTAATATAAAATTTGACAAGTCTTTCTAATATATTAAACAAAAAAATACATGCATGCAATTAAAGAATCTGCAAGAGTCTATAATTGGAGAGTTTTCATAATGTGATATAGAGAATTTAAAATATGAGCGACAATTTTTTAATATCCTTCGACACTCTTTACATTTACAATTTTCTTTCTCAGTGTTTATTTAATGTATTTGTAGTTTTCTCTATTTTGTATATTTTTTTAATTTTTATATTATAAATATAAAGTAATTAAATATTTAAGTATTTAATTTGAAAAAGTTTATTTTGGCCCTCTAAATTATAGAGTCAAAATTATTATATTAATTTTTTTTTATCATTTTAAAAAAGTTATTGGACATGATTATTTATACTCGTTTCTTTAAATTAAGATTATTTTCCAATAGTTTGAAGACTGGTCGGGAGATGCTAATTAATACAACCCATTATACAAAATACCATGTTGAAAAGTTTAAAACATATTGATTCTATTTCTTGATTCATGCATTTATAGTGATTAATTAACCATAATAGTAATGATTACTTAATTCTCACATCTTAACCATAATAGTAATGATTACTTAATTCTCACACACTCAGTCTTTCTCTCTCTATATATATGATGAACTATGCGGTGGGAGTGTATATTATTACCACATAAAAAGATTTTTTTTATTTTTTATTTTTGTAAAAAAAAAATGGCTTCCATGAAAGATGATCTTCCTAGCTACCCTTATGTTAATGGTTATAGGTTTGATTTCTATTTCTCTATCTCTCATATTAGAATTTTTATATATTTAATTTCTGTACAAAATATTTGTAGATGGATCAAAAATTTGCGAGGGCAGAATTGTCACAGAAAAAAATCCCATATCCGAAGACAAGTGTGTGATAAACTGCAGTGTTGGAGAGCTCTGCAGATGTATTCCGCCTGCAGCTGAAATTGAGAAGGCGGATGAAGATTCCAAGGATAAAACCGTCTTTTAAATGGAGAATAAAGAACCATTTCCACACCTAAATAATTATTGTTTTTCTCATTTTAGAAGATAATATATAATAATTTCGGTTTTAATTTATGATATTCTCGATAATCTCATTTCTGAATTTCTCGTGTAATTGTGGAGCACAATTTTTCCGAATTCATTGAAAATATATATAATGATCAAGAATTAGACAGAAATACGTGGTATTTTCTAATATATGTATTTGAAGTTTATGAAAAATATACATCGATTGATAATCATGAAATAAACGTACTTAATAACGATTATTAATTATTCTTCAAAGTCTTTGATTCTAATTTGTATAATTTACTTTTTATTATTTATTCATTAAACTCATCCATTTAATATTTTGATTGAGAGTTTCACACGAATTTGAAAAAAAATTAAAACAAAATTCTTAACTTAAATTGCGGAGATATGATTCATTTAATGGAAATAAACTATACGATATTCGCAATTCCTAGCTACCCTTATGATGTACATATTAATATTTTTATAATATCACAATATTAAAAGAAATATTACATATTTTTATATATATTATTAACAAAAAATCAACTAAATTTATTCACAATTTTTCATTGAATTGCTAAAATTACCCAAGAGAAAAAGTATTTCATTCGGAAAATCTTTGTAGCTATAAGTTAATTTTAAGTTATAGCAATGTAGAAAGACAAATTCTCTTGTGAGACGTTACTTATCTGAGACGGTTTGTGAGACGTGTTAAAGTATGGCTATTATTTAGATAAAGTATGTTTAATGTTTGTTAAAGTATGTTTTATAAAGTATGCTGAATTATGCATTAAAGTATGATTTTAGTGTGTTATAATTTGATTTATTATTGACATACTTTAACTATAAATAAACATACTTTACCTATACAATAAGCATATATACTATAGTGATGAGTCGACCCATCTCACATCCGTCTCACACATAATCCGTCTCACAAGAAAATAACTCATATATAAATTAGGAGAAATAAAGGAATATGGCTAGTAATTAGAGGCACGACAATTCTGAAAAGATTAAGACACTATTATATGTTCTCATTATTGAAAATTAGGCATATGAAATACTACTCCTCTTTCATAGCTACTTACTTTGGTGTAACATTTTTAAAAAAAGACAAATAATACTTTCTCCGTCCCAAGTATTTTTACTCATTTGTACGGGCACAGAAATTAAAAAGTGTTATTTTTTTAATATATAATATAAGAAAAAGTAGGGATAAATTGGTAATATTGAGAGAAAATGTAAATAAAATTATTGGGAATGATGGATAAAGTGTAAAAAAGTAAATAAAGTTGTTGAAATTGATGAATAAAATGTAAAAAATAGATAAGATATTTAGTGTATTTTTACCATTAATGGAATGAGTAAAAATACGTGAAACACGCCAATGAAAAGTTAGGTAAAAATACGTGGGCGGAGGGAGTATTTAACATCTCAAAATTAATACTCCTTACCATTTCCCACGTTGGTGACACAGAATTTTAATTCAATATTTAAATATATTAATACAATTAAATCTACTCTCAATCAAGTTTAATATACTTGGCAATTACGCATACAATTGATAAAGGGTTCATAAAATCATAATCGGTAAACACACGTCATTGTTATATTTATACGAGTTACTGTACATCTTTGACCTCAAACAATTACGGTAATATTTATTAATTTCAGGAAATAATTACAGTAGGCATGATAAATAATTAATTTCTGCTAATAAGGAAATAAAAATTGTGCAACAATGTTTGGAAATATGCTGATATAAAAAACAACAGGCCATAGGTGGGTGTTCCAAATTTATCCCCACCTACTCAAGCACATATTTGACTCGAAAATAGACCGATTGGAAGAAAGGCAGAATAAATGGATTTTAAAACTAAAATTTCAATTTTCAAGGGAGTCGACTAAAAAAATTTATAAAAGATATTGCCTTGTGTATTATATTAAAAAAAGTTAATGACAAGAAAAATTAAGAATTTTATTACCATCACAAATTAATCTTTTTTAAGAATCTTGAAATATTGTTGCAAAGCACCCAATTTTTTAAAAAACCAAGCTTTAGTTCCACCTTGAAAAAAATATCACTTTGAGTGAATTTTGAAAAAACCATCGATAATTGTAGGAGCTCGTCTTATGTAGAATGAATAACATTTCTACCCTTACAAATTTGAGTTGGAAAAATAATTATTTAAAAAAAAATTACACTAAATTCTAAAGATAAAATTACATGAAACACAAGAATACATTATTGCATGCATTCAAGCGTGTATATTTAAATTCACAAAGAAAAATCGCCAAAAATCGATCAAAGCATAGATAGAAAATTTTAAATGACAATTCGAGTCAAATATGACAACCTTTGATCAATATAGTAGAACTAAATTATACCACCATGTAACAATTCAATGGTATCTTCAACACACTGAAGATGTAATTCTACTTAAAGTGATCAAATGCATAGATTATTAGCAATTTTAAAAACTGAAAGAGATTACTTGGTTGGATTATTGGCTAAGCAGCTGGAGAAGGTTGAAGCTGCTTCAGTCTTTGCACAACTTGCTTCATCGAAGGCCTTGCAGAAACCACTTCAACAGTGCATAAAATGGCCATATGCAACATCTTCACCAGTTTGTTCTGAGGGCCCGTCTCCCATAGACTAGCCGTAAAGACATCCTTCGCCTGCCCTTGATCGAGCAACATATACGCCCACGAAACTATGTTGAACCCATCTTCATGTGAATAGAATGAGGGATCCAGAGCCCTCTTGTCCGACATTAGCTCCAGCAGAACCACACCGTAGCTGTAAACATCGGCCTTGTTGGACACACGCCCTGTCAGCGCATACTCTGGAGCAATGTAACCGTAGGTCCCAGCTACACGAGTGGTGGCATGAGTTTCGGTGATTGCCAGTAGCTTGGACAGTCCAAAGTCGGATAAGTAAGCATTGCAAAGGTCGTCCAACAGTATGTTGCTTGGCTTAATGTCACGGTGCAGAATGCGTGGATTGCACTGGTCGTGCAGATAAGACAGCGCGGAGGCAATGTGAAGGGCAATCTTGTGAAGTATGTCATAGTTGAAAGCTTTCATTGCACGATCCCTGATGAACCGTTCTAGATTTCCCCCTGGTAGATAATTGTATATCAAGAACATCTCTGCTCCTCTTGCATAGTAGCCTATCAATGTGATGAGATTTGGGTGCTTTATTCGCCCGAGGGTGCTGATCTCAGCATGGAACTGTACAGCGCCTTGGTGCCGTTCAGCAGTCAGGCGTTTAACAGCTACAATGTTTCCTGGTGCAAGCTCTGCCTTATATGTATAACCAAATCCACCATTTCCAATGCAGTTTCTACGGCTGAAATTCTCTGTTGCCTCAACTATGCTGTCATACGTTATAGGCATCCCTATGTCGTTGAACACAGTGACTTTCTGCGACTCAGGGGTTGCAGAGATTTCACTTCTCGAAACCCGAATCCCCCTTTTAGCATAACAGAAATAGGCCAACAAAATAAGAGAAATTGCAATTACAGCAGGTCCAGTTATTATGCATACCAAAGGGATAGAAAATCCATGATTTTTGCTCTTAGAATGCAGTTTCGATTTAGGAGGAACATCATGCTTTGGCTTCCTATGCCTCAGATATACCAACGCTGACCTTAAAGGGCGTATACATTTTCGATTAATGCTGCATTTAGTCCTCACCTTGTCAATTGCCTCCGTCTCTAAGAAATCATTGAAAGAAAGGCTGCAATAATGAAGGGAAGCTAAATTTACCATATCTGATGGTATCTTTCCAGAGAGTTGATTGCCATTTAACAGAAGAACCTCCAAACTCTGCAAATCTGATATATCATGTGGAATCTGATCAGAGAAGTTGTTCCAGCTCAAATCGAGCAGCACCAGAGATCTTAAAGCCTCTATAGATTTTGGAATTGATCCAGAAATCTTGTTTTTGCTCACATTCAAAGCCAATATAGTTGATGATTCACACTTCTGAGATAAGCTCTTCTCCAATGACCCACCAATGTTATTATCACCAGCAAGAAATGCATACTCAACTTTCTCTTTGCATCCATTAGGGGTGAATAGAAGTGCAGGAAGTTCACCACTGAAATTATTCCGACTGAAATCATGAATCACTGAAGGCTTTATTCTGGAGAAGGGAATAGCAGATTCAGAGAGCAGCTTATGAGAAAAGAACAATGAGTAAGCAACAGATGGATCGCATGTAGGGATGAGCTTCTTTCCAATAGAGGAAAGATGGTGGCAAATAACAGTATCAAAACTTGGGATTGGACCGGATAATGAATTCTTACTTATATCAAACATTGTTATACAAGGCAACCGAAGATCTCCATCCATCATCCCAGTTAGCTTATTAGAGCTTAAGTTGAGATATGTCAGCTCAAAACATCCTGTAAATAGACCAGAAACCTCTCCAGTAAATTGGTTTTGAGCCAAGTTCACCATCATTAAGCTCTTACAACTGCCCCAGTTACTCGGAAGGCGGCCAGAAAAATTGGCACCAGGAGCCCACATAATTTTGAGCTTTGGAAGTGTTGTAATCTCATCAGGAAGGGAACCTTTGAACGAATTCTGTTCAACCAATGAATCTTCTCCACGTGGAGACCTCTTCGGTGGAGGAATATTAAATTGAGTCGAGAGGATCAGAACCGACAAACCAGTACAGTTCCCTAGATTCACGGGGAGGAGACCACTCAGTCTATTCTTGGAAACATCTAAAACTTCAAGTCTTTGAAGTTTTCCAAGATCATTAGGGATAACACCACGTAATGCATTTGATGAAAGCAAAAGTGTCCTTAAACGGCCGCAATTTCCCAGCGCACGTGGAATTCCCCCCCTTAAATACGTTAGCCAATAAATCCAAATGCTCGAGATTCACACAATCATATACAAGATCATTTGGAATATACCCAACCAACCGATTAAACGACAAATTCAGAACCCTTAACTTCCGAAAATGTCCAACAAATCCAGGAATGACGTCATTGATCCTGTTTCCTGCTAAGTTCAAAATCCTTAAACCCCTACATTTTGATAGAGAATGAGGAAACTGCCCAGAAATCCTGTTAAATGCCAGGTTAAGAACCCTCAACTTCCTCAAACCGGAAAAATCATATCCCTTGAAACTCCCAAAAAAGAGATTTCCTTCAAGATCAAGCACTTCAAGATTTTTCAGTTCCCATATCTCATCAGGGATTTCCCCATCAAGTTCATTGAATGGAAGTGATAGAACCCTAATTTCTGAGAGTTTTCCTATGACTCGTGAGATTCTTCCCCCTAAACTACCATTTATGACAGATGAAACAGAGCAGTTCCTTTCTATTCCAAAGCCATGCAATGCTAACTCTGAGTTTAATGAGTAAGACCAAGCAAGTGATAAGTTACCTCCAATTCTGAGCCCTGAAACTCTGAAATCAGAATTGCAGTAAATCCCGAACCATGAACAATGGTTGAAGCTACCGGCACTCCAGCTTTTGAGAATCCCATGTGGATCAGATATAGATTTCTTTAATTCAAGAAGATTCATTCTTTCATCAGTAAACTTTCCAGAAACTGATGACAGAATGCAGAGAAAAAACAGAAGAGGGAGATAAGCAAATGCAGCTGAAACCAGAGAATCCTCTTTATCAGCCAATGGCGCCATTCCTCATAAATCTTCAAGAATGAAAATCACAACACCTGAAACAAAAAGAAAGAAAAACTTTAATCCCACACTTTTCATAGTTCCTTAAAATAATAGCAAAAATAGAAAAGGAGAAAGCAAGAGACACAACAGCAGCAGTTATGGCAGAGAATCTTAAAAAACAAAGTTATGGTACCACAAAACACAATTTCAAAATCATCAAGAAGTTTTTTCTATCATCTTCTTATTAAGTTTATTGCAGAAAACGAGTAATGCATTTAGGTTTCTCATCAGAAGCAAGAAACCTTGGAGATTGAGCAAAAAGAGGAAGATTTTTTGTTGCTTCCCCTTCTTCTGCAGAATGGTGCAGTTACTTCTTCTGAGCTTACTATATTATCCCAAACAATCTTTTTCCCAAACATTTTAATGTTAGAATGTGGGGCCCAAGGAGAAATTTTGGCTCCTAGCGTGGGCCCTACATGTCAAAATCTATACAACATTATTGGCGGTCATCAGTTAGAATCGAACAGGGTTAAGAAGTCATCCCGTCTGTTGGCCCATGTGGCCTGACAAAGATATTGTCCACGTGGAGTAACTGTCTGAAATGTAACGGTTTGACATAGATTTTGAACTGGTTTCACCCTAAAAGAACGACATCGTTTGCCTGAAGGTGGTACCTTCTCTGTCCTCCTTTACAAATATAAATAAAAAAATCATCCAAATATTTGCGTTTGCCTGAAAATATCCAGAGAGACACCCTTCTCCACAACTTACAATATACAGTATATTTTTATAATTTGATTATAACAATCTTTTGAAGTCGAGTAAATCTGATAACAACAACAATTTATATTTTGTAAGCTTTTCTCAAAATTAGGGTCATTTAGAACAAGTTCATGCTAACAAGATTAGAACAAGAACATGTGAAACATTACGAACTCTGGTGAGGATTTTTAGCCTGGGATTACAGAACTTTCACTGCTGGAAAGGAAGGTGGTATATCTGTCATATACTCAGATGGTAGCCAAAATTGTAACTGAAAGCAGTTTCACAGCATTTAATTCAGGATTATCTATAATTTTCAAATCATTTTGTCTGGATTCTCACAAATTTTTTTGAAAACAATGTCAGTCACTAACTTTGCCAAAAAAAAAAAAAGTCTTGGAAGAAGAGAAAACGTGTTCTTGCAACAACCACATTAAACTGCAGTAAACAAATGGAGTTGCTTTTTTTCTAGTGTAAAATCTAAAGTAGGTAACTGAAATTGAAATTAATATTTTCACACTATCTCACATTTTTCTTATAAATACTTGTTACCGAAATCCAAGTTGGGATTATACTAAGATAGAGGGTCAAATTAATCATTTGCCCTTAAAAAAATAACTGAAACACTAATAAATAAAAAATTGCAAATTAATTAAAATTGAAGAAGCAAATAAAAGGAGTGTGTATTTAAAGTATCCATTTTGATAATTGAGTTAATTAATGGGTTATTATATCAATAGATACAAATACGTAGTTATGAGAAATTGAATTCGGCCTAAAACTTGAGCTTAATAAATATATACTACTCCATAAAATATTGAATATGAGCCCCAATGTACGTATGATTCCTGCAGTTGAGGGAATTATTTCAATATTTTAATGATAGAATAATAATATAATTAAAATAAAGATATAATGGAAGATTCAAACTGTGTCACATTATGAGCCTACTTATTGCAAATACCTTAGTTCCACTTAAAAGTGCAATTATTAAATTTGGTGAGTAACAATTGCAACTAAATCCACCTTAGCTTATTCGAGTAATCGAGTTCAATGTAAATGAAATTAATATTAGAAAATGGGGAAAATGATATATAGGATGTGATGGAGAAGAAAACATAGATATGAAAAGCAATAATGCACATTTAGTCTCATAAGTCTAATTGAATCCATCACTATAATTAAAATCATTCCCAGAAAATAGTCATCGTTATAAATACATTTATTAATTTAGAAGCATATTCTATTCTTCCTAGCTATAAAAAATCTACATTTAAATAATACGTGCAATTAAAAGAGAATCTATGTCAGATTCGTTATACATAGAATTAGTATATGACAATGAAAACCATGAATAAAACCAACCCATGAATTTAAATTCTTTCAATAACATGCCGCTAAAATTTGGGAGTTTAACAAAAAAAAAAATTAGAATAGCATGCATATTATTAAAATGTATTGGTCCAAGTGGATTAAAATCATGGCCTACAGGAGAAGGAATGTGGCGCAAATTAGCCGCCGCCCGCAAAAATATTTGTCCAAGGGCTTGAAGTGGAACTATAGAACACACGTTACACCAAATATAGCAGCATGTACCAAGGCGGCTCCTAAACTATGATCAAACAGATCAACTAACTACAGGCCAAAGACAATTTAAGAAGATTATGAGTTTTCCATTAGAGCAAAGGGCAGTAACCTGTATTATTCAAAGTCTATTGGATAAGTAAAAGGTATCTATACTAACGGTTAGAATCTAACTCATATGTGTGGTTCATCTAGGTGAATACTTAAAAGCACATTAAAAAATAAATGCTGATAAAGATGGCCAATTGAGGCTCTCACTCACTTATGAAAAACAAAATGCATGAGTACTGCCTTTTGATTGATGCCCTCATGGTGCTTGGCTGCAGGCTGCCACAGTATGCTGATGATCTAAGCATACATCTGCACATATGGTCATTCTCCCAGTTTCCAAACTGTTAAGCATTGAGAAATATTATACGTACTCGCTCAAAATCAAGTATACTAGTAAGGTAAGCATCAAGGAATCATGTCTATACTAGCAATATAATTATATACCATAAATGCAAGAAAACAAGTGTGGGTCCAATAAAAATTGCATCTTAGCAGACACTTTTCTACTTCAAGCTAATCATACTACAAGGAAGAGAGAAACATACATGTAATTGGAGCCAATACAGGTATACCATGCCTACGTATGTTTTTCAATATTTGCACTTAACACAGCAGCTCGACCAGATTGGACACTTGCAATAACAGCTTGGCCACTTACAGCAACAACCAAGCCAGCTCAAGCAGTTTCTCAAGCAATCTGTCCAGTGTATCCATTTGGAGGAGCAACGGTTAGGCCTCCTCAAGCAATGAAACGCCGTACAGCAGGCATGGCAGTGGCACAAGGGATATAAAGAAATCTTCTTTCTGGAACACACAAAGGGCATTCTTTGAAGAAATCACCTAAGAACTTAATGGTGAGATATGAGTACTTAAGACACATCATACTAATTTAGATTCAAGATATCTTGATATCCGTTAACATTGTTTTCCATAGAAAAATGACTATCTACTGGAAACATCAGACATCATGAAGTCATTATGTTCTAATAAGATAATGTTTTGGACAAATGAGTATCAAATGGTCGTGGAATTGTTGTGCACAGGAAATTCATTACTTTTTGAACCTTTGGACAGAAATTTTTCATTTTTGAAAATTAAGGAGCTTTATATTCAAAATTTGTTGTGGTCCGCGAACAAGCTGACACATATAAACTGTAAATTATAGGTTATGGTCCGTTGAGACTTCTAAAGTTGGACCAACACTTGGAAAAAGGAAAAAGTCAATTACAAGCTTGCAATGAAGTATGTAAAAATTGATTGAGACACTCACACTGACAACGCAAAAGGATATATGCTTGTTTCAACTTTTTCTGTTTTGCTGGAAGAATCCCTGGAATCTCCTATATTTGTGACTTGATTTTTTGGTTTATCTATCATTCCTTTTTCTTTAGGTTTCACATCCTCACCAAGGGCCATTGTCATGTCTGATTTTCTGTTAGGTTGTACTCCATATTGACACAATTCCCCAGTTTTGGATCTTTCCTCTGACTTGTACAAGCTTACATCTTTCCTAGAAGCACCTTCTCTTTTTTTCCGGACATGAATACTTAACAAAGAATCATCAGAAGCAGCACTCCCCTCCATAGGTGGCCCATTATGATCAAAACCTTCAGACCGTTGCATCAATTGGACAGAAGGGAATACAGTTGGTAACATGTTTTCCATTACAGATTCATGAGTGATGTCTGATGATTGGGAGGTGGATTTGGGAGACTTGTTGGTAGATTCTTCTAATCTGTAAAAGGCCTCATTAGTGACATTACCTTTTTCTTTCACATGTGACGTTGCTGTGCTCCGAGTAGGGTGAGGAATGCTATTTTCTCCACTGGGTTTGAGAAACATTTGAGAATTGATTTGGATGAAATCATCAATGGAAGAGTTTGACAGGGATGAAGAATCTGTATCAGAAGAATCTGGACTTTTGAGTGAGCTGTATTCGGTTCCTTTCCGATTTGTCTCTGAATCATGGTTCGTATTTAAGACTATAATCAGCGGCGAAAATGTCACTCGTTTATTATTAGAAGCACTTGAATCTGCCTCAAAATCTTCTTCACATCCATCTTCACTGCCCATAACTGAACCAATGAACAAAACCTCTCTGAAATAAATAAGATAACATCATCATCATTCAGTTAAGTTTATCTCAGCATAACTACAAGAGATGACGATACTACATTAATTAGATTACATATATATTAAAAAACAGATACTCAAAAGTTTTCACGCATGTTATTAATTAATTTATTGCTTAATGATGGCTGCATTCCAGTAAAGAATCCACTTATAACAAAAGAATCTGATGATCGATACATACTCAGATTGCTTACAGTTTGTTACATTGCAGCATGTTTCCTCAAAGTCAAGAAGAATAACTACTTACTAAAAGGTTTGGATTAGAATATAACACTATATTTATTTGAATTTGCTTCCAGTCATAATTATGGGATTTTCCTTAAACAACTAATACTAACAAAAATCAATTCACAGCTTGCCACCCCCACCCCCCAAAAAAAACGTGTACTTCATATTAACTATTTCTCCTGCTTGTGTCATTCAAATTCTATTCAATTTTTCATTACATACAACAATTAAACAACATCCCACGGTTGAAATATAAGAATCCAATATAATTATCTTTCACCGCCTAATAACAACTCAAATAATTCTATAAAAGCCCATCGAGAATTTACGCCATTTATCATTGAAATACAACATAATAAAAAATCAAATCAAGCACAAAACTCAAATGCGAACGATAAATAGTAGTAGTAAATTTATTACTTAGGGTTACCTGACGAAATATTTGGTACGCAATTAATTCTCAGAACTCTGTATTTGGAATTCAGTTAATCCTGTGATTATATCCCTTTCTTGAATTCTTCTTTGTGACGGAAGCAGCAAGGATCACATAAAACAATACCATCGTAGGGGGAAAAAATTATGATAATGAATTAGGGTTTTGGAGGAAATTGAATCTTGGCGTGGATCCATCAAATTAAACTGGAGGGAAGAGCTGGGTTTGCGGAGTATAATTTCGATAACTATAGATACAGCTGTATGCCATTCCATTTGGCGCCATATTTTAATTAATGAATTTTGTGTCACGTGATTATCACGTGAGCAAATAAAGGGCGTGATTTTACGAAGATTGTGTGTATTAAGATTTCGATACTCTTTGATCTTTGTACATTTTTTAATGGAGTCTGTTCATATGCCGAATTTACTAAACCTAAAATATTCTAATTGAAAAAAAAAAAAAACTAAAACTTATACTCTGTCTTTGGGAGACTGTATTATACTCCCCCCGTCCCCTCGATAAGTGTTCATTTTGCCATTTTGATCTGTCTCAATACAAAGTGGTCATTTCCTTTTTTGGTTGATGTGACAACACACAATAATATTTTTATGTTCAACCCACTATACATGGGACCCACCCTCAACACAAATACAACTACCCACTCCACATTAAAAAAATTATTTCTCTCACCTCATTACACTTTAAAATATTACACTCCTTAATCCACGTGCAAAAAGCAAACGGACACTTATCGAGGGGACGGAGGGAGTACTCCGTCTAGGAATACATGGCACGGAGTTTAAGAAAAGTAAATTTTTGTTGTAGTGATGTAAGAAAAAGAGGAGTATTTTAGGTAATTAAATAGAATAAAGTGTATGATATAATTGACTTTGACTTGTGTATAGAAAGAATGTGACATTTTTGTAATATTGTAGACTTGTAGTATTGTAAGGTTATTGATATTGTGTATTGTTTCCATTTTTAGAATGTAAAAATATTTATGGGACGGAGCATAATGGAAAGTATGAATGTATTATTGGGACAGATTGAGTATATATAAGAATATAGTCTATTTGTTATCTTGATTTGAAGCTTATCATAATGAAGTGGACATATTAGACACAAGTAATGAATTGGATAATTTGAATGTGACCACTTATCAAAACTGTGATCATCATCATCGATAAATGAGATTAAACGAATACATGCCATCAAGATTGCAACTTATGCAATATTCTTGCTTTTTTTAGACATGAGAAAGGTAGTCAAAGTTTCTTGAAAGAAAATTGACGAAGGCTATAATGGTTTTGGATTTTGTGAAACATTTAAAAGACGTGACGAGGAAGAAGATAGAGGTGATTAGGAAGAAGAAATGTCAAATGAGGTGTGGGAGGATGTGTTTTGGTGGTCTTCATACCTGGAGGAATTTGATATTTTTGAGACGTGATTCATTATGATACATTATGTTATGCTTGATATTTTTGAGACGTGATTTATGATACATTATGTTATGTTAGAATGAGCGAAAAAAGTATATACATATTATTGGAACGAGCGAATATGTTGAATTTTTTATTATATAATTTCCGTAAAGTTATATATATATTTTAATTAGAGATATTTTAATTGTGTAATATGTTTAAGTAAATTGGAAAGTTTGAGTATAGTCAGTCTCAAATTTTATTCACTCGTGTGTAAATCATATAAATAGTGACACATAAAATGATAAATGAAATCACATGATTAAAATTATAATGCTTCGTGAAATTGAGTTTACAAAAGACAGGGCATGACACGAAATGTATTGTGATACTTTGATGTGACATCATTTTATAGGTAAAAGGTGGATAAATCAAATCCATTGTCACATGGTTTATACAATGACTTAAAATATATTTCATCCGTCCACTGTTAATCTATTCATTTTATCATTTTGGATCGTTAACTCTTAATATATTCATTTTTCTTTTTAGACATATAGAACCCACCAACACTTACTAATATAACTAAAATATGAGACTCACACACCCCACTAATGCAACTACCCACTACACATAAAATAATAATATTTCTTAATCTAGGCGTAAAAAGCAAATGGACGGAGGGAATAGTTTATTTCTTTTCTTATACCTATTACTAATCCAATAAAATGTCGCATAAAATATCACATATTAAAATGCCACACATGACATCAAATCTCAAATAAAAAAAAAATAATAATAGTTCATAACTTTCAAAAATAATTTGTGTTTTATTAATAAGTAAAATATGTCACTATCATAGTATATCATAGTATACTGTATTATAAACGGTTCAAGAAAACAAGAATAAGACCTTTTATTGACACCGGATAATAGAAAACCCCACTTCAAATCTCAAAGAGTTGTTCTAAGGTAAGAATTTGAGATGTTCTAGGGGAATTTAGGGTCTCATTCAAAATATGTAATGCAATCACAATTATTAGGGTTCGCAAAGCTTTGGCGAATGTAAACTGAAGGTCAGACACTGAGTTCTGATCTCCTCGGATTAATCGAACCACGAATTGATATCGGTGCATTAAATTAAAAATAAAAATAAAAAACTTTAAAGTCGCGTTTCACGATCAATTAGAACTTAGAAATAGAAGACGCGCTCAAGTTGTTCAACCCCCTCGTCCCCTCACCCCCACCCCCACTCCCACCCCCCACCCCAAGCACGACACACGCAGAGAGTCACCACAGCCTCACAGGTCCAAAAATTATACCCCCAACAGGAGTGACAGTTACAGGAAGTGATGTGTTCGTTATCTACGTTAATTTAGCAATGGAAATCCTCTGATAATCTTTTAGTTTCTTGTGATGATGACTGATGAGGTATCATTTTTCTTAACGATTTTAATCTATGCACATGTTGTGTGTTTCTCTGTGGGTAATTGAGATAGGAAAACGTAGGCGGAGTAGTCTTTCGATTTGGTTATGCTTTTTGTCGACGTTCCTTCTAAAATTCACTTTGATTTATTGCAAATTGCCGAAAAGAAAAAGGAAGTGGATTTTTATCAGCAGTACGCCCTGTAGGTTAAATAGACATTCTCTCTGGATTACGCTGTTGAATCGTTTCATTTACCTGATTGTCAAAATTGTCGCGTGCGTGTATATATATTTTTAATTTTGATGATGTTTGTTCCAGTTATGCTGGAATAGTGTCTTATGCGTAAAGAATTTTAAAGAAATAAGGAGTTTGTCTGTTTGTTCTTTTAGGGCGTTCCTGAGTATTCCTTTGTTTTCTAACCAATAGAAAAGGGGCAAATTGCTTTAAGAATTTGGCTTGCTGCAAAGCTTGAATTATAGTGATGGGTGAATACTGGAGTAAAGATTTGAGAGAACTTAAGCATTTAACTTGTTTAATGTAACCAAAGAGTATTCAAAATTGAGTAAATTAGGGCATACATATAATATGTATAATAGCAACTTATTCTTCTCTCCAACAATTTCGGGTTCAACCGTGTCAGGTCTGGACTCATGTTCTCATTTATGTTTAGGAGTATTATAAACTTATCCTCAATACTTTTTGGGGAATCTCAACAAATATTTTCTTGTTTCCCCTATATTTGGTCGTCTTATTCAACTGTCTGATCACCCCACCCACCAAATTCATACAAGTAGCTATCTTTAATTTGATTCCATTTGGTAATGTGAAAGCTAAGTTTTCTCTGTTTGTATAGTTGTCTTTGAAAAGCCACGGTGTGTGGTTTTTATTTTTCTCTTGTTTTTGAAACGAAGTTTTATTTGTTGGTAACCCCAAATTCCCGATTGTTCAATGCTGCATACTGTATCTCTCTGGAGAAATATTAGGGGCAACACTCTTTAACACTTGAACTTAACTTTAGGCGCTTTCAGTTTTTAAAAAAAATCTTGCAAAGGTCTTGGGATCTGAACATAAATATGTTTTATATTTAGTTTTTACTTCAGAATGCAGGAAGAAAATTTGCTTCAACAGCTGCCGCAACATTTTGAATGGTAGATATTGATGGACAACGCTCGCTAGCCTACATCTTGAACTCAACATATGAATAGAGCTCTTAGCTGTAAAAACCTGAATGAGATAAAGGAGATAGGAAACCAATCATGGCTCCATCAAGACCTCCATCTTTCAGCACTGATCCAGAATCTATCACATCCCTTAATTCTTCAAGATATAATGCATCTGGGCCTGGGAGTCAGGGTACACGTGGATCTGGATTCCCGGGCCTGAAGAAGAGATCTCATAATCATGGAAGTCGGTCCTGGATAATAATTGATACAAAAGGGTACTCAGAAGTTGTGGACTTAGATAAATCTACTGTAATGAGGCGCTGTTCGTTGCCTTCCAGAGATCTCAGGATTTTGGATCCTTTATTTATCCATCCATTTACAATATTAGGTCGGGAAAAGGCTATTGTTGTCAGTCTTGAACATATTAGGTGTATAATCACTGCAGATGAGGTTATACTGAAAAATTCTTTGGATCCGTCTGTTCTACGTTACAAATCGGAATTGTGCAATCGTCTCGAGATGTCAAGAGCCCATTATGGTAAGATAGTAAAATTACTGATGTTTAGATGGAAAAATTCACTGAGATAGCTTTATATTGGTTAACCAGGTTTCAAAGATTGAGAAGGTCGAGCACTTTTAAGCCTGAAATATAACAATTGATATTTTGTGCAAAGAAACTAGATTTTGGTTTGAACCTAGCGCTGTACTTTTAAGAAGTTTACTAAAGCTCAATAGTAAAAAAATATTTAGCCTTTTGAGTTGACTGAAAATTATTTACCACCATGGCTACAATTAAGAGGTGCTGAATTTTACTAGTGCTCTGAACTCTGTATATAGTATAGTATTGAGGTATGAGATTTTGTTATCATTTATAATGCAATTAGCATGTTTTATGACTTTCAATAGTTTGAATCTTATTTTAGATGGTCCCGTTTGGGTGCATGGTTGCTTTTTCCATTTCTTGAGCAAATTCAGTTTCACTGACAGTGTTGCTATGTGATTCAGATGATCTACCTTTCGAGTTCAGGGCTTTGGAGCTTGCGTTGGAACTTACCTGTATGTCTCTTGATACACAGGTATGCAGTTATGGTGTAATTACTAACTTCTCTCAAACTACCCAAGTACCTTTGTTATTTTTCTCTCTCTTTTGAAAAAGGATGTTAAGTAGGTTCCCAAGCACAGTATGATGGCAAGGGATGAACAAAAAGTATGGTTCTGGGGGCTCGTAATGGATCCAAGAGATTAAATGCTTTTAATTTATGTGTTTGGAATTATGGGATCATGGAGAGATGCATTTGCTTAAGGAGCAAAATGAGTTCCATACTATTCAAGTGTCTATATGTGTTGCCTTAATGTTTTATACTTCTGTTCTAATTTCCTATTTTCATTACATCGATGTGATCACTAATTGGACATAACTATGTGATTATACTGAACTTCATGCATTTAGTAGGTACAGGATTTAGAATTGGACATATATCCTGTGCTTGATGATTTAGCATCATCAATAAACACACTCAATTTAGAGCGTGTTCGCAGATTCAAAGGGCAACTTCTTGCGTTGACTCAGCGAGTACAAAAGGTAAGGTATAAATTGTTGCTGCATAAGCCTTCATACACATCAGTAATATTGATAATATTTTGCTTGTCCTTGAGTTTTAGGTTTGTGATGAAATAGAACATCTGATGAATGATGACGGAGACATGGCAGAGATGTACCTAACTGATAAGAAAGAAAGAAGGGACAACTCTACCGCCAGTGATTTATCTGATAAAAAGAATACTTCAGAAGATGTCAAGGTTATATGCAAATCTGCTCCTGTTTCTCCGGTTGCATCAACTAGTGGACTTGAGAAATTACAGAGAGCTTTCAGCAGCATGAGTTCCAGTAAACATGGAAGCTTGTTGAGATCATCTTCCGGTGGAGAAAACATTGATCAACTTGAAATGTTACTCGAAGCATATTTTGTCGTCATAGATAACACTCTCAACAAATTGCTATCGGTAAGAGAGAGATTTACAGTATATTATTGCTACATCAAATACTGTTGTTTTAAATGGTTCAATTTTTCTTGTCTTGCAGCTAAAAGAATACATAGACGATACTGAGGATTTAATCAACCTAAAGCTGGTAAGGATCAATGGTAAATAATTACACCTCTTACATCAAGCAATACATAATCCTCAATGTTTAATTTACTTTTTAACTCTATTAGGGAAATGTTCAGAACCAACTTATTCAATTCGAGCTGCTTCTTACGGCTGCTACGTTCGTGGCTACCATATTTGCTGCTGTGACTGCCGTTTTTGGTATGAACTTTGAAGACACCGTATTTGACAAAGCGTCTACATTTAATTGGGTGATTGTCATTACTGCAATATTTTGTGGAATGATGTACATGTCATTTTTCGTATATTTCAGGCAAAAAAAGATCCTTCCTTTGTAGACTGTACACACTGGAGTTATATTTTTTCAGGGTCGTTTGATTTGAAATTATTATTTCACATTTGGTCATGATATATCCATAACTTCTTTGTGATGAGATTAGCATTCTTGAAACCAACCAAAAAATGAGTCCAGCTTTCACTCTAGTTTAGTCTTTTCTATCTGTACAAGTAAACTATACACTCTTCTACATTCAAGATTCAATGTGAATCTGAGTTCATCTCAATCCATTTTGAAATTGAAATTGGAACCTGATTTCCTCCTCTCTACTATCCTCTTTATCAATAGTAGATCCGACTCATCACTACCCTCGTCTTCGCTCGTTGAATCCTCTCTGTAAATAAAGCTCGTCGATCTTTGCTTATCCTGGATCTGTTCGATGTCTTGAAGCAAAGCCTCTGGTCTATGTTCTTCCATGATCACACCATGCTGTGAAAATGAGTCATATTCTCCATCTTCCTTTTCTTCCTCATCCACCACACTAGGCAACAGCCCATTGGGCTCATTATATAATCTCCTCCCAGAAACCATGTTTTGGCTGTTACCAAGAGCGATTTCTAGCTCCTTAATCCGCGTCTCAAGCCTAGATTCTATCAGCTCATGAAGCCGCAAACTCAGCTCTCTCGGGGAGACAGCATAGTTTGCGGGTTTAGAGCAATTAGTCGTTGAACCTGATGTTTCGTTTCCTGACTCAGATGCATCATTTGCCATCTTTGGCTTCAAGTCTCCTAGAGCTATTTCTGGCTCGAAATCTGTATCAATCTGCAGTCAACAAAATGTAAAGAGTTGAAACAGAGGAACTTGTGCTATGACATCACTAGAAGAATGATCTTCTTACCTCAACCACACTAGATATTCTCTCCATTGCAGATACCTTCATGTTCTGTTCTAGCATCTCTAGTTCGGCTTGAAGTTCTTCCTCAATTCTGCTCAATAACTTGAGATTCTCTGCGTCTCTTTCACTCATCTGTTGATGATTGTAAAGTCTATTCAATCTGTCGCCGTTGTCTGCTGGAGGAGATGAAATGGAGAGAGGTGTATGTTTTTCTTGGGAGGACATATCACCCTCATCAGTTAGCTCCTTCACCATGATCATCTCCTTCATATCTAGCTCTTCGTGTAAATCTTGAACTAAACTATCCATCTGTTTTAGCTTCTTGTTCAGCTTATCCACTTCATTTTTCCATGACCAAGTTGCAGATAATATACCAATGCTCATTCCAGTAATGAAAAGAAGCATCGTTTCTTTCCCTGGTCACATTAAATAGGAACTGATCATTGCAGTCTTCTACTACAGAAACATCAATAGACAGAAACATAGGAGAAACACGAACCTTGTAAACGTGCTGATCTCGTCTCCCTACAGACATCCTCAACTGATTCCAATTGTTTCGATGAAGACGAAGACACTATACTCTCCCTCATCACTCCATCTCTATAACCATCAAAATCTTTGTGAGATGAACCAGAGCCCCACCTCCCATCAGTAACCAACACTGGTCTCATTGAACATGTACCATGTTCCATGTTGGGATTCAATGGCCTCATTGAAGAATTCACGCATCTTCTCTCTAACCAACTTCTCTCCCTTCACCCTACTCAAACTTCCATTCCCACCATCTTCAAATTTCAAACCCTGTTCTAAAGATCCACCATCTCTGCTCAATCCATCAGTTCTCAAAAAACTAGCAACATGATTTGATTCATTCTCCACATCAAGAAAACCATCATTTTCAACTCCTTGTTGGGCTAATCTGCGTAGTGGGCAAGTTTTATCCCTCAACTGCTGCAGAAAGTTTCTTGATTGTGATTGAACATTGTATGAATACTTTAAAGAAGATCCACCAAGATTATCTCTCTTATCAACTGACAGATTCTGCAAGTTCTTAGCTACGTATCCAGCTCCAGCAGCAGCTGCAATAACCCACAAATCCATTTCTTCCCAAAAGTTCAGTCAATCCAAGAACTCACCTCTCCAACAAACCCCATCAAAAAAGATTGAAGCTTCATCAAGGAAATCAATGATACAGAAGCTGTTGAACTCTGAATGGAATTTTCGTAGCAGAAAAATAAAAAATGGTCATTTATTGTGAATTAATAAACGGGGGTGGGCTATATAAAAGTCAAAAAAACTTTTCGATATAAATCACGGTGTGGATTAGAAGAGCGATGCTTGATTTCGTTATTATTATTATTTTTTATTTATATTATTATTTTGAGCGGATGGCAAGGGCGTGTTTGGGAGATGTCACCAGAATTTGGAGCCACTAAATTAGGGATTATGAATTTGAGACCCTCATTCAATTCAGAAATCTCTCGAATTTGTTTGTTAGTTTTGGCTTTGAAAGAAAATGACTGTTTGTTTCTTCCCTAACTAAAATCTAAAAGAAAAAGAATTTGAAATACTAATAAAATACCCCACCCCATCCATGTTGGTTGTTGTCGAGAATAAAAGAAGGATTTATTTTATTTCTTTATCCCACATCGAATGAAGAGTAAAAGGGGAATAATTTTTTAGACTTTATAGGAAGATCCTTGGACTTAATGTCAAGTGCACAAATCAAATATACTTTATTCTATTTAAATTTCTTTCTTGGATTCTCGGTTGTGAGAATGTGGAGAAAGGTGTGAATTTGTGAGAATGTGGAGAAAGGTGTGAATTAGTCAAAGATTTGTAAGAGTGTAGGAATTGGGGATGGGAAAGAGAAATTCTGTATGATTGTAAAAAAATTTCACATAGTGGTATTTTCTCCGGTTCGGGCGCTTGGCGCAAGGGGATCAGAAGATCAGCCTGATGCGGTGGCCTATTCTTTCTTGCAGTGAAATACGCCGAAATGTGGCTCAGAAGATCAGCCTGATGCGGTGGCCTATCCTTTCTTGCGGTGAAATACGCCGAACTATGGCGACAGTGGCGTGGCAAGGGGTGAGATTTGTAGGTCAGCAGTTTTTGGCGGAGTTCTTGGACCTGCAGCAATGTGAATTGTTGGGACTCTCGGTGGTGGAGTTGGCTTAACAGCGGCATGGGAATTTTCCATGGATGTCAGCTCAAGGAGGTTTAAAAGGAACGGATTTTTCTGGTAATGAATGGTGGCGAGGGGAAGCGGTAGGCCCTAGCAATATATAGGTTAAATAAGATTAAAAAGGGAAGGATTGTGTTCACATGGGAACACGGAGTATTCCTCCGTGTCCCCGGGAACGCAGAAGCTTTTACTATAAAAAAAAAAAAAACACACGGATGGATTGATAAAGTACATATGAATAATTAAAGTAAATATGCAAGGGTAAAAAAGTAAATTTATAAAATCAAACCCACAAATTAAATGGTAACACATTCCGTGCGCCTTTAGAAATTTAGTATTATGGGTAAGGGTACATTGCTTTGATCTAAAAGATATACACTTTAATTAATAAAAGGTACACTATTTTGTTCCAAAGGGTATACACTTTTCATTAATATATATTTTTTCTTTAGAAAATAAATGTTACACATTTGTATACTAAAGGGTATACAATTTAACACAAAATTCTAAAGGCGCACGGAATGTGGTCCGTGCGCCCGGATACACAGGAGTTTTTGCCATTCGCTTATTACACATGATTATACTTAGCATAATATATATATATATATATATATATATATATATATATGTATATATATATATATATATATATATATATATATATATATATATATATATATATATATATATATAATATACTAAGGAGATTTAATTTTGATGATGTGTGTCACTAAAATTTTTCTCCATTATTTTATTATTTTAGTTATTAATTGATACAGATAAATACATATATTTATTTTAAGATTTTAATATGGATGTGATCAAATCAAAATTAATTCCTAATTAATTTTTTTTTAGATAAATACATGAATTTTATTAAATATTTGAATATGGATTTCATATATTTTGTATATCTTTTTTAATCTTTATATATTTTCATAAATATTTCATTACCTTATATATCACATATCTCTGTTCTTACACCTCCATTAACGTTTCCATTACATCAATCACGAGAATGAGAATGAGAGAGAAATGGAGCCAAGATAATGAAAGAAGCACAAAACTGAAAAGGATGAACTTATTACAAGAATCAAGATTGCAAAAATTGAGTGTAAAAAAATATATAATTATTAAAAAATATGTATACACTATTGAATAAAAATTATACATATATGGATACTAGTTTTTTTAATGAATTACTTAATGTGAAAAAAATATACAATTATTAAAAAATACGTATACAAAATAGAATAATATACATACAAAATAGAGATGGATAGAGTTGTTTGTGGGGAATGTTGGTGCGGAGATGGATAGTATGCTAGTGATTCGTGGACATTGCAATACAGAGATGGATAAAGTTGTTTGTGGTGCCAATGTCGACTCTTGGTGCGGTAATGAATAGTATGTCGATTGCAGTGCATTGTTTGTTGGGGAATTGAACATTATTTCTGTGAAGAGCAATCATCCATGACAGCTCATACATAAGTGTCAACTTTATGGAAAATCTCATTATTCTCTCTTTATGGAAAATCTCATTATTCTCTCTCTTTCTTTGCAGCTTTATGGAAAAACTCACTTTTCTCTCTCTTTCTTTGGAGTGAGAAAACCTGTTTAATAGGTAGCCTTGACATAATTTATTATTTATTTTTGATCCAACAACTTGAATTCAATCAAAATTGATCAAACGATCAAAATTCAAATGGTTCATATGTGAACTTGGATCAGCTAATTAGGTCCATAATTTAATTAAACATGTATCATAAGAACACCACATAAGAATGAATATAACTACTAACATTTAAAGATACCATCCCTCTAGAATTAATAAATAGTAGATGTAAAAGATCAATAGTCATATAGAAGATAAATAAATTTAAGACAGAAAATAACAGTGCGATTAAATTTTCCCTTGTAATAATGAACAAATAATAAAATTAGGCCATTTATAGTGTGCACCCAGGTGCACCTAAAGATAGGGTGTACCCATATACAAATATAAATAAAAACATATACAATTAAGAGTAAAAATGTATACAATTTAATTGTTAATTTTTTTAATGAAAAATTGTACTCCATATAATATTCAATAAAAAGTTATACACATATAGATGTTAATTTTTTTAATCAAAACTTAATGTGAAAAAAGTATACAATTATTACAAAACACGTATACAAAATAGAATAAAAAGACATACACATATGTGCACCCAATATACACTCATAAAATAATAAGCTGTGGGATAAAACATACACCATGTTGGGCCATAACTCATACTGCAGAATGTCTGTTACTTATAGGTACGCACCATCTGTTTATTTGGAGAATTATGGGGCATTGGACCTGCTTCTGCAATGAAACTTTACGAGAAAGGATACAGGACCTTAGATGATTTGCAAAATGAGGAATCATTAACGAGTGCACAGAGGTTAGGCTTAAAATACTTTGATGATATCAAGACTAGAATTCCAATCCATGAGGTCAGCATTGATGCCTTAAAGTAGCTTCAGAAAAACCTGTGGTTGTAGTGCAATTTTTTATTTTTTATTTTTTCACTATCAACACTTCAAAAAAATGTAGGTTCTTTTGCAGAAAGTTTGAGAAGAGGCTTTGTCTGGGGTGAGAAACTCAGTTACTATTTAGTTTTCAAGCTCAATTTGAATCTCCTTTATTGGCAGGCCCACACTGAACCAATATTAGAGATAGTTTTCTTGCTGAATTAATTTTCAAAATTCAAAACATTCTCCTCCTTGCAATATTTTACAAGTTTAGGATAGGCTGCATTCAATGGTTAATATACGTACGTATAAACCTCCATTCCAATTTAATCAGTGGCGCATGCTTCTGTCCTCAGAAGTGACTGCTAATTAGTTGTTGTCATATGTATGTGTAAGAAAGAGCCCCATGTATTCAAGTCCAAAGTCCTGTTTCTCTGAGGTGAGGAAGAACACATTATACTCTTATGAGTATTGTGGCATGTAATAAAAGTGGATCTTGCAACATAAATAGTGTCTCATGAGTCATGAGGAGTACATATTCTGTGTATATCTACGCAAGTACATGTAGAGCATGATTTAATTAGTTGATTATGCATGTTGGCTGCTGCTGTTATTTCTTCTCATGGAGCGTTTCTCCTTCCTTTTTCGAAATGGTACTTATTATTCCATTGGACACACATTCAGTTTGCCTTGTTTATTAATCTTACTTGATGTTTTTATACACGGTACTAACTCTGGATTGGACACGTATTTTTGTTTTTGATAGATCTTAAGGTGTTGGGCGTTTTCCTCAGTTTGAAACAATATTATAACATCTATGTTACCTTAAAAAATTAGTGCCATGCTCTTGGCACCAACAAAAAATATTGAAGGGCATCATGAATATTGGAAGAGTGATTAGCATAATCATTTGATCTTTGATTATTCAAAAAAGAAAAATTGCTTTGTTAACATTAGGTAGCATGTCTTCTGAACGCATAGGGCTGCATTTATATAAAAATAAATAAATAATAGTAATATAATCCTTTTTGTGCGGGGTAAAATCTAATTGAAATTAATAATAGGAATAATTCTCAACTCTACTACGGGTCTGTTTGGGCCAAATGGCATGATTTTAAACGAGTCGCGAAATTGAAGGCTATCCCTACTATTTTTAGTGTTAATTGGGCTGGCTTTATGGGCATAGTCAGGAGATTAACTGGGCTGGTACACAGAGTACTTGGAGAATCTCAACATTTGGCTTACTTTTTTATTTAATAATCCCTACTATATACAATAAAATAAAATAATTAAAAATAAAATTAATAACTACCCACTAACCTCTTTCTTATAAATCGGTAGGTAATAACCCATTTCTTAGATATCCAATTATTATAAAACCAAATCTATGCTATAAATAAAATCAGAAAGATTTATTATAGATCCCAAATTATTATATAACCCAAACCTATGCTAACCAAACCAAATCAAGTCATTAACCTTCTCTCGTTATTATTAAAACTTGATGAACTGTAATTTCGAAAGTATTTGAAAGTTTATTATCTTTTATGTTATGTTTGAATAGTTAGTGATGAGATTGTCTTGTCCATCATATTCCTCTAATACAACTACTTAATATACATAAAATATTAATACTCCTTAATCTACGTGTAAAAAGCAAAAGTGATCCTTTGCCCGGGATGGAGGGAGTAATAAAACAAACAACGATTTTATTCAAACAGCGACTTTAAATCATAATAAAACAAACAGCAAAGCAAATAGACAGGTGGGTAAAATTTGAATTCTAGTTATTGCCAATTACTATGAAATAGCGTTCTTAGAATCTTACAAGAAATCAACTCCCTATCTGTAGGGAAGAATATGACTGGTATTTCTCTCGATTTAAAGATCGATACTGAAAAAAGAAAAAAAAAAAACACAACATTTTCAACCATACTAGATGTAAAACAAACTGCAAGTCTCCATTACGAGGCCAGAGTCATACTTGGGCAGCTATCTACTGCACAGGCCAAGATGTCTCGATAGTCTCTGGATATCCTAAACGAGTCGTAAACCTTGCCGTCTCTGCTCTTTTTGTACTCAAACAACATATTCGAGTGGTTGAATGCAGTCAGTTTCACAAATCCATAATCCATATCCCTGAATAAACTCCACTTCGGCTGTAGAATCGAGAATGGTGAGAGGCTAGCGCCTCCGCCCCCAGCAACCACGTGTATCGTTCCGTTTAAGCTACCCTCGTAGTAGGTTTTCTCCTGTCTTGTACAGATATTCTGCAACAAGGACAGTTGAGATCAAAGGTGAAATATCTAGAAAGTTTTCAATCATATTGTTGTGATTCATATCCAAGATAAAATGTATATGCATGATTCTTTTGGTACAATAAAATAGATATATTATAAAGAGTGAGGCTCTTGTGCCCCGGGGGACACCGTGCCCCTTTGTAATTTTCATGCCCCTTTGCAATACATAGGTTTAAATAGAATATGGAGGGGGGAGGGTTGTGTTCACATGGGGACACGGCGTGTCCCCGGGGGCGTAGGAGCTTTTGCCTATTATAAAAAGGTGTAATATGATAGATAGATGGTAAGAAAAATAAAATATTTGAGTAAAGCTTACCTGGTATACAGGACAAGTCCTTTCATAATTGTGGCAATGTCCAAAGAAGGCGATATCAACTTTGTACTTCTGCCAGAGTTTTTGAAGATCTTCTCTCCCCATTGGTTCTGCAAACGATCCTTCGTTTGCATAAGAAGCATCGGAAGAGTAGCCCAGCACGCGATGAGCTAGGAAGATTAGCCAAGGCTGTTTCTGTCTGTCCACTGATGCTAGACAGTGCTCGATGAATTTATACTGTTCGCTTCCCTCCCTCCAATCATGTTCCGTGTCGCCTATACAGAATCTGAACATGCCATAGTCGGTGGAATACCTGGAGAAGTCGACGAGCAAGATTAAAACTTGTTCTATTCTTCATTTCGTATATAAACTGTCAACAATTTCCATTGCATTGGCAAATTTCCAAGTCTCATTTTGTTTTTCAATGTCCAAGTGTAAACTCATAAGAATGTGCAGTGATATAGACCATACCAGAATTTAGCTCGATTTTCAGCAGGAACATAAAACATGGATTCGGCCAAAACCCCACATTCTCCACCTGAATCCATGTTCCCATAAAACGAACCAGTTCCAGGCCAGTCGCGCTCATGGTTGCCACTGCAGAAATAACCATTAGAGAAAAGGGGAGAGTTAAGTGTGTGTTCAATCATTTTCGTTGCAAACTGAAGTGCACCTGGCAATCATATACGGTTTAGTTGAAGCAATCGGCTCAATTTGAGAAGTGAACTGATCCCATTGTGAAAGATAGCCATTAGCATAGCAGATATCTCCAATGTGAAAGACTATATCATAATTCTTTAGGTCATCAACGAGTTGTTTGGTTGTGTTGAGAGAACCATGTTGAAAATTGTTGTACTCATTGGAACCATCAACTTCGTCCTGAAGTGATCAATTTAAAACAGAACATGACTTTAATCATCTAATGTTTTTAAATTCCTCTAAGCTGAAGGCACTCAGCCAAATAGCAGGAATTCAGAGTAGCACAATATGAGCCATCTTATGACTCGTTAAAAAATCGAGCATATATAGTCTTTCCCATAAACAAAACACAGCCTTTTCATTTGATTTTGACAAAAAGTAAAGTTTCATAACTTGGATAATGTTAAAGTCGTTTCTAAGGGCCAAAATATTCATGTAAGAAGCAAATATTACAAGGAACAAAACCTTTCCCATGTCACCGAAAATGATAACCCGTTGCACGGAGTTCTGACCAGGATATGGAGATGCTTTGAACTGGTAGATCTCACTCCAGATATATGTACCATTGAGCAACTTATGGCCCAATTTGTAGGTGTAACTAAAAAAAAGATTTAAGAAAAAAAAGCAAGATATGAGAAGATCAAAAGTAAACCAGAATATTGCTGGCTGAGACAATTTATCAACTAATTAGTATAATTTAATTAAACATGTATCACAAGAACACTATGTAAGAATGTACATAACTACTAACATTCAAAGTTACCATCTCTCTAGAATTAATAAATAGATGTAAAAGATCAATAGTCATCTAGAAGATGAACAAATTTAAGACAGAAAATAACAGTGAGATTAAGTTTTCCCTTGTAATGAACAAATGATAAAATCATAAGTTGTGGGATAAAACATACACCATGTTGGGCCATAACTCCTTCAGGAAACCAGTATGTATGAACCCAGGGTCACGCCATCCAACGGTTCTTGCTGGCGCACCTACAAAATTCAGTAACACGTATGACGAAATATCAGTAAGAGAATCACTCTTTTCCTCCAATCAAATGAATTGTTTGAGAGTTCGAACAACATTTACAAAATGGGGAACGATAAGGATATGAACAATGTATCAGCTGCACTTTTTTCACAACTGTACAGTTCGACAATTCAGATGTAAAAGAGCCATATGACCAATGTGATGTATCTTTGTATCCAGCATAAGGTTTCCCCTGCTCTAAAAACCAAGAAAGAGGAGGTTAGCTTACCACACATGCTGTTACGATCGAATGTCAGTGTACCCGCTAAGGAACGCCTCTGTACCCCTCCTTTTGGACCCCATTCAACGAACGGCTCTGCTCTATCAGTATCATAGCCACTAGTCCAGGTAACGGTCATCTAAGCACGACTCGTTAGAGAAACATTAATGAGAACATTATAGAAAAAAAAATCATCATATGACATACATGCAGAGTCAAAGTTAGTTTAGACCACATGAACTCACTTCATTCCATGTCTTTCCTTGCGCTAAACGTGGGTATAGAGGAGCATTAGGATGGGCAAAGGAAACTACATTGGAAATTGCCACTAGCTTTGGCTGTTACAATGAAAATTTATAACAAAAGATTTCCACTGTTAGCATCTACAAGATAATTATCCAAAAATGAACTAATAAGAGAAATCTATTCTCATTTGGGGCACAGCAAATGCTTCCACTACAATTATCAGTATAATTGTAAATAGACTTTAGAGAAATGACTTAAATTTAGAACAGAGTACCTACATTTGCCAAACCACCAGTAAATAAAGCAAAAGAGAAGTCTGATCTCTGGTTAATCAACTGAAGCTTTAAAGATCCATTGCCCGTGTCCTTGTACTTCGGATTGCTAAAACTTGCATATTGATACTGCAGATAAATTCAAACATTATATTCATACATATGCCTTATGTTTATGTGTGTGTTTAAATAAAACAATTGCGAAAATGGAATTAAATTAGACCTTTATAGGTGCTGTACACAAATATGGTGGTCCGACTCTCGCATTCTCCGGGAGACAGGCGGTTGAACTGAAAACATAAATCAGAATTCCTAAATAAGGTAAATGCCATCATATCAAACTAATAGAATGCAAAGCTGCAGAATAGTTGACCAAATGTTTCTGAGGAAGAGATTAGGACAACTACATGGGATGAAATTCTTGACATAAATCAATCTTAACCTGAAATTGGCAGGAGAAAAAACACCAATCCAGTCATTGGTTGATGGGGTCAAGCTTCCATATTCCACTGTAATCCATTCTTTGTTTTTCTCCTAAGAAAGACAATGTTTCTATTAACCAGACTGTAATAATAGAACTTAAAGAAGTTAACAATTGTCAGATTATGGGATCAGGCAACCTCAAAATTGCCAGGCTTACGTTGTTGAGTCCAAGAACTGAAGGAGATGCTTTAATATATGCCTTGTTATCTAGTTCAATTACTGCCTTCTCGACAGAAATTAATGAAAATGGCTGGATCCCATGTGATGCTACCTCTTCAAAGCTCACCAGAGCCCATAGAACCACCAAAAGATTCAGAAAAACTTTCATTGCATTACACCTAAAAAACAATTCTGTTAATGCCAACATGAAAAAGTGAGAACACATTACTTTATGATGTTCAAGACTCTAGATCCTATGCATCCAATCAATGGTAAAACTCTTAGTTCATACCTGTCCTTAAATTGATCAAAGGATGCAAGAAACTAAAAAGATTCAAATATACAAATGCACATGCTTAAGGAACACTCCATCTGAATCATTGCACACACAACAGCATTATGACAATCTACAAAATGTAATTATAGAAACTGCACAAATAATAATAATAATAATAATTTAAAAAAATCACTTGAGGGCTGAACTAAATAATTGAAAGCCAACTGCAAATAATCATTACATAAGCCTTTAATAGTCTGAATTACAGTTTCTGTCCTAAAGCAGCAAAAAATCACCATTATTAAGAGAGCAACCGAATTAGACTGCCAAGAATCAAGAATCAAGAATCAAGAACCAAGAAAAGATTCAATCAAGAACAAAGAAACAAGAAAACATTCAAACGAACATCAACAGTAAAGAAATAACCTCAAATAAAGAGAACCCTTTGGATGAGTTCAATGATTTTGACCAAGTTTAACACTGCCGTCTGCAAGTTGTGTATGTAACGAGTGAGAAAACAAGAGAATTTATATTCGTTGGCGAAGTTCAGTGGATCCAAGTCAAACAAGTCGCGGTATCTTCAGAGGTACATTCGAATGATTTGCGGAAGGATTATATCCCATCTATTCTACATTATAATTTAATTTATTTTTTAAATGAAAAATCTCTTTTTTATGTCTGACTTCTTTATGAAAAGTAAGTCATCTAATGAGACAGAGCAAGAATTTCTGACTTCTTTGTTGGGGGAGATTGGCGTTCACATCGCCTTTTACGGTCATATATTTTTCATTTTTAATTTTATGGAATTTTAAAATAATACTATGATTTTTAATCTGTTCTTGGCTCCAAAAATATTAAACGAGAGGAAATATTTAATATTTATCTTTTTATTGAGTCGTTAGAAGAAAAAGGGAACAATGGATAATAGCACACTAGTAACGGAATATTAGAAACGCAAATTTCCCCTAATCTTAATCATATATCTATATCAAATATTTAACACACACATAATTTTAACAAATCATACTGGTAATATTTTCTGTTATTCCCCCTTCATATATAAAGTTATTCCCCACTCTTAAAAAGAAACAAAATTATTTAATAATTTTAAAAGTTACTAGCACACGGAATATTATATTACATTTTATTTATTATTTAAAAATCCCAAAAGTCAATAAAGATAACAAACTTAAAAAAATGTGAAACAATAAATTTTACATTTTATATTTATTTAAAAATACTATAATACCCTAACTCAATATAGTTAATTGAAAAAAAAAAATCTTAAACAATGTTGAACAATAAATATAAACGATTTTTATGGAGAAAATATATATTAAATATATAATTTATGGTATATAGTGGGTTTTAATACTCATATAATTAAATAAAAATGGACGATGTGGAAAATAATACTTAATTAAAACACCATAGAAATACATAGCATACTTGTTATATAAATTTATTTATCATAGTAACTATTCCAATGTTAAAAATAAAAATTAAAAAAAAACACACAATATTGATCTATTTTTAGCTGCAGGTAGTATGTAGTTTAAATAAAAAATCATATCCATAACGACCATAACTAACTAATTATATACCAATTAATAATACTACATAAAATAAAATTGCAATGTGTCAAAAAATAATGGAAGGATTATCTAAAAAAAAAAGTACATGATTGAAATTACAAGTGAAGAAATTATTGCAAATCTACTTATAATCAAAAGTGTTGGATAAAATAAATGTTTTTGGGCTCTCTAGACTAACTACATCCCCTTTTCATGCTATTAGAAGTGGAAACCCTAAATTAGAAAGTCATTAAGAATATAAGCAGCAAATAGAGATGATATACTAAGAATTAAGAACATCCTATCCATGTTTTAAGAACTCAAACCAGCCCAATTCTTGAAGGCAATCAATGCTTCTGTTTTCCTCAAGTTTCTCTTCCTCAATTTGGAAACTTTGAGCTTCTTATGAGATTCCATGAAAGCTTGCTTGTATCTCCACTTGTTAACAAATATCTTCATCTCTTGACATCTTTCCACCACTTGCATCACAGCATCAAAGAAACCACCCTTCACCAGTGCATACAGAAATGCATCAACTAGGCTGCTGTCTAATTTCAATTTTCTCTCTCCATCACTGCAAACCTTCCTCTTAACATCATTCCACAGCATTAGAACACTGAAGTACTTCTCCACGGCCACGTATCCGTTGATCAGGGATAGATAAGTCTGCTCATTCGGTTCAAACTGAAGGAAGATCATCCTCCGGAACGTCCTCTTGGCATCCTCCAACCTCCCTGCCTTGCAGAAAGCATGGATGATCGAGTTCCAGTCGTGAGTGCCTACTTCGATCCTGGGATCGGATACAACCCCGTCTAGAAAGGCGGCCATCAGCTCTGGCCGATGGTGTTCTGTAAGACCTGTCATGATCGTCAAGTAGCTGCCTTTTAGATCGTGTACTCTGGCTTCTCTCATGTCACGAAACAGAGAAAATGCTGATTGGAAATCTTGACAGGACATTGATGATTCTATTAGAGCATCATAGTTACAGACATCTAATTTTAGTCCTAAACTACAAATTTCTGAAACCAATTGAGCACCTTCAGCTGTTCTTTGCTCTCTGCAGTAAGCATTCAAAATTGGCACGTAAACGCCTAATCCAATGGACGCAGCTTGTGCATTCATTTCATCGACGATTACATGTGCCTTTTCTAGTAATCCAAGACTAATGCAAGCACTGATAACACCAAAACCGAAAGATCTCTCAACCGGAACAGACAAAGGTTCGAGTTTCTGACACTCAACTAACAAGTTTGCTAAATTCTTGAAATTCCCTTTTTGTGAAAAACCTTTTGCCACTTCATTACAAGTTTCCTGACTAAGGCCTTGCCCACCCCCTTCTTTCAAACCTCGTAGTATAGCAGCAGAAACCAATTCAAAATCACCTGATTTTAAATATCCACAAATCAAATTATGAATATAAACCATTCTATCAGAAATGCCAAGTTTACTCATCACATCCTCTGATTCCATCACCCTCTCATTCATCCCCTTAACCGCATATAAATATGCAAGCAACCCAAAAGTTATCTCATTCGGCCTAACGCCTAAAAACGACATAGTTTCAATCACTTTCTCAGCATCCACAACAGATTCAACCTCCTTACAATAGTACTCCAAAGCAGCATTACAAGCAACCAAATCAGGCTTCATAAAGTCCAGTTTTTCATCAAAAGCAACTCTACAACTCTCATGGAAAATATTCAAAAAAGCAAAAAAACTACCATTTTGCCTACAAGCATCAATCAGCACATAACCCCACAACCCAAATGGCATGTAAAATCTATTCTTGAGCATGTTTTTCACCAATGCAAAAGCAGGTGCGCTAGTGTTGGCTTTTCTCATGGAATCCAGAAGGGTCTTCACAGTTTCATGTTCTAACAAAGATGGATTCTTTTCCAACATGAAAACTACTGATGCATATGCTCTCTTGAGACTGTGAGTGTCTGAAAGTAAGGAGAGGTGGGTAATTAAAGAGTTGGTGAGGGGCTTACTGGGGAAAGATGAGCAGCTTGTAAGAGTCTTGAACGACTTCCACGCCTCATCGGTGTTGTTGTCGGAAAGGGATTTCTGGAGAGTGGATTCAAGATTGGATTTTTGTTCTTGCAAAATGGGGTTTGTTTGCAGGGAATTGGGTTTAATTGTTTCATGTGATTGAGTGGTTTTCTTGAGTGCAAAAATTGAAGGTTGGAGGAATGAATAAAGGCTGGGGGTTTCTGGGTTTGATGAATAGGATCGTCGCGAAAGCAAAGCCACCGCTGCTTTCCGCATCGGAGTCTTCTCTTTCAGATAGTCGCCACCGCACCGAACCACCGGAGACCAACTAAGGGTTACTATGAGGTAAGCATTTCTTTTAAAAAAAAATTAGAAATAATATCATTAAAAAATATATATAAATATTTATAAATAATTAATTTTAGTTTTGTAACATGTAGCTGGAATAGCTCAGTTGGTTAGAGCGTGTGGCTGTTAACCACAAGGTCGGAGGTTCAAGCCCTCCTTCTAGCGAATTTTTTTTTTTTTTTAATTTGTTTTCATTTTTATTTTTGTGGATTTTTTTAATATTTTTTTTTTCATAGGCGAAATGGAAAATATAGAAAACATATTTTTTTTAAATTTTGTTTTCATTTTTATTTTTGTGGATTTTTTTTTTAATATTCTTTTTTTCATAGGCGAAATGGAAAATATAGAAAACATATGGGGTCAATGTGACAATAGCATAAAATATGGCAGCAGTTTCAGAGCCCAACTGCGGAAGCTGAAAGTCAGAAGCTGCAATGGAAGGAGAAAGGAGCTCCATTAGATCAGAAACCGCTGTGATCGAGGAATGGAACGGAACCGCTTCGTCTAAGCTGACGAAGACGGCCACCTTCACTGTCGCCGAAAACACCGTTCGGAAATCCTCCCGCCGTTTCAATCAATTTTCTCGGAAAGTCCTTGACGCTTTCGTTCCCGAGGTATAATATGCACGTTTTTCCTTATGGTGTTAGGAAGAGTAGTAATTGAGCGTGTTCATAAATATTTTCTACTTTCTATTCGTAGGCTGTACTTTGATTCTTGCACCATTGATACTCTATTTAGTAAATGAGAGATTCAATCCTGCATTTGGTAGGTGACTTCAATGTGCATAGGTTTAGGGCTGTGTTTTAGCATGTTGTTCAATGCTTCAGAACGACTTTGTTGCTTGATTTTATTGTGTTGTTGCAGTTTATGATGAATGAAGAAACATTATTCCATGAACTGAGATTATAAAATTATCGATTGATGAACTAACCTGTTAAGAAATATTATCTCTTTGTTTTTCTGGTAATGAAGTATGAATTGAAATGCTGTTAGGATGTTTACTTTTCAAATTTTAGATTGAAATAAATGGGATTTTGGTTTACTCGAGAACGTTTGGAAAATGAGAACCAAACTTCAATCTTTTCTTTTGCTCGATTCTTCTTCAAAGAATTTTATTTATGTGAAACTGGTGAGAAATGCAGGGATTTCCAGGCAGTGTGACACCAGATTATGTCCCTTTTCAAATTTGGGACTCATTACAGGTAATAATCCTTCTCTTGTAGTCTTTCAGTTCATGTTAAAGCTTCACTTTTTCTGCTCCATATTGATGATTTTATGTCTTACAGGGCCTTTCAACTTATATGAGGACAATGCTTTCCACCCAGGCAATTATTTATGTTTTCTTATAAAAATTTTCCACCCAGTTACTATATTGTACTTAGATTAATTCTTTGATTTTTGCTAACGTATCTAGTTAGTTAACTAACTTTAATTGATCTAGGCTCTTCTAAGTGCTATTGGGGTTGGTGAAAAATCTGCCACAGTTATTGGGGCAACATTTCTGGTATATAATTCTAGATATCCACTTTTCGTTTAGCAAGTTAAATCTATTAAAATCTGGCTTTCTTTGTCCTTATAAAAATTTCTTCTTGAACACATTGCAGTGGTTTCTAAGAGATTTAACTGGAATGCTTGGAGGTATCTTATTCACATTTTACCAGGTATGGAAATTTTATTGTTTCTTTAAATTCTTTTCCAAAATCTGTAGATTTACACGTATGAACTGCCCTCCAGAGTTTCTTAAATGTATTATCTGTGTGGCAATAACAGAAAATAATAACTTCTGCAGTACCTGAAATTATATTTCTAGATTGTAAATAAACCAATAACACCATATTTCTCTTTCTATTAGGGAGCAAACCTGGATAGCAATGCCAAAATGTGGCGTCTTGTTGCAGATCTCATGAATGACCTTGGTGAAGTTATCTTCATATTTGAATATCATTATCATTATATTATTACTACTACTATTGGACTGCGTAATGTAGTTATCTCTCTCTGATATAGATGCAAACTTAACCCCTTTTCTTTTCCTAAATATTTGTTGGCATTAATGTAATAATCAAAACTACATTATTTATATGAGTAAACAAACTGTTGCAGGGATGTTGATGGACCTTCTTTCCCCGTTGTTCTCATCAGCGTTTGTGTTCATTGTATGCTTAGGCAGCATATCACGGTCATTCAGTAAGTCCCAATGCAATATTGTAATAAAATCCAAGCTCTCATAAGGACAGTTCTCCACTCTAATTCCAGCCTGAAAATATAAACATCTAGTTATTAGATTATACTTATGTGTCAATTTCTTCGTTGAAAGATTCTTATTATTTTTGCTCCATTATCTTTTTGTGCATGCTGCAAAATCAGCTGGGGTTGCCAGTGGTGCTACTAGAGCTGCTTTGACTCAACATTTTGCTCTTCAGAACAATGCCGCTGATATCTCTGCGAAGGTAACATGTTGCTTTCGATGGGTATTGTTTCACTTAATTTTTCAAGCTTATTCATTTATGCAAACTTTTTCCCAACATATGATAGGAAGGAAGCCAGGAGACTTTGGCAACCATGATTGGTATGGCTTTAGGAATGCTTCTTGCTCGCATTACTACGGGGCACTCGATGGCCATTTGGTTTTGTTTTCTGTCCCTCACCATTTTTCATATGTATGGTTAGTCTCCCTTAATAGTCTTAATGCTCATAGCAAGCTGAGATGCAAAACTTCTTTATATCTGAACATGAGAACTTCAAATGCAACTGTCTCCAAGCATAATTTGGTGCTGCAATTTATAATGCAGCAAACTACAAGGCAGTTCGTTGCCTTTCACTTTCCACGTTAAATTGTGAAAGATGCTCCATTCTTTTGTTAAATTATATGAAGACCGGACAAGGTGAGACTCTTGAACATCACGACACAATACCTGTACTAGCTACTTTGAATATGTACATGTACAGCCTTACATGCTCACCAGTATGATTATTATAATGATGCGCTTCTCTTTCCATTCATATGCAATCGAAAATAATGATAAGAAGTCAATATCTTATAGAAGTCGTGAATCTTCGTTAAGTTGAAATGAAGTTCATTGATTTTGCAAATTCATCCGAGTCTAGTGGGCAGTAACTTCTCTTTATTTCTCAAGATTTTCAAAATTTTATGCAACTGTTGAAACTCCACAGATGTGTTCCTTTTATGTGCATTCCTATATACTGACATTAGGATTACGTGATTTGCTAGTTCTGTCTCCGAAACAAGTCTCAGAGATGGAGCATGTTTTACCTCTCTGGATGACTTCATGGACATCAAACAGGGCTGGAAATGTGCATCAGAGGATACGGTTAGGTATCCGGATCTCTTCACTTGCCAGTGATGAAGTGTGAGTTATTGTTTTATTATTTCGACCCTCCATTTCCAAGATGTCCACTTTTCCTGTCAGGGCATTTAGTCGATTATTCTATGATCGAGTCTGAAACAGATTTGTATTGATCTGTGAACTTTCATTTAAATGAAAACAGGGTAGACCTGTCATCTCTTGCAAGCTCACATTACAACAAAGGTTTAGCTCATTCCATTCTTTCAATTAAAGTTCAAAAGAATGCTGTCTTAATAACTTCTTCTGGTTGTGCTACTGCTAGGAAGATATATACTGCTTTCAAGAAAGAGCACTGTCGGTGTCATCATGCATAGAGATTCAACATCGGCAGATGTCTTGCAGGCTTTCATGCATGCTCTTGTCGTGGCAATATTCAACGACAAGAATAGATCAATCCACGTCGAGAGCCAATCATGGATGGACAAAAACTATGAAGACTTGCTACTTAAGGTACGTTTAGCTACAAGCACTGATGATGCTTTGCAATGCAAGTTATCACTCCTGATCCAGTGTCATGTTCTTAGCTCTCACGTTGTGCTTCCGTTTACGTGGCAGCTTCGGTCGTTGGGCTGGAGAACGGAACGTCTTCTCTCGCCGTCCGTTGCATGGAAGGCTAGTTGGTCTGGACGCTCCTCCGATGAAAAGGTTGATTAGGGAGCTTTCAAGCATTATCAAATTCTTGAATATGAGTTTTCATTCGTTATAAGATTTATTTATGGGTCATCTTTATACTCGCAAAGTATAGTAAACGTTGAGTCTCAATTTAGCACTTCGAATCCAAATCTTTCCTAGTGGGTCGGGTCCAATCCATGAATAAATAAACTTTTAAATTTATAATTACATTAGCAAGAATGAATGGAACATAAAATAGCTTTTGTAAATTATAATTACATTGATTCCAAATGCAAACAAGATTGCAAAGTCTGCGATATAATACGAATGAATGAAGTGTGTATCCTCATTCTAAGTTTCAATCAAATTTACAGAAGTATATATCGTTTCAAGAACACTTGTGCTAGCAAGAAATCTATGAACCAGTTAAGCCTTAAGCATGTAATCGCCTAAAATAAAATAAAAGTTTTAACAATTACAAAGCAAAGGACATTGTCCATTCACACCAAATTAGTTGGCAACATTAACTATTCAATTTTACATTATAATAAGCTAAGATTGATTAAATGTTGTTTATATACAAAACGGGCAACATTGCACACTAAGCTTTCACCTTCACATTCATTAGCAACACTCAGTTCTAAAGACAGTCCCCAAATACATAATAATTCTCATCCTCACCAAAGCTCATCTTAAAATTCCAAAAACTTTAACAACGATCATAAACACTAAATAGAAAAGCAGCTGAAATTCAGAAATGCAAAGGAATCATTGACAAAAAATATTATCAGAAACAATTTCCAAACCCTCCAAAACAGAGCTTCAAAAGAAGACACACGAGAACACCAAAAAAAGAAGCTCAAATGTTTCAGCCTTGCAAAAATTAACTTGGAGCTACACCAGTAACTCAAAATCAGACGCGAGAAAACGAAAGAAGAACAGAAGCAGCTGCACAAACAAATAGTTCACCATTAAAACTCATACCAATTGATTTGTTTCAGAGCACAGCAGCATCGGACAGACCTCTAGACTGCAAAATCAATTCCAATGTGATATAGGAACTTGAGCAAGGATGAATTTGATTTCAATTGAAGATTGAGATAAGTAAGGTTATCGGTGAGAGGAAGAGGACGAGTGAACTGTGAAGAAGCTACTGGCAACCCAGTGCACAGTCGCTGGAAGCCCAACCAAAAGCCCCACCACAAGACTAGTAATCCACCTCCGCCGCCGCAACACTCTGGATGCTCCTTAGCCACGGAGGAGAGGCCGATATCTGATAAATTCGAAAGGGATGGCCAATCCTCCTTCGCGAGCAAGGAATAATTGGGTGAAATCTAAACCAGTGGTAGCGTCGATTTGGAACAGTCGTCCTCGACCGACGGCGATGCAGGCAGAATATATCTGATTGAGACGGCTGTCAGCTTGGATGCAAAGCCACCTCAAGATCGTGCCAATAGCTTGCAATTTGGAGGCGACAGAATATGAGAAAACACATAAGACAATGATTCAGCCATAGGCGACGATTTAGGGCAGAAATTAGGGAACTCCAGACAACAGCGACGAAGGGTTGACCGCATCAGAAAAACTCGCCGTATGTGTCCAGCGGAAGTCGCATATGGCAGTAAAGCAAAACGGTGGCGGTGGAAATCAGCCGGCGGAGACGACCGCACAGATTGGGAAAAAAATCAGGGATCTAAATCCCTAAGGTTGCAAAGCACAGACCATGAGAACCAGCGGCAAGATGCGAATCCGCCAAGAAAAAGCAGTCGGTGCATTCGACTATAAACCGTGAGCCCTGGGCGACGGCGCTCTGCCGGAAGAACTTGTGAAAAACAGCGTCTCGTCGATGATACGTTGTGGGAGGAGTAGGGGTGGACGAAAATACCGAAATATCGGTATACCGCATTTATCGTACCGCAAAATAACGAATTTACCAAAAAATTTGGCATACCAAAAAATTCGGTACGATATGATACCGTACCGAAAAATTCGGTACGGTATCGGTAAGATGTTTTCAAAAAATCGGTATTTCGGTATATACCGAAATACCAATTATAAATTGGTATATCAGTATATACAGGTATACCAAACTGTTAATTAAATTAAATTAATATTAATTAATAATTATATATATATATTAAATTAATTTAATATTTTAATTCATCTTAATAAATTACTTAAGGATTCCTAAATCCTAATTCATAATAGATTAGAAAGGCAGAAGGGAACTGAAACCTAGCAGGCAGCGCTCAATCCCTCATGCCTTCCCCATTCCCGCACGCCGCACCTTTAACGATCTTTGCGTCCGTCTCTACCTCCGCCGCTCCACATCTACCTTCGTCTCAACCTCCACCCCTGGTCCCCTGCTTCCATGTCTGTCTACATCTCCGCGCCTTCGCCCTTGCCTTTAATTATTCCTGACCGGCACCACCGACAGATGGCGAAGCTTCGGCTGAACTGAACGGACCAGGAGGCTGGTGGTGGACTGCGGCGAGCAGTGGCGGTCAGCGGACAGCAGGCTGACGGGTGGCGCTTTCGGCTGACGATCAGCGGTGGTGGACGGCGACTGGTCTAACTGCGACGGCGGACTTGCGTTCCTCGCGAACAGATCGCGACTCCTCGGCAGTGGTCAACGGGCGGCCTCCCGGAACCCTAGTTGAAAACCGAGCGGCGGCGGCGAGCGGCGGCTACGATCTGACGGGTGGCGGTGCGATCCTACAGATCGCGAGCAAATCGCAATTCCGGATGAGCAGATCCAACGACTGCCGGACAATGGCGTTCTCCCACCGGCGGCATCCCTGGTAATATTATTTTCATTTTAAATATTTTACTTATCAGTTGATTGAAGTCATGGAAGTGGAAAGTATATACATACTATTATACAAGACTTCAAGGAAAGGAAATTAAGGGTTAATCTGGAAATTTGGAGTTGTGCAGAAAAGGGCGGCTATGGTAACAACACAATGCCAACTGTGATCTTCATTATTATCCCAATTGTTCAAAGTGTATTACTCTTTTTTTTTTATACTTGGCATTTTTAGGTAAATGATAGATAGCAGCTGTATTTTTTTATTTTTTCCTGTATGAATCGGTATATTAGCATGAAAGTTGAAACAACGTTTCGGTATTTGGTAAAATTCGGTATTACTTATAAGTATACCGAAATTTCGGTATACCGAATTTCGGTATACCGAAATTTTCGGTACGATATCGGTATACAAAAAATGTATACCGAAATTTTCGGTACGGTATACGGTATGCTTAAAAAATTTTGGTATACCGTACCGTCCAGCCCTAGGGAGGAGACGTCATCACAGGAGAGAGAAATTGAAATCTGATTTATTTTATTAAGGATAATAGGGTCCTTTTGTTGTGAACCTGAAGTTGGGTGTGTTGTGAACCTGAAGTTCCCACATAGCTCGCACACGAGATTGTGTGCATGCTTATAAGCAGGGCTTGAAGCTTTTATTCGTGGACGCGTTTTAAACCCGTGAGATCCTGAAGTACTAAAGCGGACAATATCCTATAATACGTTATCAGCACGATAATTTTATTTTTCTCTTATATTTGAGAGTATTTTAACTTAAAATTGTATACTTATAGTAATAAACCCTTTATTTATTAAGAATGAATGTATTGCAAGATGAACTTAAATTCTCTTTTTTCGTATTTCACAACCTAAAAAATGATATGACAGCACTTGACAAATTATTTTATCTTACAAATTCTTTATCTTTTTTTTAAATGATATTTTCTTAAAACACTACCCCTCCATCCCACCCAAATAGCAATTACTATATTGGGCGTCCCATTTAAATTGCACTATTTTTCTCTTTTAGTAAAAAGGGTCCACCAATACCCCACCACTACCCATCACATCTCTATAATACATTTACCCACTTTACATAAAATAATACTCCTTAATCTACGTGCAAAAAGCAAATATTGTTATTTGCTTGGGACGAAGGAAGTATAAAGTTTCAATTGAACATATCAAAATTATGCATAAATAAGGGGAAAAAATCAATTCAAATTATAGTTGATAAGTAATATTCCCTCCTAACCCATTTAAGTTTATACTCTAATCCCGATTCAAAATTAAAAAAAGTGATAAGTTTTATGGGTATAATAATATTTTTTATAATAAATAAAAAAAGTGTGTTATGTGTGTTAGATAGTGATATTTTTTTTTAAATAAAATAAATGGGGATTAGTGATTGCGCTTTTTTATTTATTTTTTTAGGTAAATGAAAACTTTATAGACAACTCATAAATGAGAAATGTGATATCTTAAGGGGTATAGTACTATTATTACTACTATAAATTTGACAATGTCACATGTAATTTTACTTTTACTCTAATACCGTATTCTCCTTAATTAACATTATTATTCCTCAAATATACATAAAATGGATTAGGACTATCTTTTTACCAGAGAAAAAATTTCATTTCATCAACTTAACATTTGTATTTTCAATTGATCCCTAATAATTTGTACACTTTTAGTGTTCATTTGTCTCACTATTCTACATGTAAATACTCCCTCTATCATATAGCTTTTACTTTTTGTGCGTGGATTAACGAATATTATTATTTGATGTGTAGTGAGTAATTGTATAAATGTGGGTATATGTCCCATAATTTAATTGTATTATGAATGTGTGTGAGTTCCATGTGAGTAAAAAATGAAAATGGACTATTTGGATGAGACGCCTAAAATGAAAAAAAATACTATGGAGGGATATTTACGAAGGTGAAACCTACTTTGATTTTACACTTTATTAATTCAAACATTACAACTTTATTAACTTTAATTTAATATTTGAAATACAAAAGATAACCTTACTTCTTCTCTTTTTCCAAATACAGTTAAATTTTTTAATTCATATATTTATACGCATGAAAAAATATGTTGGATTAATTAAAAATAAAATAAAGTTTTTCCATGTTTTCACTTATTACAGGAAATAATTATTGGGTATCATACCCATCGATAATGGCAGTATTTAAATCCACATCAAGAATGGGCCTACCATTCGGCCTCATCTCACTGAACTCAAACTAATAATCTCAAAACATTAGTGGCCCATTTGTTGTGGCTCATTTTATTAGGTTGAAAAATTCCCACATAAGGAAAATTACAAAGTTTTGGAAGCTTTATAATTGAAGACGTATCAACATTAGTACTTCCCTTTGGGGACATCCGATAAAATTGGAACGATACAGAGCCCCTGTGCAAGAATGACACGCATAAATCAAGAAATTGTCCAAATTTTTTTTTTCTTTGTCATTTTTTTTATTCTTTCAATTTAAGGACATGTCAAGAATTATTTTGTGGTTCTTTTTATTCTTTGCCATTTTTTTTATTCTTTTAATTTAAGGACATGTCAAGAATTATTTTGTAGTTCTTTTTGTTCTTTAGTTTTCCTGCTTCTACATTTTTTTTTTCTTTGCTTTTTAAAATATCTTATTTCGAATCATGAAACTATTGTTTTTCATGTTCTTATTCTAGTTTTTCTTCTTCATTTCTAAAATAATGAATTTTGGGTCTCTTTGCTATCATGCGATGTTAGGGCCCACTCTTCTCTTACCCTCTCCCCTATGGCCAACACAGACACACCCTTTCCACCACTCCTCATGCATCTCTCCTGTTTATCTTCTCATTGATTTTGACTGTGGTTTAGCTCCATTTTACAAATAATTTCTTGAACGACAATATTCTAACTGCCATTATTGGATATGCTTGAGTGCAACGATAATTATCTTACTGTAGAACTCCTGCCGATGGAGAATTCCAGCAACATGCTTGGTAGTCTTGCTTTGTCGAACAATTGGATCACCGGAAAAATACCAAACCCAATAAAAAATTTCAGGAATTTTGAGATTCTCACTCTAGATATGAACAAGTTCTCAGGCGAGCACAATTTTTAATAAATTAGTAACGAATCTAAGTTTTAATTTTTTTCCATCTTCCTTCTCTGCATTAAATAAGTTCATCCCACACCTTGATAAATGTTTCAAGTTTCTTGCGGAAAATGGTGCCTTTTTCTTTGGAAGCTACTATTCCACATTTTATATGTATATAATAGATTATTTTCCTAAATACTTTTCACATGGTATGTTAACCAAATACGCGTGCTAATAAAAAATGACCGTTGAATAAAAACCAAATCAATTATGAGATTCTAATACATTAATTAATATAGTTGTGCTAGAGTAGACAAACAGCATGGTACTTTTTTATAGCTTAATAATTTTAAACTTAAAAAATAAAATTGATAATATTCCTCATATATTCATCAAAAAAGATTGCTTTCTAATGATTGCATCCATTGGAGAAGCTCTGCTAAATAGAGAGGTCAAAAAAGTACTTGTAAAAAATATAGAGAACCTGTATATATTAAGAAGTGAGCACAAGTTTAAATTGCCAGAATTACAAGTACAAAACTTGTACCAAATAAAAACTTCATTCAAAGACTAAAAAACTCCTTCACTCCCTTTTTTTGAGTGTTTCAAATAAAATTTGTGACCATCAACTAAACATTAGAGTGATCATACGTATCTGGAAACAGGCGCGGTCGAGCATTATTTACGGTGACCAGACGAAGCCATAAGAACACCAACAGCGACTATAAACATAGACAGCATGCCAACTAAGAGTATGTATGTTCTTCTGGATGATCTTCTGTACTCTCCAAACAGAAGTATGCCCCAAAAGGTGCTCACCAAGGGAAGAGCCTGTAGTCAATCGAAGGGTTAACACAAACACGACATCCTTAAACGGTTGTACGAATCGAAGACTAACCTGAACAGCATCAGCTGCAGCATATCCAGCTGCTTGTCCTCCCATAAACTGAAGGCCATTCCCAAATCCACACAAGAATCCTGCCAGAAAGGTCCACCCTCTACCATTCCAATCGGATAAGTAGGCCTTTATTGATGATTTGGGAAGATTCAGAACCGGACGATACAGGAAGCTGATGTTGAGAATGATGGCAACCACGAAGCAGAATACTGAGAAGTAGAAGAAAGCTGTGTATACGCTCAAGTGAGGGACGCCGTCTTTCAGTGTGTGCCATTGATCATTAGTTGCAAGATTGAAAGCTGGAGAGAAGAGAGAGAAGCAAACTCCTGCAAAGAAGGTTATTGCCAGACCTATGAAAGTGCCCTTCCCAAAAACCTGCATTCAGAAAGATGAATAATGATGAGGTTAGAGAAAATTGAAAATCTATTTATTTATCCCTTTTCAGTGATGTTGTGTAGGAATGACAACCTTGATTGAACGTTTGTTTTCGATTTCTATGAGATAATGCGCAGTCCCAAACTTTGCCTTCTCTGTGGTAGCATTTCCGTTCTCCAGATCTGTAAGTATTAAAATGGATATATCAATGCACAAGATAAACATGGTGGATCATCTGTTGGAGATAAGACCATGGAAACAAAGGCTTATGTTGTATCCTCTAACCTTTGTTTTTGCGTTTGTTTCATTCGTAGCATAAGCACCCTTTATCCTGTCCAAATATAGTTCAGAAGTCGTGTAAGTGAAGATAGTACTAAACAATGTCTCATGTCCGAAATTGTATGAAATTTAAATCAACAAATAAAAAGCTACAACATGAAGTAATTGTTAATATTTAGTAAAAACTAAAAAACCACATACATTGTTCCCTTTTCGGAGAAGCTAGCAAGCTTGGCTTTATTATCAGCATCGTTGGACGAGTGTACACAAGAGCCTAAGCAAACAGCAATCAAAAAGCACCCAACACCAGGGAAAAGAATCTCAGCTCTGTTGATTTTATCATCCAAGAAATAATTTAAAGTTGTTCCTGGATAAGCAAACATCCCAATTGTAAAATAATATCTTCAACGAGGATCACATAACAGCAGAAAAACAACACGAAAGCGCAAACTCATTCATATCTATAGTACCTATGACAACAGTTATGCTGGATGTAATAACCTCAGTGACGGATAAACCGAAAAACACCCAAGCATACTGTGTTGAAAGGTTTCCAAGACTCAGAACAATCCCACCAACCATAGCAAACAACACACCAGGCCAATTATCCTGAGATAACAATAACAATAACAATAACAATCAAATGGCTTATAATGCTTCACTTGTTATAAACAGATAATGATCGAATGGCTAACCTGAGATAGCTGATTTATGAAATTAGGCTTTTCAATTGTGTTGCTTCCAATTTGACCAAATGTGAAAGCAATGATAATAGCTGCTAAAAGATTAGTGATTGTGTAATCAAGATAAGTGTATTGAGGGAGGCGTCCACGCCTTTCGAGGAGGGTCATCAATGCAGGCCATGTGCCCAAGAATGAGAGTGATAACAGCATACATCCTATTGCTCCTCCTTTACTCTCCACCAAATACATTTTCAATTGTGTCAAGAGATTTCTCTCAGGTGCATTACATAGAACACTTGGAAGGCATAAATAGTCCTGTTCAAACAACAAAAACAGATTGATAAAGAAGAAGTTTAAAATCAATAGATCAGAATTCTTGTATGATCATAATACCATGGTTGATGGAAACACTCAAAACAGAGAAGAACTACTTGAATCATATGAAATTTTATACTCCACAACACGTGAAACAACAAATGGATTAAATTATTATAATTTTTTAAAAAACCGTATTACAAGCATCCACGAAAATGACAGAGCACCCACCAGAGATCAATTTGAATCAGCAGATTGTCTGTAAATTTCCACTCCTTGTCGGATAATCTGAAAGAGATCAAAGAAGGAGTTGAAGAAAAAGAAAGGGTTTGACGATGAGAGATGGAAAGAGCAACGGAGCTGTTTGATTATGTATATATTGGCTAAATCTCTCACATGGAGAATCGTGTAAGCGAGAATCTCTGGAGAGATTCTTCCAATGAGAGAAGTGAATATTTGGGTAATAATTATTAGCTGCCATTCTTTCTGGTTATTGTCCTATCCTAAGCTATCAAGTCAACCCATGTTGATACAACTTGTCATAGTCTGTTGGGGAAGAGACTGTGAATCACATTCGCAAGAGAAAATTATTTTAAATTTTTTTTTTAAATTAATTTGATTAAAATAGTTGAATTAAATTATTGAAAAGATGGACGTTGATTGGCGCCAGTTGACATTTCTCTCTGTTGCATTATATAAGTAATCCCTAATAAATATATTTCACGTTTTTTTGTCCAAGGAGTTTAAAAAAAAAAAATGTAGTATAAAATAAGAAATTAAAAATTATAACTGGTTTATTTAATTAAAAAATATGTAAAATTGTTGGGACTTGTGAAAAGTAGGTATTATATTAAAATTTGCATAAAAAATACTATAGTTAATTTTTATCACTTTTATTTTTAAAAAAGATACTCCATAAAATACTTTGTGAAATGAATAATAAAAAAAATAGAAAGGAGGGAGTATATGTCGTGAATAACTCCCTTAAGTTATATATTCAAAGAAAAATAAATAAATTTATGGATCATTATGGCGTACCCCAATATTTATCACAAATATTTGTCTAAATCGAATTCACGGTGTAAATTATGTGATTCCACCTTCAATCCTATATATTTTATTGATAAAGTGTTTAAATTTAGGGGATCATATGGTTTAAAATAATTTATAATGTAACCACAGTTTACAAGAAATTAATTCAATATTTATTTTTAAGTTAAGGCAAAAAACTAATTCGGTATTTAGTAGTACTATAAGTTAGGGTAGGGTAGTTGGTAGCTATTTTATAAAAGATTTTAATTATATTAATTTATTTAACGATGGAAATTAAATTAAAATAATTTAACGATTAAAATGTCCAGATGAATCGTAATTGTACTCTAAATTTATATTTGTAATTTTGTATCCGCGGATGAATACCTTACTTAAATAATTTTTCACAATATTTGTATTTGGGGGTCGAACTAAAGAACACCCTTACTAAGAAAAATTAAGAGATAGAAAAAATTGTTTATTTTCAAGAGATCATTTTAGTAAAAGATACTGCTAAGAAGTTATAATATTTTAATAAAAAATAATACTCCCTCACATTCCATCACAAGGTCTTCATTTTACTATATTGAGTGTCTCATCAAAATGTCCTCATTTTTCACTTTTAATAAAAAAGTACCACATGTGGTCCACCACTCACTATTAATACAATTACCCACTACACATAAAATAATAATACTCATTAATCTACTCACAAAAAAACAACCGGTGACTTTTGAGCGGGATGGAGGGAGTATTTAATAAAAATATTATTACTTTAATAAAAAATTAAATAAAAAATAGTGATATCTTTAATAAAAAAAATTAAAAACTATTTTAAAAAACATAAAAAGATATCAACCAAATATTTTCGTATAATATTGGATATTTGATGTGTAGCGTAGACAGGGTGTTCATGGGTGTGATCTTTAAAATAATTCATGATAACTGTTTGATAGAGTAGTTCCTTATGCCGATTTGAGTTTAGTTTGGAAGTTTATTTATTATATTATACACATAAGTTTTTGGGTGCCACACAATTTTTCTTTTTGTTGGGTGCCACACAATATGTACACAGAACGTATCTACCTAAATCAAATTAATTAATGCGAAATTTGACTATATGTTAAGCAATATACTTTTATGGTTATAATGCGAAATTTGACTATATGTTAAAGAATTCTTTTATGGTTATTAATGAATTCAAACTCATGAGATGCGAATATATGATCGTTAACTTTTCTAAATATGAGCGACGAAATAAGTGTACAATTGATTGTAAGCTTTAATTTAATAATTCTTCTGTTATTTACTCTTTATAATATAATTTATTTATCATTGTACCCTTTCTTCTTTTTATATAAATTATAAAGAGTAAGATTATTAAAATTTTATACTTATTAATATCAATGTCGTTAATAAAAATCTCTCATTCTCTCTATTTCTGTATTATTCTCTACCTCTTTGTATTTTTGTATTTTTCAACTCAAGTTTCTTTTTAATTTGACACCTTTTATGGACTTGTAATTTTTTTTTTAAATGGACACTTTCTCTTTATAATACACTCACTACACTCGTGGCTAATAAAGAGTGATTAAATATTTAAATGGATGATCATTTTTAATTTTATATATTGAATATGTGTGGTTCCCATAAAAAAAATGAGAGACAGATGCTCAAAATAAATAAAAAAATATTTTTAAAAAAAATTATATAAATAAGACCTTTTGGAATAGATAGAGATATGTACATAATACACTACATATTGTTATGTTTTTGGATAAAAGAAAGCAATGCTCTATGTTAAAATGTAATGCCAATTTCAGGTATGATAGTATTATTAAAAAATTTCTTGATAAGGTCTAGTGTAGAATATACCAAAACTATCCATTCAAATCACATGATAGTGGCAGATAATTTAAGTTAGAGTCATAATCAAACAACAAATGTAAATAAATAAGTTGGAGTATTAATTAGTTACCCACCAAAATAGGTAGCATAATTTGACCTCTATGTTTTAAATTGTGATGCTAAGCTCAATCTGCACAACATTAGGTACTTCATTAGTTCAAACACATACAAATCATTCAAACCCATACTTTTTTCCCATTTGATGTTGGATTTAGATTTATAATTATGTGAAGTGTATTCTAAATATCAAATTACTAATCTTTTCCAGTTATAAAAAAGATGATTAAGATACTACAATCTCATGATTTCACGAAAGAGTGAGGATCTTGTGTTCCCGGGAACACAGTGTCCCTTTACAATTTCCGTGCCCCTTTGCAATTTAAATCCCTAACAATATACTCCATAAGTTTAAATAGAATATGGAGGGAGATTGTGTTCACATGGGACACGGCGTGTTCCCGGACATGCAGAATCTTTTGCCTTCACTAAAAATAATATTTTTGTTTGTATTTTCACTATGAATTGTGTAGTATCATACTGCGTCCTTTTCGTAAAACATTACTCTTCAGTCATATCAAATGTTACTGAAACGTTAAATTTTATATTTATGAAATAATTTAAAAAAAAAAAAGAAAAAAGAGAGAAAAAAAAATGTTTTACATATCCTCTTACTACTCCAGCATGAAATTTTGTTGACTTTCTTGATTTTGTGGAGTCAAATTTTCAGTTGAAATTTATCCTAACCCAAATTTAAAGTTTTATAGGCTTATTGAAAATGGGAGATCTTGGGCCAGTTAGTAATGGACCTTCATGTTTCTTTCATGATTTAACATAGATAAACATCACTTTCAAAATATATATAATGTAGGCTGTTCTCATAAAGAATTATGTGAAACCGATAAAAAATAATACCTTGATTAAAAAAATAATAATAATACAGTATACCTTGATTAAAAAAATAATAATAATACAGTAAACTCTTTTATGAACATGAACGTAGATGAAAAGTGATAACTTATACAAAGATTTAGAAGTTAGGACTTCATATATATTATGTATGAATCAATTTTGCTTTAAATCATCATGTGATGAGACCATTTTTTACTTTATATTTAATTACTCGTCACTTTTTGTTAAATATGTTATTACTTTTATTTAAAAAATATTACTCCCTCCGTCCCGGATATTTTTACCCGTTTGTACGGGCACGGAGATTAAGACGTTTTATTTTTTTAATATATAATGTAAGAGAAAGTAGGGATAAATTAGTAATTTAAAAAGAAAAGGTGAATAAAGTTATTGGGAATGATGGATAAAGTGTAAAAAAGTAATTAAAGTTGTTGGGATTGTAAAAAGTAGGTAATAAAATATTATATATTTTTGCCAAAAATGGAATGGGTAAAAATACGTGGGACACCCCAAAATGAAAAGTGGGTAAAAATACGTGGGACGGAGGGAGTATCACTTTTTATTTATACTATAAATTATTTATCCTGCACCATTATCACTTTTCATCAATTCAATATCATTTTTTATTAAAATGTTATCACTTCTTATCCGTTTGAAGTGAGACGGTATTCCCAAATCTTTGCTCTTTAATGTATAAAGAATTACGTGTCTTATTTCAAAGGATTTCGTAGAATGGAGGGGATATGCAAGATCATTAAACCGGTGGCATTTCCCTCACAAAACCATAAACTGCACAAAAAAAACCCAGAATATGCTCAAAAAACCCAGAATATGCATATCTCTGCATTCTGTACATACTGTGGCCTGTGAGTATCATGTATGGACCAACCTAGTTTCTTTGCATCAAATTGTCACACCAAGTTAAGATTCCAAGCTCCCTTTTGTGATAACATCTTGCAAAAAGCTCCCCATCAATCTTTGATCAAGAACCATGTTTGGTACCTGCACGACAAGCTTGTCAACCGACGAGAACCACTGAGATAGGGGTAAGCGAGTTGGTTGCTACCTTATTGCCGAAATACATCTTGGAGTTGTTGGCAATTGCTTCGATAAATTTGAGTTCCAAGTACTGAGGAGTAAGCTTCGACTTGTTTGCTTCCGCTTCTTTCAATGTTCTACCATTAAACATAGTCTCACTTTAGACTTCCTCCATTTGAAAATACATTATTATTACCAGCATTTCTATTTTCTCGAGTGTGAGAATCTTTAAAAATAATTATTTTACCCAATCCTGTGATATTACTTATATACCGTGAATCAGTAATATGAAATTGATGGAAAAGAGGAAAATACATTTACCGGTAATAATCAGCATCCGCCAAGCTCTTTTCTCGAGCTAAGTACATCGCATTAGAAATTTCCTCTTGCTTCCTCAAACTGTCTTTCTCCATCAACTTTTGTTCCATCTGGATCTTACTAACATGAGCATGTTTTTCAGCTTCACTTATAGCTATTTTTTTCTGAGTCTCTGCTTCCTTCTCATGAACTCTTTGTTTCTCCATTGCAATTAACACCTGTTAGCACTTAAATTCTCGTTTCAGTTTGGACGTATCGATGAATAAATACTACAGACAACTATCCTCACATGCATTCTTGATCAATTTGTGGTTTACAAGGTTCCAACAACTTCAAGCCAGATAGAGCAGGGGTAAAACTGATTATAAACTATCTCCTTATCAACCTTAATACTACAAATTTCAATTAGCTGATAACAGTTAACAGGGAAAGATATCAGATTTCCACAAGAAGCTGGAATGATGGAAGAAAAACAAAAATGTGCACACAAACGGCTTAGACCCCTTAAAATGAGAAACTAAAAATATACCTTCGTGCGTTCCTCTTCCATCTGTTCAAAGTTCCGCCTGATACTATCAGGGATTGTAGGTTTCGTGACTCGCACACTAATAATTTCAATACCGGGTGCATAGCGTGTGCAGTCAGTCTGAAGTGCATCTTTCATCTTCTCATCAATCTGATTTTATTTTAAACATAATTCATGATTAAAATCTATTTTTATATAATATAAATAGCCTAATGTAGTAATGCTGCAGTCGTATTCCAACAAACGGTGGCTGGATTTACAGAAACTGATTTCATGTGAAATGAAGATGACAAAAAAGTAGGTGACATAATCAAAGCACTGAGGTTCCAAGGTCTCACCTGATCAAACATATCAATATAAACTTGTTGAAGGGAATGAGCACTGCAAAACTGATTAATCTCGTGATGGATTTTATCATATATCCATGTATTGTCATAATGGACTCCATAGTCACGTAACGTATCATAAACGTAATCCTTATGAAGACGATTAACAACCTGAATACGTGCAGAAAGTGGTTTTGTGTACTTAAAAAAATAAAAATAAAAAATCAAACAAAGTTTTATTGAGGAGACTTGCAAGCTCAAAAAATATTACCTCTATCTTCTCAAAGTTTATCATAACACCTCCTTTTGTTCCACAAGGGATGTCCCTCACCTACTCATTACAGTGACACTTATATTCTTAAGTCTAAGAAACTGAAAATTTATGTCTGAATACTCAGATGCATACATGCACTAATGAACATGCACACGCGCACACAAAAACACTAACACGTGTATGAGTGAGGGGGGCAAGAGAGATTATTACCAAATCTGTCTGTAAAGTCACTTGAATTGGCTCAAAGTGTGTTATCACAGGCATTTTCAAATGAAACCCTTCATTCCAGAGATGCAAAATTTCAAAAAATGAAAATTGGATCAATTGCATGTTTGCAATGAATTAAGCGCCATGATCAGATATATATATAATGAGAATATGGAACCTGGATCAGTGATAGTATCCAAAAGGGCACCTCCTCTCCAATAAACCCCAACATGGCCTTCAGGAACTTGATGCAAAATAGACAAACTCTGCTTCAGGGTTGAGGATGATGGAACAATAACCTGCACACCATCGGAATGATGTTAAGAAACCCTTCGCTCATTATTTAAATTTATCATCACCAGAATAAGCAGAAAAAAAATAAAAATGAGACACTTAATTTTCTAAATCAAAATTCAAAAAATGTCTCAGCAGTCACAAACAGCAGAATCTAATATTAAAAACCATTTGGAATCACATATAGTTAAATCTCAATCTCATTGAATTTATGTCTAAATTAAATTCAAATCTGTTGAAAATGCCTAGTAAATGTAAAAAAAAAATGCAATGATTAATTAAACTTTGCATTGCACAGATTGCGGTGTGAAATGGTGAATTGGCAGAGAGTAATACTAACTGCGCAAAGTTAAATAACCAATCAGGCGATCCAATGATAACAAGGCAATAGAATCACTTATTCACTTACAGAAATTTTCAACTATATTATTGCATTCATTCAGAACTGACCATAAATTAGGGTTTTCAACAAGGCAAATGAAATTCATCATCACTTTCCACATATGGTGAGTGCTGGCAAATCCTAACAACAGATTCAATAATTAATCCAACAATAATATAATCGGTAATTAATTTACACTTTACTGAAGACATCAATCATAATTTCCCGAACACAAGCAATCGCCAAAGACAGAAATAATCCAGAAGAAAACAAGCCAACTAAACCTAATTTACAAAAAAGGAATCAGCATCAATTATCAAAGTAAACAAGTACTGTTTGCAACTATTCATTAATTAGGAAAGAGGCAACCTAAATTCATGTGCATCAAAATCACGGAGAAGTAAGTGTTACCATAGCAGCAATAGCGAGGAAGGTCAATAGAACAGTGAAAATGGCGGAGAAATCGCCTCCTCCTCCGCCTCCGGCTGGCGGTGGTCGTGGCGGTGGAACCCTTGCCCCCTGCTGTGCACTTGCGTCCATGTTCTAAAGGAAAAATCGGGGAACTCAGTTTCTCAAGTCAAATCAAATCGCGTTGCTCTCAATTCTCAACAAAGAAAGTGTTAATTGCGAGAGCTAACTCATGTTTAATAGTACAGGTAAATCATCTTTTAAGAAAACCTAGATTTGTGTATACTTTACCGTAAACAATGGTGAAAACATTTGATCCTCTCCAATCCTATATCCAGGACGTTTAAATTAAGAGTTAAACTGATTATATTTAATCCTAACTGCTAAATAAAATAAAATAATTAAAAATAAAAATACTAACTACCCACTATATCACTATATTTATTTTATAAAATTTTTGGTGCATCGGTGTATCAAGTGCACCATGGAATAATCTTTAAATTAAAGATATCACTATATTTGCAAGAGTTTATAATAACTCCTACTTTACACCCAAACCTAAATTTAAGCTATTCTTGTTTAATAATTTTTACATGTATACTTGTTTAAAAAAAAAACCTTAAAATATTGTTATAAAATGTACTACTTATTAAAAATTGAGTTTTTTTTCTTTTTCTTAGAAATTGAATACGTATCGAAATAATATTTAAAAGTGATATTTTTCTTTTTTTTTTTTGTAATTTTTCTATTTGCTATATGAGTAAAATTCATTTTTTTTACTATTAACCCGTATATATATGAGTAGTTTTTCAATTTTCATTTATAAAATTAATTTTTAAAACAAACATAGTCTAATGATTTATGGTTATTTTATTTAGAGAATTAATGTTTTAAGATATATTTTAATTTACTCTGTACTTTCATATTATATGGAGTATTATTTTTGGGTCACTAATCACAAGTAAGAGGTAAAGAATTCAACTACCGAGTTCATACTTTCTTGGATATAATTTTCTCCTTTATATTATGTCTCATTAATTCCATATACTAGCAGTCCATCCAAAATATTTTTTTTCACTTTTCATTTTGATGTGTCTTTAATTAATAGTAAAAATACACATTATACAATTTACTTATTTTTACACTTTATTTATTTATTTTTTTTACTTTTTAAATTTTATTTATCAATTTCAATAATTTTAATTATTTTTTTTAAATTACCAAATTACCTTACTTTTTCTTATAAATTTATATTATAAAATTAAAAAATTTTAATCTCTGCGTCTTACAAATGAATACTAGTATAATTTTTACTCCTCTCATCTGCCATCAATTCATATTGACAAATAATTATTCCTTTTATTCCAGATTAATGATTATGTTTGGGGTCAAGGAAGTATAATATATTGATGTGTAGTAGGGTGAAATAAATAATATTTTAATATAAAGTGTGTAGTTATATAAATGTAATGTGTGGTCTATGAAAAAAAATAATTAATAGGTGTGGATCTCTTTAACAGAAAAGAATAATGTAACTATTGAGGTGAGACGCCCAAAATAAAAATGTGTAACTATTATTATGAAAGTGAATGAAGTATAATACATTATGCCAATACGCAAATATAAACAATCTCATTTATCAAATATCAATACCAACAACTCTTTTACATTTTTTTTAACCAATTTACCAAAAATGGACCCTTATATCCTTTCCACGAAAATAAAAAAAATTCCAAGTATCCACCCACTGCCACCAGCCGCCGGCTATGTGGGTGACCCACACTGTCACCCACACGGTGCCGCCAGCCATGTGAGTGACCCATACCATCACTCACATCGGAACCAATGTGGATGGACTCGTATGGATGACTTACACAAGGGACGCATTGGATATTAATTTTTAATAATAAGGGTAAAGAAATAAAAAATGTACAATTATGTAAAAAATATAGTATTAAACAAAACAAAGCATTAATAAAAATTTTGACAATATGAATTTAGAATATTTTTGCAATTCTCCCTAATATTATATTCCTCCTGTAACCTGCCATCAATTCATGGGCATGGCACAAGAACCCGCAAACGTGGCACTCTTTTCGGTTCTTCCTATTCTTACTCATTAATGACCTGAACATACGAAAGCAAATTTGCCCCAACAATATAATTCTTGGCTCGAATTTTCTGTGCAATTTGTTACATATTTCCAGTGCCACGTAGCTGGATGAACGAACGACACATAGGAGAGAAAAGCTATACCCTAATCCTTAAACTCTAAGTGCAATGATTGAATTTATTTCCCCATCCGGTGTGCATAATTCTACATTTTTATTTATAAAAACATTTGAATTTTTTTTTTCAATTAATAATTAGGAATTGTTAATTCATAAATGGACGGCTTATAAATCAGGAATTTTAAGAGGTACACTTTCACTCTTCGCACACCTCCGGTGTATCCACCTAAGTCTACTTTTTCGCATTTAAGGAAAAAACAGGACCACTGCTTGAAAGCACAACATACAACCCCTTTTTAAATGATAACAAAAAGTATAACACAAGATTACTTTTAATAATAATAATGTTACATGCAGTGACGGACCCATGATTTACGGTCAGGGGCCTAAATTTACTACAGGGAACAATTGCGTGAGATCGTTCTTACATTTTCTTAGATAGTTATCACTTTTTATATAAGACATTAATAATTTTTATTAAAATTATTATTATCTTTTATTTATAGTACAAATTGCTCATGAAATAATACATTGAACTATTATCACTTATCTTTTTTATTAAAATGTTATCAATTTGTTATCCATTTCATAGAATTAGAAAACAAGAGAGAGAGAAAAAATATAAAGAAATATAAAAGAGTAAGAAGAAAATAAAAAAATTTATAAATATAAATATAAGAAACATAAAATAAATATAAGTAAATGAAATAATAAACTAAAGAAAAAAAGAAAATAGCCTTGTTATTACAATGGATTAAACACGGGACATTCAAACTCATTGTGGAGGCGCAAGCCACTTGGCTATTAACAAAATTAGAAATTTATACTATATATATAGTAAATATTTTGAAATTCTGGGGGGGGGGGGGGGCACTGGACCTACACTAGGTCCGTCCCTAGTTACATGCATAAATTAAATAAAGATGTGATTAAATATCAAAGTGAAAAAACCAACATATTACATTACATTACACTGCCTCCCTATCTAGATGTACACAGGAAAAATTCTAAACAGAAGAGAGCAGATTCTTCTACCACCCAACTTTGAAAGAGAATCCAATTCCCTTTCACATAAAGATTGATTCTTGTAAAAAAGAATTTTAATCTTTTTGATCAATCATTCCCATCCCAGCTCACATCATCATTACCCAAACCAAACTAGCAATAGAGACGAGCACGAACGAGCTGCTTCGTGATGTTAGTAGTTTTGCACCAGCATTGCTGCCGTCCGGGTTGCCAAACCCGCTTCCAGTTGGGCCGGGGCCAAAACCAGGAGTCGTGGGCGAGCCGGGGGTTGTCGTTCCCCCCGGAAAAGTGCCCCCTACTGTCGGAGTCATTGGTGGAGCCGGGGTGACCGGAGTGCCCCCAGTGGTGGGCGTACCACCAGTCGACGGAGTAGTGCCGCCACCGGCATTGCTGCACCGAATAAGAATAGCAAACAATAACATAACTTCACAGGAAAAATTAAAGATTGCCGATTGATAAAAAACGACAAATTTAACATGTTCTAATATTCAACATTAAGACAGCTCACATGATTATATTTAATTAATTACACTTTTATTAGCAGCATTTGGATCTACCAAACTGTTCTATTATTCAAGAATGTCATAATTTTCCAACTATATGCTCACAAATTAGCAGATCTCTGTCACACATGGGGACCAATTTCACATTTATACATGGGTGATTAATTTCAGGCCTAAAAAAAGGTAAAAAAATCATGTTCTCCCAGTATTTTTATCACATAAATATATTAAAATAATTATAATAATCAAACCCCTTTGTCGTTTTGACAACTCAATCACTCAACAAACTAATTAATTGCAAAAAAGAAACTAATACATTCATCATTAAAGCTACTAAAAAGCTTCAAAACTAAGACAAGGCTCATCTGGAACAGGACATTACCTAGCACTTGAAGGATACACACATCCAGGACTGGTAGCTGTAAATCATTGGAAAAAACTAATTATACATTAAATTAAAATAATAATGAGTAATTGGAAGATAAATTTAAAATTAATTTACCAGGGGGGTTGGGTACAAGGGTGGCAGTAGAAGAGAAATCACAGCTTCCACCCATATTAGCCCTTCTCTGGTAGTAACTATTAACGGCGTAGTTACAGTGATCCTTAACGGTGTTAGGGTTGAAACAGGGCCCACTTTGAAGAATTTGTGAACAATCTGCACCATTTCCACAAGCATAATCTATGTTCTTCTGAAGAACACTGTCACTCAATCCACTGTTGCAGACACAGTAATTTGCATCTGTAATAACAGATCACACAAAAGGATTTCAACAAAAAGAAGTAGCAAAAATAGTTTTATGTAAAAAGGTATAAAGATCGAAACTTTTTTCAAGAAAGGTAGGAGTAGAAGCAACCCTTTTTAATCTCTCTCTAAATGTGTGTGTTTTTCCCTAATAAATCAGAACACATCAAACATTCAAAAGAAGAAGCAAATTTACCTGAATAGCTAGCTAAACTCAAGAAGAAAACCAAACCCACTAAAAAAACAGCCATGATTGAATCAATAGACTAAATAAAGTTATATGGAACTTCTTTTCTACTCAAGCTGGTTGTTGATGAAACTGTAAGCAAACATGAAGAGAGAGAAAGAGAGAAGTGAAATAGAAGAGGGGGACTGATGGAGGTTTCTAGACAGAGAGAAGTAAGTGTGACGGTGCCGAGGTATATATACTGTATACACATATGATGTCTGCACTTAAAAAAAAAAAAAAAAAAAAAAATTATATGTTTAGAGATTTTAAGTGTAATTAAAATAATTATATGGTGGTGAAACTGAAAAGTGGTTCTTGGGGAATGATATACTTTCCCTGTGGTTGTACTATTTCTCATGCCTTATTTACATGTGTCCCATTTTTTCAACGGTCCTTAACTATGTGTATGATCAAACTTAACCAAACCCTTTTCCCCCTGGTTAACCCTCAACCCCCCCCCCCCCCCCGATCAATCTTCTCTGTGTTCTTATCTAGTACATAGGTGTGACACGTGCTCTTGTTAGAGTGAAAAAGCTTGTTAATAATGGAAATTAAATTTTAGATCCAGTCATTTTAAATTTAATAAATTTGAAAATAATTGAATTTTAAATTTTTTAAATTTTAAATCAATTCATTTGCATTTCACTATTTCTATAAATTATGAATTTTTGAAAGGATTTTAAATTCATAATTCAAAAATTATTTTTTAAAATAGAATTTTATATATAATAAATAAAAATAATAAAATTTTATTATATTAAAATTTAAAATTTTATTAAAAATATTTTTTTAAGAAACTCTACCACCCAATATATATATATATATATAGGTAAACAAGTAGGATAATCGGATAAGGTAAATGGGTATTTTATAAAAACTATATCTTATTCCTATCTTAACATTTTAAATGGATACGGATATTACCCTACCCGATACCCAATTATATTCTACCCTATCATTATACAATAAAGTATTACTCGCCGGGTACCGAACCCTTACCAAATAGGATATTATCTACGGGTCCCGATCCCACTAATAAAATTGACATCCCTAGTCTCAACTCAAATGTATCATTTCCAGTTCTAAAAAATAAACCAGCATCACTCGAAGTTACCAAATCACCCCCGCATTTCTACACTAACTATTTCAAACTACTGCCACTAAAATCAACCCTGCATTTCAAACCCCCACTCAAGCCCTAGCAGTAGCAGCCGAAGCTGTTAATCGCCATGAAATAAATTCTCCCATGCTCACAAAGCTATCTGTCTCTATCAATTCGCTGTGAAAATGGTAGCGATTCGATTACTGAAGAAATCAGCGCCGCTGGTTACCCCGCTAACTTCCAGGTTTATCTCCACCTCCACGCACCTCCACCAAGAATTGCAGTACGCGGAGCCTCCTCCGCAGTCGCAGCCTCAGCAGACTCCTCTGCCGCCGAATCCTGCATCCGGAAGCCCGCTATACAAAGATAACTGGCGAAATGCAACCACCTTTGATTCTCTACCCGTCGGTGCGACTACGATGCCCGTCAGCCTAGGTTTTCTCGGCCTGGATTCCGCTTCGCAATTGCAGTCGCTGTCGCAGAGGCTAGATGCGAATGGCTTGATGGATCAGTTCGCGCAGTGGATGACGTTAAAGCGATGGGAGAATGTGCAGCAGCTGTTTCAGTTTTGGATCAAGTCTTTGGATAGCAGTGGAAAGCCAAACAAGCCTGATGTCAATCTCTATAATCAGTATTTGCAGGCGACTTTAATGATGGGGACATCTGCTGGGAATCTCCTCGACCTCGTTATGCAAATGGAAGATTTCGGAATTGTGCCTAATACTGCGTCGTTCAATATTGTGCTCAAGGGTATGATGCAGGCCGGTGAATCGTTGGCTGCTGAGAAATTGATTGAAAGGTCAAATTTGTGTCTATGATTTGGATTTACAAGTAAAAGAGAACTGTTATCTTTCTACTATGATGTTGACTAAATTTGCATTATAAGAAAAATTACACAGTGCTTCTACCTTCTTTCGTTCTTCTTTTTTCCCCTTTGATCATGCATTGGCTATTGCAGTTCTTTAATGGCGATTGACGCCACCCTACTTCTACTTCCTTGTGTTTTTGGAATTATGAATTTATGAACTTGTGCCAGGAGGTGCATAGTAAGGATTGCTGCTTATGGTTTCTTAATATCGGTATTAGTATTACCAGAAAAAGAAATGTGGAACCTTTACATCTTTTGGATCAGTGAATCAATGCAAGGAAATGACGCATGAATCTATTTGCAAAATAGAATTTAATGGATGCTTTATTATCTCATAAAGTTAATCTAGGAGGAAAAGTTTGTTGATTTTTGAGATTTTTTTAATTAATTCTTGACATATATTATAGTTTTTCTTAAATTTTACCGCATTCAATTTGATGGATTTGTTATTTCTAGCCATATCATGTATGGCAATCAGTTTCTTACAGAATTTTACAATTGATGCTCAAATCCTTTTTAATTAACTTCAGGATGCTTGAGACAGGACAAGAATACAAGGATGCTTTGCCTGATGGTGATTCATATGACTCGGTTATCGGAGTGCTTCTTTATAAAAATCAGATCGATCGAGCCTTGAAGTATATAGATCTGACGTTGAGATCAGGATATATGCTATCAATGGATGTTTTTTTGGGCTGTGTTAGAAGTTGTGTTAACAGTGGGAGGCTTGATACCTTAGTATCAATTATAGAGAGATGCAAGGTACTTATGTTTGGCTATTCTAAAATCATTATGATCACCTTCTGAATTGATGACTGACTAATCTTTTGGATGTTATCAGAAAATGGACCAGAGCAAATCGTTATTTATTCCTTGGCAGGCATGCAATTATATTGCAGATATTGCAATGCAATCAGATAACAGCGATCTAACTTATTATGCTCTTGAGTTCATGGCCAAATGGATTGCTCGAGGGGAAATGGAAAAGCCTGCTGTTCATCTTTCCGTAGACGAAGGGTTAGTTCTCTCTGCCCTTGGAACTGCTGGTAGGACACAGAATCTTAGACTCCTGGATGGGTCTTGGGCTATCCTAAAGCGCTCATTACGCCAAAAGAAGATTCCCAATCCAGAATCTTACCTTGGAAAAATATTTGCTCATGCTAATTCGGGAAACCTACAGAAGGCATTTAGCACCTTGCATGAGTTTGAGACTGCTTATGGAAATTCTACCATTGAAGATGGTGAAGGCCTTTTCTCCCCATTTTATTCTCTAAACCCTCTAGTCCTTGCATGCTCCAAGAAAGGGTTTAGGACATTGGATTTGGTTAGTTCTCTTTAGATACCTGTGGCGCTCTTATGACTGTTTGTTGTTTTGATCTCTTCCATTTTGATTATCTGTTTGAAATGTATGATTAACGATAACCAGTAAGTTGCTTTATATGAAAACTAAAATTAATGTATGAGCAATTGAGTGTGCGAAGTGTAGTAGTCACAAACATATTCCTTGGTGCAAAAAATGAGAATGATGATGTCTATTCTTGCCATTGATGTATCTTCTATCTTAGTGAATTGAAAGCATATGTTATAGTGAAGACTTGTGAAAATATAAACTGGTTTGCTCTAATGTCAAGTGCTCAAACTTCCTTTTATTATAGTAACCTTTATTTATGTTGTTTCTGAAGTTGACAATCAGGCGTCATGCTTTATCTGAAACTGCATACAATTGGTTAAATCCCTTCATCTGTTTGGTTTATGGTTTCATTATGATAGTTGCAAACGTGTACGTGTGCATTTATGTTGGCATCTTTCATGTAAATGACTGAATTTTGACTATCAGATGTCATACTTTATCTGAAACTGCATACATTTGGTTAAATCCCTTCATCTGTTTGGTTTATGGTTTCATTATGATAGTTGCAAACGTGTATGAGTGCATTTATGTTGGCATCTTTCATGTAAATGACTGAATTTTGAAGTTTTTGATCAGGTCTATCATCAGCTTGAGAATTTAAGTCGTGCCGATCCTCCATACAAGTCCATTGCTGCTCTAAATTGCATAATCCTTGGCTGTGCAAACGTGTGGGATCTTGATCGTGCTTACCAGACCTTTACTTCTATAGGTGAAATTTTTGGGCTGACCCCTGACATTCATTCATACAATGCTCTCATATGTGCCTTTGGGAAGCTTGGCAAGGTACCAAATTTGCATACCCATTCCCCCGTGACACTCTTTCATGTCATGTTTAAATGCATGCAAATACAGTATTGATACGATATTCCACCTGCCCTATTAGTTATAGAAAACACTCCACTTCTTTTGGCAAGTGATTTTTATGAATTTTTCTTTCTTCAAAGATGATGCTCTTTAGTTAGTTTGGTTTCAAAGAGTTTAATATGATTCAACCTTAATGATTGATTCTATTTGAGTTTACTTTGATCTGCGTGTACTTTGTAAATCTGTATGGTTGCTAAATTTTCTAGCAAAATCGCGTGGCAATAAAACTATATTTAGTCTCTATTAGGAAGCTGTCTTAATGCTGGGATGTTCATGAGAGGCATTACATTTGGGTAGAGGTGTAAATCAGTTAATAATTGCTCTAAATTTCTACCCGGATCAAGGAGAAAGGCATAACTCTATATGTTTACATTCATCAATCATTTAAATGTTCTTACTTTTGAACAGTAAAAGGCCTTTTGTTGTGGCAGAGAGATGAAGCTGTAAAGGTATTTGAGCACTTCATTGGGTTGGGTGTGTCACCAAACATGAATACATATTCTCTACTTGTTGATGCACATCTTGTAATGCGAGATCCTAAAGCTGCTCTGGCTGTGATTGATGACATGGTAACTTTCATGCCCATTGTAACTGATATACTTTCCTTTTTTTAATATTATTTTGTATGTATTAGTTATTTATTATCAAAACTGGCTGTTGTCTGTTGGAACCCTTCAAGCAGATAACTGCTGGACTGGAACCATCTAAGGAAATGCTAAGAAAGGTCCGCAGGCGATGCATCAGAGAGATGGATTATGAGTCTGATGACAAGGTAGAATCCCTTCTCCAGCTGTTGAAGATCCGAATTGGTACAGAGTCTCGGAGGAATATGCTATTTAATCTTGATTTCGCCACTGATTATTCATGAAAGTAAGTTCTTATGAATCATCTACCTACACCTGCATGATGGTGATGGACATGCCTGGTGATAATGCTTTCATCTGTTATTCAGATTAATTTAAACTGGAGAAACCTTTATTTCTTCAAATAAAAACCAATTTTCAAGTTAGAATTTCCTACATCAAATTTATTTACTCATACTTGATGTCTATCTTGCATTATAATGATTAAGCTTCTATGCGGTGTAGGTAGGGTGGGTATTTTAATTGATTCTCTATTAGCTTTGCACCTTATCCCTTTCTGAAGTACAGAACCAGCAACAGCCAGGTTTTTAGACTGAACAAGATGTATATTGAAAGATGGCTTCTTTGAGGATGACATACACACAATATGTCATTATGTATTAATTGGTCGGTTCTATTTCAGAAGGAAATGGCATAATGGACTACTTTTTTACTCTAGACATTTTAGCTGAGTGAACCCAACTGTTGCTGTAGTATTTCTTTATTTTCTGTCAGATAACAGTATGGCCCTGATTTGTTTCTTTATAATAGCTCCCTCATATTATGACTTCTGAGATTGTTATAGAAATAATTTATTGCCAAAATGGTAAGCAGTTTTTGTCAGTTGCCTGGGAAAGTTGGCCGTCGAGTAATGGGATCATAACTTTAATTTTACAATTTGCTCTCTTGTTTCGAGCTCTTAGGCCAAGATCTCATGTAAGAAACTTCTTAATGCTGAAAGGTAACATAACTGAGCAAGAATACAACTAGGGATGATGATTATGTTGACAAGTGTAGCAGGAACATTCGACAAAATATCTCTAAAGCAGAAGTAATTTCATGAGAAAGTAGAGTGTATTCCCCCTTCTATTCTTGGAAGGAAGCCTTCACAGGAACATCAAGCAGTTGTTTACTTGTAGTCAGAGTGTTGTTGTTCCAATTTCCTTTATTGAAAGACTGTTTGATTACAAATTATGGCATGTTGTTGAATAAAAAAACTGTTGGGAGCCTTAACATGCATGATTCTGAGCTGCCTTCTGAAAATGACATGAAAAATATTGGTAAGTTCATTTTCTCAGTAGACTCGAATGCACACTATATTCAATTATTTTCTCTCCATTTGGGAGAGTAGGAAGAATCAGTAACTGGGAGTCTGGATTAACGAAACACGAAATGAATCCAAAAACAATGTAGGTAATTACCCGTTTTTGCTCCTCCATGTTAGCCTTAATGAGTGAATACATTGCAACACCTGCAATGGCTATTCCTTTGCCAATACCAGTTTGTGTGGATATCTTATTCCCTGCCATTTTCAATAGTACCTTCATCAGTATATAGAAGACAAGGTCAACCGAGTGCAGACAATTTTATATTAAGGTAAAATTCTCTTTTTCTCCCCTTGTTACAATTGTGTTGAAGAAAAGAAATGGCCTCATAGAAGATGCGAGTACCAAAGACAACAATAGAGAAGCCAATCACAAATACTCGCTTCAGCACATTCCCTACGGCATGTGTGAGTGGCGCAACTCTTTCTAACGTGTTTGTAGCCACCTGAAAGTATCGGTCGAAAGTCAGTTTGCTGAGGTTCTTTGAGAAAGAAACTATTTAATGATTACCTGATTGTACAAATGATAGAACATTCCAATCCAGAATAGATCAGACAAGAACTTGTAAAGCCCAACTTTGGCAATTGCATTAGCTGGGGACCCTCAATCTAAAAAATAAATAAATAATCTGAAGATGTTATTTATCCAAGAAATTATTATAGAACAAAAGAAGTAATGAGGTAAAGATCTTACAAATATAGCTGGTGGGAGGCAGAACAGGAGAGCTATAATTGAAATGTATGCATATAAATTTGTACTATCCATCCCTGTCTGTGTGATTCATATATGATGAAATGAAAGAAAAACCCCTCATCAGATACTCAAACTCACATTTGGTGTAAAAAAACAATGCACACCCTTGCAAGATTCTACCATAGCTTTCTTTGAGTAAATGCTTCTGTAAGTGAAGGAAATATTTGAAATCATTGCACTGATGAATCTCGTCCAATTGAACGATAGTTCGGTCATAGATGCCATCGACACACCTATGTAGTTCAAATAAGTGTGGATTAAGGCTCATTCAGTTTGTATATCTGATGATATTCTTGAACTCACCGAGTACAACGGGGGCTAATGAGAGCCACCGTGGAAGTGAAATCTGGTGACCTAGAACAAACTGGGAAGCAGCAGCACTGAAAAATGGCTCCAAAGCTGTTTAATTGAAGATAAATCAACAACAGGGGGGTTTAAGACATGTATATCAACACACATTTAAGGATTTTGTTGTGTATGTATGAATGTACGTGTGTATCAATCTACCTTTGATGGTGTGAGTGAAGGACACAGCGACGGCTGCAAATGACACGTTTGACATGACATGCCCGAGAGCATGGCAGAATCCTACTGGAGTGAGAAGCCCCAAGAGTTGGCTATTCATAGGCTGCTCGTTGAAATCGCAGTCTTGAATTAAACAACAGAGAGATACTGACTCTTGTCATGAATATCTATGGTACTAAATCTTGAGGAAGAAGTGGAACTTACGGCTTATTTCGGTAGACCAACACCCCAGCTAATCAGACAGTATACTACAACCAGAAGATGAATGGCTGACACAAAACTATACAAGGTACCATGTTCACTTTTCTCACTATAATGTCAAAAAGCTAAAGGTGAAACCTAGTAACTGAGCAGAACTACTTACTATGGATATGGGAAATAGTTGTAAACCTTCTTGTTTAGTATATTGAATATAACATTGAGGAAATACCTGCATCATAAATTGTTAAATACAACAGTATGCTTATTATTTGGAAATCCTGTTTCAGTCACATTTGCATCATTTATATCTTTACACATTGAGTCATAATATCATGAACTAATGTATGCAGATCAAATAGTTTACCATGTAAAGAAAAAGAATCCAGTTACAAGAGCTGGAAATCTCTCTGCAAAGCTCTTGTTAGCCTTAGCAAACCTGCAAGAAGAGATCATTTGTGAAAATAAAAAAAAATAAATCACTTGATTCTTTAAAGTTGCAAATTTGTAGGAATCCATGCACGTTTCTCTTCGAACTCGTTTGCAACTTCAATCTCATGACCATCTGCATCAGCTGCTGCAGCTTTTTGATGCAAAACTCAGACGAGCCTCGGAGATTCAAGATTTCAGGATTTCTCCAAGATTTGTCTGAAAATCTAACTGGTCCAGACAGTGTGATCTTGTTGGAACACTCCAAGTGATCTGCTCTTGCAACAACGTACTTATTTCTACGTAGATATATTGGAGCAACTGAACTTGTGATCATATGGTGTTTGTACAGAAGAAAATCTTGATTGATGAATAAGTGAAGGATTGGAAATAGAAGCCATGCTGAATTTGATGCAAAGAGGTATGTTGGAACTTTGATGTCAACTGAGGTTTATATATTTTGGTGTTGTAAAACCAAGACAGCATATGCAATAACAAAACTCTTAACGTTGACATCGATGTCTGTTTTAGCTCAGCTTCGGAGATGTCAAAGAATATGGGAATTACTATTTGACATCAGATAAAAAGTGAAAGATTCAAGAATCTGATGAAATAATAATAATAATAATAATAATAATAATAATAATAATAATAATAATAATAATAATAATAATAAATAAGGTCTTTATTACAGATTCTTCAATATGGGTCATTGTGCTTAACCTTCATGACAATTTTAGCGAGGAATCGCGTAATGTTAAATGGATTGATTTTATTTATTTTTAATTTTTTGGGACTTATTATGATACATTTTGACTCTTCTGGCATAAAATATCTCATCACAAGAGAAAGTTTGTTTCTTTTTTGTTACTTTGTTTATAAGTTGATGAAGGGTTTACTTTCGTTAGGAGTGTCAATTGTTGTCCTTGATTAGGATAAAATTCCGTGCTTGTTGCCTGTCATTTTCGGGCAAAAACTTTCATTAGGTTGAACCGACACTTTTATAGATAATGTACTAGTCATTCTACTCCCTCTGTCCAGCTCTCACAAAAGCTACAATAAATGCATCTTTTTGGGCAAGACGGAGGGAGTATATTCTATAAAGAAATGCTATAATTTATATAGAATATATTACACCAAAGTGTTACACATAGGAATAAGTATGGAGAAAAAAATAAATTAGAAGAAGGTAGATTCTCTTTTTAGTTTTTTCTGAACGATTTCGTCATTCAAGTGATTGACACAACATTGACAACACCATAACAATTAAATACTCCTTTCGTCTGTACTCTCTTTCTCGGCACGGAGATTAAGAAAGTGATAACTTTTAGGGGTATTATGATATTTTTTTTGTAATAAATAAATAATAATGTATGGTAGGTGTGTTAGGTAGGGGTGATATTTTTTTAAATAAAGTGTATGGGGGAAGGATGATTGTTTTTGACTTTTTGCTTTTTAGGAATGTTCAAACTTTTATGGGACAATAAAAATGAAAAGTGTGTTATCTCAAATGGAGGGTAAGAGCATGTGTCAACCTAAATCATAAAAAGCGCACGATTAAAATATGAATCTCTGCGTATTTATGATCATACAATAAAAGTATAAAACCAATCTGAAAATAATGTGGGGCCTTATTTAATGTAGATTAGAGGCCCAATATCATTACAGCGGGCCTACTTAAGATCGATTTGGGCTTTATTAGTAACACTAGCCCAATTTTGAATTCATTGATCGAAGTCGAATGCCAAATGTGAAATCCCTAATATTTCTCTTCAATGTTGGAAAAATAATCAATTGATGATTTTCAAACCAATGCGCTATATATGTTCACCGGAGAAAATCGATTGAAAAGAGGTAAAAATTAAGTGAATTATAGGTGTTCAAAAAATGGGCCAAATAACGAATGGTAAAGCTAAAAAAGAAGTGAAAGATGAAATTAAGAAAGAAGAAATTGAAGATGATGAAGAAGGAGAAGAGCAGGAGCAAGACGGAGTTTCTGTTCACTCTCCTTGCAAAATCAACTCTTCCGCACTCCGTAAGGTACGATTTTGATTCATCTATGTTAGTAATTTTGTTTATCGTGAATGTAGTAATTGATGATTTGATTTTTCTCGAATTTCAGGATAAATCAGAGGTGGATTTGGAACTGAGATTTCTTGAAGCCCTCGAAATCTATCCCCCCGCCAAATTACGAGGTTTTCAATTTGTTGTTTGATTATTAATTGTTTTTTCCCATTTTTTTTGTTCCCATTTTTCGTAATTGGTGTACAGCATCGCTTCAAGTTAACGTACGTGCATGTGTTCTGTTAATAGCTCGAACTTGCTTTGATCTGGCGAAAAAATTGATGTTTTTTTAATGTGTGAAAATTGGATTGAAAGGGATCAATTGACAAATTTGATGTCGTTATGATGATTTTATTTCTTGGAAAACAGAATATGATCATCATCTGGACCATATGATTCTGCAGTTTCTTGTTCTATGTCAAGTTTAGCATATCAATTCTTCATAATTGACATGCTACACTTGAGTTCTTGAGATAAAGATGACAAATTTTCATTGAAAACTGTGATGTTAAATGTTTCATTTTTCTTACAACAAGATCGCTTGTATGCTTTGTTAGTTAGCAGTTTTGAACTGATTTCTTCTTTTTGTTGATTGCAGGAGCTCATCGTCACTTCGTTCTTTATGGTTTAAGTGAATACATGCGCAGAAGGTTCGCTTGGATTTTCATTTTTACTTCATTGCTTACATTGTTGACTTAAAGTTATGTGATGGATACAAGCAATCATCTTCCATTTTTGAATAAATTTGAGTCCTATGGTGCAGTTTCAATCGTCCATTTACATCGGATGATATTCTGAAGTTGCTGGGCCGGTTTTACAACTTGGAAATGGTGGTATGTTCCTTCTACATGTTACTTATCATCTACCTAGAAGTAGTTGAATTGATTGGATTTAGTTGACAAAGAAAAATGTGAAATCATGACATCGTTAAGCATGTGTTATCGTAGATCAAAATTACAAAAACTATACCTGGGGTTGATCAATTTACAGAGGACCCTATAGTGTAACAAATTACAATCACCTCCTAAAGTTGTGGAGTAGTATTTTTCTTCCTGATAGCCCCTCCACACGTGCATTTTCTGGAAAAGAAAAATGTAAAAGTTGAGTTTCGAAAAAGATCCTAGTTTTTTCCTTTCCAGGATTTGGCTAGACTCAGGAATATTCTTTGTACTTGCCTTTAGATTTAAAATGAAGAGTTAGCTGTTAGTTTTAGAAGTTCTCATCCAAAAACGGCTTAAAGAGAACACTAGTCGTCATGCTTAATTGCTAGATTAGTGATCATGAGAAGCATTGTTTAAAGATTGAGGCTGCTTTATCATATTCTCGATCACTGGGAGATTAAACATTCATAACCACGGGCATCATTATTATCTGTTATGCTTGGTCATTATCATCTCTCATTTGTTGGATTTCAGAAAATGGACGAAGAGGATGCAGAGTTTCTAACCCAAGAGGAAGAATTCCGCTTGCCACAGAGTTATTTCGAGAAAGAAACCTGACATTTATTTTGAAGATGGAAGTAACTAGACACGTTATGATCACCAAGTACATAGTTTTTTCGTATGGAAGTTTTTCACGTCGGTCCTTGTATGAACCCTAGTTACATGTTGCAGCAACCAGCCTAGTTATAAGGGATTTTATGTTTCTTTTAGGAAGCTACAGACTTGAAGGGAAATATGCTCCTATATATATATGCCTTGAATTGATTTGGGTTCTCATTTCTTGTGACTTCATTTCCTTGTCCCTGGTGTCTTGAAGTTTCTTTTCAGGCATCAATTTTGTGCACTGAAACTTTATTTATGCAAGAAAGTGCTTCTTCAGGTTTAGGGGTGTAAGCGAACAGAGCGTTCGGCGAACAGCTCGTGGCTCGATTCAATAAGAGTTCGTTTATGTGCGTTTGATTAACCAATTGAATAATAACTAGACCCTTTTAGGCTCGTTTTATAATCGAACAGAGTTTGAGCATCAGATAGTTTGTTAAAAACTCATTAAGATCTCAAATAATATAATATTTTATTAATTTATTATTATTCATAATTAAATACTCCTATTTTGCATTAATATACATAAATATGATAATAATTTAAGGGATTTTTTTAAATATTTATACTCCCTCTGTCCCACACTATGGGTAGTTTTTGTTTTTTGACTCGTGGATTAAGGAGTATTATTATTTAATGTGTAGTGGGTAGTTGTATTAGTGGGAGTGTGGGTCCCATATTTTAAGTGTATTAGTAGGGGTGTGTGGGTCCCATGTGTATAAAAAATGAAAGTGGATTCTTTGGGTGGAACGACCAAAATGGAAAAAAGAAACTCTTTGGGTGGGACTGAGGGAGTATATATATTTTTAAAATTTTATTACTATGACTTGTTCATTTGTTTAATAGTATTTACGAATAATGTTATGTGTTGTTTTTTTATTTTTCATGAACAAAAATATTTTTATGTTCGTGGAGAAGTGCTCTGTAATTTTTTCATGATGAGCTCAGTTTGGGATCAAACTTGATTATATTTAAACAAAGACTCAAACAGGCCAACGCTCGGCTGTAACGGTATTAATATTTTTATTTACAATTTTATTAATAATTTGGAATTCTGAGAATGTTTCTTTTATATTTATTTATTTGTTTAAATTATACAATTAATTGGCATTCGTTCAGGTTCAATTAATGACAAGATTTCCCAAAAAAAAAAAAAAAAAGGAGTGTTCAAGAAAATAGATATAAATAAAACATACTGAGATCAATTAAAGTATGAAGGTGAAGTCAAATACAAAAAACAATTTTGTGACATTGAATATAAACTTGTCTATGAAGAGCAGATTCTGGCCAAACGACGGATTTGGCCGAAGAAGGGATGAGGAGAGAGCAAACTAAAGGCTGGCAGTTGTAACATAAAAAAACATCTCATTTACTTCTTGCAGTTTTGCTAGTAGTGGATTGAATTATCAGACTGCCAACACTTTGTTGTGATTGATTATTAAGGAACATTGCAATCTGGATCATCAACACCAGTGCTGCCATGACATTAGTTCTGCAAAAGGAAAGAGAAATACGATAATTAAACTGAAACACATGTTCGCCTTCATTTCTAACATGTTCCCCTTTTATATGTGAACATATTAAAAAGAATCCAGGAAAAGGTTCACCTCAGGCTCAGCTGGCTTGGATTCCTCAGCTTTTGCGTTCTCCTCACCTGAGCACGTTTAAGTGTTAATTGGATTCACTTAAGGAATTCGTTAGAGCAAAAATAAGAATTAATTGCATCTTGCAAGTCTCGTATGCATATTAATATTAGTGAAGATATTATTTACCATCTTCAGGCAAATCGGAGGTCCAGAGAGTGAGGTTGTCTCTCAACAGCTGCATAATCAAAGTGCTGTCTTTGTAAGACTCTTCGCTCAAAGAATCCAAATCAGCAATGGCCTCATCAAATGCTTGTTTAGCCAAATGGCAGGCCCTGACCGATTTAAAATGAAAAAAATATATACACACACACAAAACACTAGATTAGAATATTGCTAGAAAGAAAGATGCACAGACTCTTGTCTAAAATTCTAAGAGTCAGTTACCTTTCAGGAGAATTCATGATCTCATAGTAGAATACTGAAAAGTTCAAAGCAAGACCAAGTCGAATTGGGTGGGTGGATGGAAGATCTGTGCTTGCTACTGCAGTAGCAGCCTACATAATGTTTAAAATAACAAAGATAGGGTGAAAACTGAAGCCATTATATATCTGAATTGTTAATTTGTCAATTGACATGCCTCATAACCCTTGAGGGACTGTTCGGCTGCTTCTTTTTTATGCTGATCCACTTTGAACTCAGCAAGGTAGCGATAGTAATCACCTTTCCTTTAAAAATGTAAGATCAAAACTGAGTTAGCAACAGCCAAAGTTCTAGATATAAAGTAAATGCAATATAGTATGTGTGTGAATGTGTTGAGGAAAAAAAAAACAGTTTATAGTTGATGCAACTTTGTAGAAACTAACACAAACATCCTAATGTTATGTTCCATTCTTTGGTCCAACAACTAACTTGAAATAAGCTTTGCAATTATTATCAGTGCATCCCTAAACCTAGCTTTTAGTTTTTCCGAATCAGAAAACAAGCTTTTACTAGCCAACTACACATGATAAAGGATTAAAGATGAATAAACAAGTCTATTTTGTTCTTCTCTTTAGTTGAATAGTGAATAACTATCAATAGAGAATGATACTTATGATGCATCACTATATAATGCTCCCAACAGTACAACTAGCTGGTAGTATTATGGAACAGAGTATGAGTTGTATGACGATAAATTTGACTTACATCTTGTAGTAGAAAACGGTAGCTTCTGCTGAACCTGATGAAGGAATTAAATGCTTGTCAATGATAGAGAGTATGTCATCACAGATGTTGGATAGCTCATCCTCTACTTTCTGGCAGTAGTCCTTGATTAGCTTCACATTGGCCTCGTTTCCCTTAGCCTCTTCCTTCTGCTCAATGGAAGACATGATTCGCCATGAAGCTCTGCGAGCACCAATAACATTTTTGTATCCCACAGAGAGGAGGTTTCTTTCATCCACCGATAGCTCGACATCTAGTTTTGCAACCTTTTTCATGTAATCAACCATTTCTGGAAAAAAAAGAAAAAATGAAATGTAAGCAGATAATTTGATAGAATCACCATCATTTATCCTATTGCAAAACCAAATTGAACCATTAGCCTGAGTAATGTTTCTCAAATGCAATTTTGGCAGTTTAAGGTAAGAAAATTTAACGGTGCTTCAGCAGCGAATTCAAACTCACATGGCAGATCTATAACATAATATCCATTTTCACATTTCTCCACCAAAATTCGACCTCAGAAAATCTTTGCATACAACAATACATGAAGAAAAGAACAATGAGACAAATCAGAACCACAACTCTGTCACACCACATTCAGATCAACAGCAATAGAATCTCTTATAGATCAACACTAATTTATAAACTCGGTGTACTTCAACATTCCTCAATTTCAAATCATACTTCTTCATAGTCATAAATTTCTCAAAAAAGCAACCTAATTCCTGACCTTGCGATTAAAATATCAAAAATTTCTCCAATTACAAATGTAAGACCAGAACATTCACATTGTATCCATTAAGCAATGCATCAGAATCTATACGAAAAATCGCAGCAGAATCACACACACACAAAGAAAAACACACACGTACGGATCCCTCGATAAACGATAACATCCATAGAGAGAGAGAGAGAAGGCAATCTACAAACAGCGGCTTCACATCTACACATAGCATCGTAAATAATAACACGGAGCGGCATGTAAATTACACAGGCATAATAATAACGGATACATCATCGCATGGAAAAATTGTCATACCATCGTAACGCTCAGCTTGTTCAGCAAGTTTAGCCATGTAGACATGGGTCTCTCTCTCCTTCTCCGTCGACATTTACGTCTTCGCAGATTAAAGATCCAGAAATGGTCGAAATGCAGACGAATTTCGTGAGCTGGGTTGAATTTTTTTGCGGAGAGGGGTTAGAGTGAGCTTGAGAGAAGAATGAGAGAGAGAATAGATGGAAAAGAATTTAGAGAGAGAAAGGGAGGGAGGAAAAGCATCTCGACCGTCGGTTTAAGAGGGCAGTTAAGTAATCTGCATAAAGTGGGGTCGCAAATTGTGGAAACTCACACGTGTGCGGATTTCATCGTCCCAGCGGTTGTTTGGTGTGTGCAGTTGAATTCTGAATAGCAATCGCATCTTTTCTAAATAAAAATATTAATAAAATAGAAAAGGTGAAAAATGTGGAGTATCCTATACTCTTTTTTTTTAAAAAAAAAACTCAACCATTTTGAATTTTTATTTTTCGTTATCTTACGTGGAGTTGCACATCTCACTTAAAATTTTTTAGGGGTGTTTGATAAGTCACAATGGAGCAGATAATTAGAATAAAAAATATATTAATTTTCATCTTTAGATGATAATAGAAATTTGAAATTCGAAATCCTCCATCATTCTAATTATATACCTCTGTCCTGTTTAATTATTACTCCCTCCTTTCCATAGAAGTTGACACATTTTCCTTTTTGGTTTGTCTCACTAAAGTTGACACATTTTCTTTTTAATACATTGGACCCACACAAAAACAATTAATCTATTCTCATGGCCCCATATATCACCTCTAAACAACTACCCACTACACATTAAATATTATTTCTCTCACTTCACTTTACTTCACTTCACATTAAATTATTATACTCCTTAATCTTCGTGCCCAAAAAAAATTATACCAACTTCTTCATGCCCAAAAAAAATTATATCAACTTCTTCGGAACGGAGGGAGTATCATTTTTATTATCATTATTCTTATTATAGTAACCCTTCCGGAATTTGCTTCAAGCTGTTCGTTGTGTTCAAATTGCTCAACTAAACTTCACAATCCAATATTGAAATGGCTTCCACAAATAAAATAATTTATAACTTAAAAAAATTATAGTGTTTTCGAACAGAAGCTTCCAAACTCAAATATTCTATTTTGGTTTAACATTTTCTATTAGTCATTTTCAAAATTAATGAAATCTTGGATGTTAGGGTCTATAATTAGAATTTAGGTTTGAAATAATTGTTAGCATCATAAGTTATTAATGGCATACCATAATATAGTCATTGTTCAACTATTCAATCATGAATTAAACAGTTCCAATTCATATTTAAAATTTAAAAAAAAATTCAAATAAATAAAGCTACAAAATACAATCAAACTACTCTAAATACACCCACCCAATCTGACATCGCAGGTTGTAGAAAGAACTTGAGAATGTCAGTTCTTGAATACAATCAGGTTTCAATTACACAAATAATTAATAAATATAAAAACGTGACAAATATCGAGGGTGAAAATTAAAAAAGGAAAATGAAAAAAATATAAAAAATCAGATTCCTTGCTACAATCTCTCATTTTAAAACTGGGAAAAATCTTCTTTTCCTTAATCTGGACTAGTGATGAACCATTACCATACATTCATTGCTCTTTATCTACAACCTCCAAAATTCTCATTTTTTGTTGAGAGAAAACATAAACCAAACTGAATTTGGAAATCACATGAGAGTTGATTTCAGTGTCAATCTTATACACAGTATACTTTCCATCATTTTCGTCGTGTAGAAGTTACCAGTGGAACGTAGTCGGAAAATCATTTTCTCAAGAATGGCTTTTGACACACCAGTAGCCGCTGGTCACTGCCATCCCGAAGATTGATCACCCGGGCTTCCCATCGGAGCTGTGTAACAAGACCACGCGCTTTCTCTATATGATCCATCTTGTCTGAGATTATAATCCAACCCTGCCAATAGCCATGCTTCCACACATCATCTTCGGATATACCTACTAGGCCAAATTGTTAAAATTATTGCAAACCTAATATTACCTCAGGTCGAAGGATTCGGTCCATTTCCAAGACTAATAAAACTGGGCTGCATCTCTCGGAAGCAAGGCGTGATAGAAGTCCCTTGGCATGAAGCAAGTCATATGTCCGAGGGTATGTAGGGAAAGGATCACACCTGCATCATAAAACCGGAGGTTTGGTGCGAACGAAAAGAAGTAGAAAAGTAGGGAAGAGCCGGGCAGAGCTGTTTTTTTGCTTTGCCAGGGAAAGAGGTAGAGGGGCAAAACTTGTGATCAGTAGGATCTCATATCAAGAAATTTTCAAACAAAAGTAAATCCATCATACTCAACACTGATGAATCCGCAGATGTTCTTTTTCATTCAAAGAGATAATACTTTTCAAACTTTGTCATTTTGTGGGAAAATTAATTACAGATTTATCTAAATATATGCTTTAATTTGAGAACACTTATAAGTAAGGTCGGCTATGTGTATCATATCTCACTTATATTTTGCCACGGTATATCTATTTCTAGTTTTTCCACTTCAAGACTTCAAGTCTTGATGTCTTCCCTGTCCCCCTTTTAATTTGAGTCAATCATTATCTACTATCAACTAGCCATTTTGGAACATCTAAAAAATACCTACATACCAACATTCCCTAATACATACTGCAGAATTTTTATTTACTTATCAAGATACCGAAAGGAAGAGCCCACAGGAAAGTAAATTTTACCAGTTATGAAAAACACCGGCAAACCCTTGATCATGAATCAGAGGGAGCGTATTGTGTTCGCCTATGGGCACAACATTCATTACCCACACAGACTTTCTAGCTTCCAGGAGTGCAGTATTTAAACCTCCATAATGAGCATTCATGTCCATCACATTTCGAACCATATTGTATGGTGGCATTGGATCTTCATCACCAGGCCTTTTAGGATGGTCAGAGAAAATCAAAGGAGAAAGCAGTGACCAATAATTTCTTAGGGCAGACCTCCAGTACACCAAGTCTTCAGAGAAATCTTCAGAATTAATTCCTGTATTCAAATTTATTATTAATAATCTGTTTGGAAACTGAAGATGGCAGGTCTATGAAATGGCTTCAAACTAGTAGTACACACCATGGACAGCAAGCTCAGCAGCACCGAAAGATCTATTCTGAATTGGGGTCCAACGTTGGCTGGTGGTCCCACTAATGCAGTTAGCAAGTGGCTTATAGTATGATTGGCTGTCATCTCCGTTACAAAGGGGAAAAGTTCCATAATTACTGCAAAGAAGAACAAGATTATCAATAGAAATTGTTAGGTTAGGAAAATGTCAGGGGGAAGGAAGGACACAGAAACAGGGTAACCATTCTCACCTAGAAATGCATTTAGCATCTGGGTTTTTCTGCCAAATAAAAGTCTCTTCTTGATGAGCTAAAAGTTTCCAACAGAGTTTAGGAGTGAGATCTTCAAAAGGAGTTAGAATGGTTCCTTTGTTCCCTTGCTGCCTGCTTCTGGGGGAGGTTAAAACAAAGTACCCTCCTGGCCTGAGTACTCTGTCCGCTTCAATCAGAAACATACCATCTGACATAGAAACGAATGTTCAGTAACCGAAATCATTATAATCATAACTTTCATGAATCAACAATCTTAAAAAATTCAAGCATATCCTATTTTCCACCTCACAGTTATTTCAATAACCAATACATGAAAAGCACATAAGCGACTGTTGTGCCTTGATCTTTCTTGTTTAGTTAGCATCAATTAACTAAATTTCATCTCATTTCCTTAAAGAGATCACATATAACTCCAGCTGCAGAGAAAGAATCCATAAATTCTGTAATAATGTCATCCATATATAATGACGGAGTGTAATTATGCCTTCAATTTTTTTATAGGAAAACTGAAGAGAAAAAATTTCTTTAATAGCCTAACAAATTTACTCTGCGAGATTTAAGAAGAAACAAATCATTAATGGTGAGCCAAAAAAATTATTGCTTCTCATCTATAAATAATTTCACAAAATTTCCCGCCTGTTTTACTACTTTACATAACTAAGAACAATTTCAAAATTCCCATAATAGTGATATTTTTCAAATGGATCATCTGATTCAAGCAGATAATCATTACAAAAAACATAAAAAAAGAGTTCTAATATCAAGTGAAGCGTAGGATGAAGAAACAAAAAGAAAGAGGAAAAGAAAATTTTCCTAAGAACAAGGGATGGATGTACCTTTGTCATCCCAGAAAATGCCACATTGAGTGCAGTGAATCATGGCATATGACAAGGAAGGAATTGGTAGTTGTTTTGAGATGAAGTTTCCAATAAATGACGGGAGACCTCTCTCAAGGGCTACCTGAACTTGGCTACCAGTGGATTCATATGATGCCATACAGACAGCCATCACCTTGAGTGAAAGCAAATGTGCACCAAAGCTACCAAACCCACATCCAATATCTAGTACATTGTGCACCTGTAATTCAGCAGGAAAAAATTCAAATATGATAGAGTAGACCCTCACTAAATGTTGCAATCAAAAATTGTGCAAATACAGTTCGAACAGCAAAACAAACCTAAATAAACAAAAGGATTTTCTAGATGATTCCAATCAAGAAACACTAGCCAAACAACCTAGAAAGGGAACCAGGCAAAAAACTTACACCAGCTTTACGAAATTCAGAGTCACTTCCCAATCCTATCATCTCAGCAATCTGGTGAGAATAATCTTTTACACCATCAACAATCATCTCATCATCTGAATGAAAAGAAATTTGATTTTCTTCTAGCAACATCAACCTGTCCACAACATTGAACGTTCAAATCTTCTCTCCAGGGTATTGAATATGTGAACTCTCATACTCCAGGGCAGATAACAGAAATGCAATAATGGGTGAAGTATAAAATTATCACAAGAAATACCTTTTAGTCATGCTTCCAGATGTGAGAAACTGGTCTTTGCCGAGCTTCACATTTCCACTCCATATAACATCCCTTCCAGTTGGCCAAGTCAAGGGGATCTTATAATCCTTGGGTGGGCGAACCAAACAATATGGATAATCTTGTGAATCATCACAATGACGATCAAACTCCTCCCCGTCCTTAAAACCAGCTAACAGATTAGCAGTCACATTGTAGCAAGGTACGTAGTTCTCTCTTTCTTTTCCACAGAGATCAAAATCCTTCAGGGGGTTAGCCCCAAATTTTCTCAATTCCAAATAATCATTAATTGCTTGCTCTTTTAATCTTCTATAGGGTGAATAAATGTCAGGTTTCGCAGAATCAGTCACAGTATTAAGTTCATTAGAAGAAGATCCAAACAGAATTATAAAAAATAGAACACTAACTACACACACAAGCATCCAGCTGCGCGGCGGTCTAGTGCCGATGATCAATAATAATTTATTGTACCAAGGGCTTCTCATGTCCAATTTTTTGGGATCTTCTTCAAAACTAATCCAGATATACCCCTTCCTTTTTGCTATTGCTCCAACATCAATTTCCAATGACTTTGAACACCACAACCAATCATCATATATAATTTCAACCGCATAGTCTGATTACAACTCCAAATTCTCTCAGCTGGCATTGGAAAAGGCCAATAATCGAGCATTAGCTAATCCACAAAATCAGTAACTTCTCGTTTATGAAACAGAAATACTCAATGTCACACAATTCATTCATCAGCCGCCACACTAAAGCCAAATTAACCGCCACCAATTCTCAATACTATCAATGGGAATCGGACAAAAACTAAATTAACAAACCAGCTCTCAATCAATCACTATCCAAACAAATCAATGAAAGCCTCCAGATCAAACCAAACCTGCATTACCCACCGAAAAAGAAAATAAACAAAACACCGTCACAGCAAATTACGAAAAACGACAATCATTGCCACAAACGACCTAGATCTCAAACTCGGATCAGATCCACAACACATTACAACAACGCAATCAGCATTATCACAAAACAGAGGATCACAAACACAACGCCTGTATTAAAAAAAACGCGAAACAATAGGGTTAGTGCTTACCGGCAGTTGAAGAGTGCGTGACAGAGAACAAAGCAACGTGTCAACAGAGATTAAGCAGCGGAGTTAGGATTCGCCATTGACGTCTGGAGAGAGAAAGCTCTTAGCAGCTTTTCGGAGCGTGGGTTCTCTATAATTGGGAAGAAAATAGTAATTTAATGGCCGGTTTTTTTTATAATATTTAAATTTAAATAATTTGTTGTAGCTGATTAGTGTAACAGAACTCTCAATAGTGGGTGATTTTTAAGATCCAATCTGCCAAGGCTCGCAATTTGAGGGGAAGCAAATCGACTTTCATTTATTCTTGGAGGATAATTGTATTGTTCGCCACCTACTATTTACTATTTACACTTTTCTCCACAAACTCCAGTTATCTTTACCTTCTTACCCACCTATTATTTACTATTTACAGTTTTCTCCACAACCTACACATCTTTTCCTATTTCTCCCAAATTGAATTTCTCGGTTGAACTTTGAAGTGTTATTTTTATTTAAATAAAATAAAAAAGTTCGGAATTATTCTTATGCGGCATCCAAACACATCGAACATTTATTTATTTATTTTTGTTATTTTGTTGGTTGGACCAATAACATAAGAAAAATAGCAGGGGTTTTTTCTTTAAAAATTGAAGTGATTGATGTTGATTAATATTTAATAGATAAACCTTTTATAGTAATTGCTTTGATTTGGTCATCATAAAAGTTAAAGAACTTAATGCAATTGACTTTATTATGATACTATTGAGTGCTTTCATATTGATAAAATATAACGGAGTCTAATATCATATTACTGTAATATTTTCGTGATAAGGATAAAAAATTATATCCTTGCGATAAGGAAAAAGAAATATATTTCTTCTATCTCTCTACAGCTTACAAGATAGAAAGATTAAAAAAAGTGATAATTTTTAAAAATATTATGATATTTAATTTTGGTTTTAAATAAATGATAAAATATACTTCTATTAGATAAGGATGAGTGCTTTTTTTTAATCAAATGTATAGAGAAAGTGATTGTTTTGATTTTTGGCTTTTACGGGGTTACAATTTTTAATAGGAAAACTCCAAAATTGAAGGTGTGCAAACTACTCCCTCCGTCCGCCCGAAAGGTGGACTTTTGTTTTTTGCACGTGGATTAAGGAGTATTATTATTTAATGTATAGTTGATAGTTTTATTAGTGGGGTGTATGAGTCCCATGTATTTATTGAATTAGTGATGTGTGTGAGTTCCATGTGTTTAAAAAATGAAATGTAAACCTTTGGTGCGGACGCCCAAATTGGCAAAATGTGGACCTATCTAGCGGACGGAGGGAGTATTAAGAGACAGGGAGAGTAACATTTAAATAAAAGTAATACTCGAATTAATGAAAAATGATAATGATGCTATAAATGATTTTATGAATAATTTATAGTATAAATAAGAGATCATTATAACATTTTTAATAAAAATTGTAATATCTTTGATAAAAGAGTAGTATTAATTAATTAAAAAAAACGTTAAAATTATCTCACATAACACTATCTCGTGCATTCTTGTCCATAGATGAAATGTCATCTCTTATACATGTTCGTTAAGGAGAGTAACTGATTGTATTGTAAATCATTATTTTTTTAATTTTTTTTTAAGATAAAAATGTTTCATACAGATTATTTATTATACAGTAGAAAATTAGTTTTAAAAAATTATTATTAATTATCATGTACTATAAAAATAACATTTAGAATTATAATTTCACATTAAATCCATTCATCCTATTCTTTGCCATTGTTAATGAATGATTCTAAAATTCTTGATTTGATTAATGTGCACACAATTATTCAAATTATAATACTCCACAAATTTATTAATTGTCCCCATGTAGGGTCAATAAAGAATACATGCATGCCATACACTAACAATTATTTTTTCATTTTGCATTAGATGCCATATTTTTGAATTCAAATTCAAAATCAAAATATTAAAAAATAATTATTAAAAATTCAGTCTCTCTCGATGTACGTACTAATATATTCATCAAAACTCTTATAGTATCGACTACTTATATCTCGATTTAAACTGAGTTGTACCCTCAGACTTTTATATATATATATATATATATATATATATATATATATATATATATATATATATATATATATATATATATATATATATATATATAGAGAGAGAGAGAGAGAGAGAGAGACATAGCGGTACACCTTGTACGATTACTAATTTAAGTGACAACTGAAATCATCATAAAAAATGCGAACTAGGGGATTTCTTATATAGATTTAAATGCTGAATTATATTTGTTAAATTTTATAGTATTATTTATATGTAAATATTACATCTATCTCTTTAAATTTTCCAAGATATTTATTTACCCTTGATTTTACGTCGATGACCTTAATAATTTAAAATTTTTAACCTTACACCATCTGAAATGAAATAAATAAATAAATGTGAAAAATAATTGAATTTCTTAGGATTTAGGTTTTTGATTTATTTCAAAATTTTGAATGCTCGGATTCTTTGCATGTGGTGACATGATTATCAAAGTAGTTTATTTATTTAGAAGAATGTGGAAGATAATTCCAGCCTATGATGATGTATTTTTTTATAACAACAATTAAATAATGAACTGTAGGTCAAGGGTGTAATTAGATTATTTTATTAGTTAGATTATTCCATTTTTTTCTGGCTGATATCATTAAGAAGATTTTAGATTTATATGGATTGTTTAAAATTATTATTAAAATTTATAATAATAAAAATTGGGTTATTTGGATTCATTTATATATAATCTTAAAATTAAAAGCGACACTCTTAAAAACGTCCCATCGTTTTACATTTTCTTTATTATTATTGTCATGTATTACAATATTGTTAAATTATCACTCAATATATAAATTTCATAATCATTTGTTAAATTATAACATTTTCATAATTAAAAAACATGTTATAAAATATTAAATGAATGAAATTATGAAATTATATATTGTAGAATATGAGAATCCGATTTTCAATAGTCCATGATTGATTTTCGCAATTCAGAGATAATTAATTTATGACAAAATCTTGTTGCAATTTAATAATAACAATATAAATTAGGAATAATTGACAGAGAAAAAAGTGAAACATATTTTATTTACTCCAGTTTGGAAATAGAAAACAACAAAAAGGTAATTGTGTATTAAATAGGGATGAGTACAAACTGAGAATCAAGTTGTACAAGTTTAGTAATAAATCTATTTTATTTTTCTTTATAATACTTTCAAATATTCTGAGATAAAAAATATATATATATAGGCGCCCTATAAATTATGAGCTACAAATACTTTCAAATATTATGAGCTTCAAATATTAAGGGTGCACATAATATTTTGATCCGAGTTTATTATGAAAGTTGGGTAAATTTAATACTCCATATTTTAATCTTTACATTTCCCTTTTTAGTAAATGAGACCCATAAAAATTAATTATTTCTCCACGCATCACACTAATACACCTACTCACTTTACATTAAAATATTATTTCTCTCACTTCACCACACATTAAATTATTACATTCCTTAATCTACGTACAAAAAGCAAACGTAAAGTTTGAAATGGGATGGAGAGACTAATTTACTTGGTTATTAGTATTTCATTTTAAAATATGATTGGTTCAACATGGTAACTTTAAGAACGAGTACCTATAAAATCGATTTAATGTAAAATTAAATGATAAACTATTATTATTATGAATGATAAATTATTAGTTTCGCAATTCATATTTAAAAGGGTAATAATATGTAAGTTAAATAATATTATCTTAAAAAATAATACTCAACATCATAATTTATTATCTCATTTACTAATAATTTTTTTACACTCAATTAATACAATATTTTGTCTAAATTAATTTTTAAATACGTTTCATTCTTTTTTATTTCATTGGTCATTGATTAATAAAGTAAATGGAAATTAATTTTAAAAATAATATTATTTCTAGGTCCACAGCAATAATATTATCTCTATCTTATCACTATAAGTTAATCTATATACTATAATTTTATAAAGTTTGGTGGAAATTATTGCTAACTTATGAGAAAGTTATAAGATGAGGAGGTTAATTTCGCCTTTGGAATAAAAAATCAGGATTGTGAACATCATTAAGCACTAACTATTTTATTTTATTTTATTTATTTGTTTACTAATAGTATAGTTTGCTTTAGCTTAAAGGTAGTTTTTAAAACTTTTTCTTTGTAATCTTTAGCTTAAAGATAGGGTTAGTTTTTTTTTTCTTTGTAATTTGTATTCATCAAATAATAATAATTCTGAATCTTTTCTTGATATGTATAATCTAATTAATAGCAATATTTTCTCGAGAAAAAATCATGTAGCATTTTTAGGATGAATTCGATGAGAAGTCATATCTTTTTCAGCCATATGAATCTTTTTATTGCTATAAGTCATTGCAATATATTTTTTTTTTCAATTTCATTTTAAAATAATTCCAAAATCTTTCTATAGATAAATTTAAAAAAAGTTTTAAAATAATAGGAGTAATAAATAAAGAAAGAATAGATTTGAATAATGTCAGACAGTACAAATAATCAAATCAAGACTTGGATAACATAAAAGTGGAGTATATAAAAACTTAGAGTGTATATTGGGTGCACTAGGGTGCATGCGTATCTTTTTATTATATTTTGTATACATATTATTCTATTTTGTATATGTATTTCGTAATAATTGTATATTTTTTTTACACTAAGTTTTTCATTAAAAAAACTAGCATCATATGTGTATAATTATTTATTCAATAGTGTATACATATTTTTTAATAATTGTATTTTTTTATACTCAATTTTTCATTAAAAAAACTAAGAATTAAATTGTATACATTTTTGCTCTTAATTATATATATTTGTGTTTATATTTGTAATATGAGTGCACACTATCATTAGTCAAAAACTTAACAAAAAAAGGAACAATGACTTAAATGCACGACCCCTACCACCCAATATAAACATTAAATGCGATTGCACTGTAAATTTTATTTCATCAAACTTTCATTCAAATTCCCTTCTTAGATTTGGATCATCACCCAAAAAAAAAAAAAAAAAAAAAAAGCTGTACTGTATAAAATTCAAATTCAAATATTATACACCCTTAGTCTCAGATTATCCTTAAATCAGGAAACTAGTCTAAGATTTAGTATAAAACCACCCGTGTAAAATCCAGCAGAAAGATGAAACTGTTAGGCTCATAAGTTAGAGAGCTCTAACTTCACCAAAAACCATGGCTACTCGTGTAAAATCCAGCAGAAAATGAAACTGTTAGGCTCATAAGTTAGAGAGCTCTAACTTCACCAAAAACCATGGCTGAAGGTAAAGGCTTGACCCCCACTTATATGTTTTTTCACACTTGCGTGTGGAACCAATGTGGGACATCATAACAATCCATCCCCCTTCGAACCGGACGTCCAAGGATGGCACACTCTTGGTGGCAACCCGCATACCTAGGCCCACAACTCCGGGTGGCAACCCCCTAGGGCCCACATCCGGGTGGCAACCCTGGGCCCACAAATCGGGTAGTCCCTTCCAGTGGCTTGTCCGGATCCGGCAGGCCGGACCAAATTGTTAGGCACATAAACTAGGAAGCCCTAACTTCACCTAAAATCATGGTTGAAGGTGAAGGGTTGACCTCCACTTATATGCCTTTCCACACTTGCGTGTGGAACGATGTGGAACATCATAACAAAAACAAACAGCAATAATCTAAATGGTCACTTCAAAATCATAATAATACACAATGGGGTGGGTGGGGGTGGGGGGTTGTGCTTCCATTTCACCATGGCAGTGATGATATGCCTCAACTGATATTCATGCAAGGTAGAACCTACTCCCTACATGCAGTGTTCCAGCCTCAAGCTTCAGAGGTTTACATTTGGATTTCATAAACTATCCGAAAGGCTAACAACAGCTCCAACCGAGTCAGTGTACGGATGGCAACGCCTGCGATCGCGTTGAGGTTTTCCTGACTAATGCACCGGTCTCTGTATCATAATTTAACTACTTCCTAATTCCCTGTTCAAGTAATCCACAAACATCCTTTTCGAACTGTCTGCATCTGAGGCTGGAGGTGGACCACTCAAGCTTGATTGCCCAGTGAGTTTAATGAAAGTGCGCCTGAGCCTACGCAGCTCAGGCAGACCTACGGGTCGTGTAATATCAATACTTGGCAAGCCAGGTCCGAGTGACACACCGTTGAGAGGGCCACCCATTGCACGCGATTGTGCTTCCACAATCATATTCATTACCTCCAGTGTTGCTCTGTCCATCTCATACAGAGAATTTGCCTCTGTTACCCTTGCAGTTTGGGTTGCAATAGTAGGTTGCAACACTTTGACATCCTTTGTTTTCGAGTCTACTCTTTTTGTTAGGTAGGTAACGGAGTCTACTATGGCAGAAGATGATTTTTCAATCCCATCTCTGGAGGGCCATAATTCAAATAAAGGTGAATCCCAACGATTTCTGCTGTCTGGCCTCTCAAACCTTCTGACCAGATCTTCAAATATTTTATCATTATAAAAAGCTTCCGTCTTCTCCCTTCGTTCATCATTCCATTTCCTACAGAAGGTCTCGTTAACATCACAGTGCAGAACACAATATCTTGTTCCTGCTGCACGAGCCAAACACCATAGCTCATATCTGTACCCCTTTATGTTGTTTAGAGAATCCACTATGATGATATTATCCCTGGACAACGATCTATCGACTTCAGATCTCAGTACCCCTCTTAAATTCTTTTCAGATGGCATGTCGGCATAGCTCTGGCTACGATTCAGGTGAAAAGATGATTCATTGATGATCCGAACTGATGGCTTAGATTCGGTTTCTTGAAGGGCATCGGCCAGACAGGTTGCAGCTGTTGATTTTCCACTACATGGCTGGCCACAGATAACAACTAAAGCCATCTGCAATAAGTCTCGTGTAAGTTTTTTTACGAAAAAATGTTTATAACTACAAACATGTTATCTTCATTCAACAAACGTGTTATAATGCCATCCATTCAAGCAAAATATTGAATTTCATAGTATAAGTAAAGAGCAAGCAAAAGATTAAAAACAAAACAACATTGCAGCAAAAATTAATTCAGATCATGAATTCAATATCTTTCAGGGGTTGGAGACATCAGCAGTCAACTCTCCTTCCACAAAACTTGGTTCACCTTTTCATAGCTAGTGCTGAAGACAACCAATTTTTTTTTACTGAATTTCTATCTGTATGAAGCACAAGAGACAATACCATTGTGGGCTTTGGTATACCTTGTAACTACTGATAACAGTCATCGAAGAAGGCTCAACGACATCACAGGTTAAACTAATGTACATATACTGATATAAACACTCCTACACAGCACACAGGTCTAGAGTTTGAATTATAAGGGCAATTTCTGCTCATTAAACTAAACTTAACACCCAAATAACCATCTGGAAAACCTTCATCTAGCAATTTAGTGCAATTACTAGGTTATTTGTTCTACTTCAGCTTGAATGACTACTAGCAAAGAAAAAATGTGCTATAAATTATCATTTCAATGGATTCTTCAAGCAAGTCAGCATTCTTCAAGATTTCACTCAAGTGAATTAACATCTGTTTCAACAAAACGAAACAGAGCCATTTTAACACTCACGTTAATCAGTGTCGTAATCTAATCCCAATAATTGCAGCTCAATCCTTGTGAATACGACACTGCTCGTTATTCCATTCTAAGAACTATCTGAATAGCATCATCGAATGCACAAAGCTATTAAGGATCACCGACTCTACAAGACAGATTCGTCCAGCCATAGAAAGAGAGGACCTTTTCCAATTGGAAAATTTAGCCAGAATACGATAGCTGCTATCGGCTGTAACTGAATCTTCCTTGGAACGCCATTTCACAAACTTCTTACAAAACACAATCTGGCCCTCTCGAATCAAAACCCCCAACTCCCCCCCCCCCCCCCACAAAAAAAAAAAGGAAAGAATACGCTTCTTCAAGAAACTGACACAAAATTAACTAGTAAATAATCGAGAGGTTGTGTTACCTGAAATTGCAGAGAAACAGGAGAGCTTATGTCAGACGCAGAGCGGAAGAGAGAGATGGGAAGAGCAGGATGAGAGAGAGAGAGAGAGAGGGTATGTTTCTTCTAGGCTTGCCAGCTTCTTTCTAAAGTAGGTCCATGAGCCCATTTCAGAACTGAAGAGTGGATCAGTGAGCCCAACTTAGATGGGCCGAATAATGGGTTGACGTAAGATTGTTATCTATTGAGAAATTCTTTTTATTTGTATTAGTAATTTTCCTAATATAATGTTGGCTTTGATAAGCTGTCTTTTATGTTCATTTATTTTATTTATCGAACCCATAAAAAATAAAACATTTATTTTGTCGTTCCATTCAAAATATTATTTGAAATAATTCAAATAAAATAAAATGTGAAAAGCCCAGCTGGAATATGCATTTTGTATGTTGGGACTTTACTAGCCAATATTATGTATTTGGTGGGCATATATTCCGGCCCAAATAAATTTCAAGTCCAATAAATTTACATTAAATGATTCTTTAGGGCTTGAGCCATTCTCTTTTTTGTCTACAATGATTAGTGCATCCAAGTGTAAAATTTAAGAATTTGGATCGGTTGATATTTGTGTGAATTTTTTTGTTATTACAATGAACATGATAACTGAAAAAATAGAAAAATCTATGCTCTAAGTGAATGTATAAACTCTAAAAGCATGACTACAAGAATTTAGATATTATATGAGATGTCACAATACATCTCGTTTCAATTTGTGAACCGTAAAAAAAATTATATGAATCGTTCGAGAAATGGTAGATTATGCATTAGATCGAAAATAACGTAAAATAATGTGATGAAAATAAATGATATTTAATAATAAAAGTGATAGTTTTAAAAAGTTTATACGCAATAATAATTGGCGAATCGACATGTCCAATGCTTTTTGGCAGGGAGTACTTCTGAAGCTTGTTTATTGACATTGTTCACACACTACTAAGTCAAAACTATTAAATGCAAAATCCATAATTTGATGGAGATGTATTAATTTATTAAATCTTCATTGTGAAAATAATTATTGTGTTAAATGACCACTTCATCTAAGCTGATAGTGAAAGTAATTGTTTAATACTTAATCAATCAATCACTCTAACACGTCCCCTCACATGCAGGAGAAATTTTTTGCCTCTGATACAAAATTAAATGACCACCTCATCTAAAAGATTAAACTAATAATAAGAATAATAGTTTAATACTTAATCAATTAATCACCCTAACATATTGAATAGGTTGATCACAAGGAACTTTGTAGAATTGATTCCCAGAAACATATTACCTCCATATTACTTTATCACGCAATATGCATGAAATGTCTCGAAATTCAATTAATTCCATAAAAAGAATGAGTTTCATGCAATACTCTCGTAATTATTAGGTTGATATATATATATATATATATATATATATATATATATATATATATATATATATATATATATATATATATATATATATATATTATGATTCTTTTATATTCTAGTTATTTTTGAAAAATTAACTGAAAATTTATTAATTATTAACAAAGTTTATAAAATTTCATTCATTAATGTAGCGTATTTTTACACAAGAATTTGTCATAATCGCCACCCCGTCACCTCTTGAGATTTCTATTAGAATTAAGGGCTTGTCACCCATTTCACTGTACACACCCTAATTTTGTAAAATTATTTTTTAATACATAAAAAATTATTTTTTTTAAAGAAACAAAGTACTAATTTTTTAAATAAAAATATTACTCATCTCATAACAAAATTATAAAAAATCACCATATATCAAAATTTAAGAAGTAATATTATTTTTTATTTAAAAATATAATAGTTCATATTGAAAAAATAATTTTGTTAAATAAAGTGTGATTTCAATTTATTGATGTGTCTGCCTAGAATTAATGAAAAATAAAGCATGCGATTCTTATTTATTTTATTTAATTATTTATAGTATTTAATTATGATGGGTATTGTTACTAATAAGTGGGAGAATTATGAGTGTGAAAATCAAAAGAGAAAGCAAATATGGTTTTCAAAGGGTTAGTGATGCACAATTATTTGATTTTGGAGTTTCTTTTGTATTGTGTGAAAACTTTGACCTAATTTGGACTGATGAGTGAGTGGGCAGCTGCTCACTGGACCTTCGGCCAGCCTCCCACTTTTTTCTTTTCTTTATTCGATTGACAATATTTGATTTCCACCTTAAGGCACGTATTTTCGTAATTACTAAATACATTTAAATGGTTCCATCGCATTTATATTATAAATTATTTAGAAATATATAATTATCTGTACCTTTATCACTTTTATCAATTGAATAATTATTTTTTAATAAAATATTAACATTTTTTTTTCTTCCTGTTGAAGCCATTCTGTAAGACATCTTATTAAGTCTTTGCATAATAAGAGAAGTGTTTAAGTAGTACGATAAAGTATATTTAACAAGATTATGTTTTTAGAGATATATATTTAGTAGTGTGTGATGTGTTGTTTAATTAATAATTTTGAAATAGAAGACAATTTTTTTTTCTAGAACCTTTGGACTCCTAATCCATATTTAAGGATAAACGATAACTTTGAAACAACTATCACACCGTATAACACATGAATATTTTACTTAGTGCATTTAAATTTAGGAAAAAAGGATTGATTTTGATTACCTCTTTGTTTGAATTTGCAAGAAATTATTTTTCTAATACTACTAAATCTTAAAGTTTCAAAAACTTTGATGATTAAAAAAAAATTTACGATTATCTATAAAAAAAATATAATGTCGTCATGTTTTGAAATATAATAACAAAACATCTCTTGAAATTTAGAGAGATAAGAAAAAAGAAAGTGAATAGTGAGTGCGTTTGTTTTGAAATTTTGAGTAGGTTGAGATTGAACTTCATGTAAAATTAAGTGGAATGGATATATTTTATCGATTATGTTTAAGATTGAATGTATTGATTTTTTAAAATTCAAATTTAAATGATCAAATTAAAATTTTGTTGAATTTTTTAAATTCAAATTTGAGTTTTTTAAAGCCAAAATGAAGGCAAAATAAATACAGCTTGTTGCTTAATTTGTCATACAACATTAATTACGAATGAAACATACATTAATGTTTTAGATGAAATATTATGTTAAAAAGGTTAAGATTATGGATATATACTCTGATGAGTCATGAAGTCATACGAGAAATTAAAAAAAATGGCTCTCTTTTTTTCCTCTGATTTTCGTGCAAATAGATAATTATAGTACTTTTGGAGTAAAAAATAATATTAAGTAGTTATATGTAAAAGATATACAAGTATTTTCTTAACCTTTTAATCTCTCCATCACATGAACACATTTTATGGAGTTTTATATATACTATTTAATTAAATGTACTTAATTAGTGAATTATTAATGTGTGAAATTAATCTAAGAAAATAAATATATAAATATAAAAATGATGATAAATGAATTAATTAATTGAAATGTGAAAACCAAGTGATAAATGTGCAGCTGTGAAGAAGATAAGGGTGCAAGTGGGGAACACCACAATTCCAAAGAAGCTATAGCATAGTAACATTAAAGACAAAGAATCCACTAGAAATTAATATTCGTGGGATACAATATTCACTTAATTTTCTAATAATTTCAAAATCACACACTTTTTAATATTATTAAATATTTCACCATCTCTAAATTAATGACTAAATATGCGTTCTCCCACAAAACACATACTTGTGTGTATATGTGTCAAATACCTATAGATTGTCTCCTCCCACATTTTGTGTCCACACCACCACTCCACTACCCCCCACCCCCCACCACCACCCCACCCTCTCTCTCTCCACTCTTTCTCTCTCACAAACACACGTAAACATCATCTCACTGTATCCTATTACTTCACATGTGAAGGTTTATATATATATATATATATATATATATATATATATATATATATATATATATATATATGTCTGCCTAATATTGGGTTTAAATAGGATAATATTGACACAACCTCCTCTTTCTCTCTCTCTTCTCTCTCTTGATCATCCATTTTGAGTTTGAAGAATGTTGGTGAGGGAAGGCATGATTAATGGATTAATGATGATTGCAATATTAATGGTGGTTTTTGGTGGGATATGTAATGGACAGAATATAAGCAGAGGAAGTTTTCCTAAGGGCTTTGTTTTTGGAACTGCATCCTCTGCTTTTCAGGTCTCTCTCTCACTCACTCTAATCCTCACATTTCATTTCATATTGCAAATTATTTTTCCCAATCTTTTTTTCTTGAGAAATATAGTATAAATCATGATATAATATGATCATGCTTTCTTATGATCATGTGATTATTCAGAACTATGAATGTATTTTTTAATGATTTTTTTTTATTTATTACAAAACCAACAAAATATACACTACTTCATACTATAATATTTGTTTTGTTTTTCTAAATCTGGTTTCATCAATTTTGTGAAGTTGCTTTGTTTTGATTGAAAGATAATCCATGATTAATTAATACTACTGAATATTCCACCATAGATTTCAACGTTCCTATCATTAATAATAAAAGAGGACAAATCTACAATTCCACAGAATGCAATTATTAATTAATTAGTATTATATATCAATCATTTGAGTTATCTTCCTACTACTGCAGGCAGTTTATTAAGAAAAAATATAATTAAAATTAAAAAATTATCCATTAAAATATTAAATTCTTTAAAACAAATGTACCTTGATGCGGAAAGTTTTTATTTTTTATTTACTTTATATATATTTTATTCAAACCATCATGTTAAGAGTAAATTTAATGTAGAAAAGTTAGAGCAACGTCGACGAATATGTATGCTAAAAAAGTTTAAAAAACCGTTGTGTTGATATAAAAATTACTTGCAAGCAATTATATGCCCTAATTTAATTATTTAATTTCTTTATAAATAGTTTATACCTGTAATTATTAGTGCATATTTTAAAGTAAGGTCCTTTTAAGGTAGAATGATAAGGAAAGGCAATTAATATCCCACGACGTACGTATCCATCATACAATATTAAAAAGGGATATACATCTAAAAAATGATGGTGAAAGAATATCATTTTATTTTAATTCACTCAATTTTAATATGTCACTATTTTATTTTGATAATAACGGTAATAATTTGGGTGTTCTGTTACACTTAGTTCCCATTAATTCCCATTACATGCACTAGATGAGTGACACATATGCCGAAGGAAAATTCCAACTTTTCTCTTAAGAACTTTCCCTTTAAGGAATAATATACAATAGAAGATATAACATCAAAATATAACAAAAAATCGAATTGAATTGTAATATGCCACTATTTTATTTTGACGTCACTAATGATATTCGAATTACTTTATTAATTTCCTTTTCTTTAATTTTGTGATTTACGTTTTATTTATTTTTGTAATTTAAGCAAGTTGGATATCTAGAATAACATTTTGGGCCTGGGTGGGCCGACTCACATTTTGTGACGGTGGCATGGGTTAAGTTAAATAGGACAAAACACTACATATAATTTGCCAGTTCTTCGTTACCAATAAAAACAAACCAAAATACCCAATATTTGATTCGAGATTATTACGTGAAAGCTTGTTCAACTCAACATAATAAAAATATCAAATAAATTTGAACTTATTTTTTATTCAACAAAATAAAAAAATCACTCAAACTCAATTCACAAAAATAGGTAAAGTAATTTATAATCGTCAAAATACTCGAGCTCAACTCGTGCTTGACTCGATTAAAGGTCATTCAATTTAGGTTCAATTGCTTACCAAACAAACTTAAACATATATTTTAAAACTCGATAATATTTCAAATGAGTTTGAGGTTTGAACAACCTCTATGTTTGGTCATTATAACCAAACTCATTTACACGCCTCTTCTTTATACCCGTTTATATCCTTATTTTATCTCAAGTTTGATGTTTACTTTTAAAATTTAGTTTTAATTTTTAAAGTATAATTGTAATTTCATTGTTGTGTTTCATTTTTATTTTACTTCTTTGAATTAAATATTTAAATTTAGGATTTAGCATGAATTTTTAGGATATAATACTCATTTTTTATTGTGTATTTTATTATTGTGGTTCATAATCTATTTTAATTTCGTGTTCATGATTTACCTTTAAGATTTAATGTTAATTAACATTTTTGAGGTATAATGTTCCTTTAAATCATAATTTAAAAAAAAAATTAATAAGAATAAGTTGCATCCATACTAGCTAGACTCTTAACTTAAAATATTTTGAAGAATTCAATCATGCTGACAAATTAAAAAAAAAAAAAAAACTGATCCTTAATTGAGTGTGATTATATTCATATCTATTCAGTATGAAGGAGCAGTTAAGGAGGATGGAAGGGGTCAAACAGTATGGGACACATTTGCTCATTCTTTTGGTAAGATTACATTCATATTATTATAATTACATTAATAATCTTGAATACATATATATATAAACTTGCCTCATTATCACGTATAATGTAAGAAAATTAGTTAAGTTTTGTCACATAATTAATTATAATTAAGTTGATGATCTGGTTTTCAGGAAAGATAACCGACTTCAGCAATGCTGACGTGGCAAACGACCAGTACCACCAATACAATGTATGCCACATAGTCAATCACATGAAACTATGATTATTTTTCCTTAATTTTCTTACAATGTGTATTTAATTACTATAGGGGGATGTAGCATTAATGAAAGATATGGGAATGGATGCCTACAGATTTTCAATTGCCTGGTCAAGAATTTACCCTAGTATGCTTCCACCCTAACCAAACAAATTCTTGTATGTCACACTTACACAAAATATGATCGTATAATGTTTATATGTCATTAATCAGATGGAACAGGGGAGATCAATCAAGCTGGAATTGATCATTACAACAATGTCATCAATGCTTTACTAGCCCAAGGTTGGTAACACAAATTTCTAACATAATAATCGAATTTCATGTCGTGTCGTGTCGTGCTGAATTGGATACATCGTCATGTGTAGGAATCGAACCGTACGTGACACTCTACCACTGGGACCTACCCCAGAGTCTTGAAGACAGATACACTGGATGGCTCAGCCCACAAATCATGTAATATTACATTCAACTCCTTGATTTCCACATTCTTCAATGAATAATACATGCAAGGAATTTACAATATCTAATTAATCATTTATTTATTACCAGAAAAGACTTTGCGATTTATGCTGAAACATGCTTTAAGGAATTTGGTGATCGGGTGAAGCACTGGATCACTTTCAACGAGCCACATACTTTCGCCGTCCAAGGGTATGACGTTGGCCTCCAGGCCCCGGGCCGTTGTTCCATCCTTCTTCGGGCCTTTTGTAGGGCCGGAAACTCCTCTACCGAGCCCTACATAGTGGCGCACAATGTGCTCCTTGCACATGCATTTGTGAATGATATCTACAAGAAAACATACAAAGTAAACATCTTATACGTAAATGTTAACTTATCACCTTGTCTAAAAGCTCAAACTTGTAGAGACGCGTACTAAAAATGCATTACATTGTGTTTATTACAGCCAAAACAACATGGATCAATTGGGATATCCTTGGATTCCTTTTGGTATGAATCAGCTACAAACTCCTCAGATGATATTGAAGCCACACAAAGAGCAATTGATTACAACTTAGGCTGGTAAGAGCAATTCAATTCCCTTTTTGTCATACACACCACTATACTAATGACAAAAATACAGGTTCATTGAGCCTTTGATTGTAGGGGACTACCCTAAGTCGATGAGGGACAGAGTCGGAAGCAGACTGCCAAGATTTTCCCCAGCACAGACGGCCCAACTGAAGGGATCCTTTGACTTCATCGGCATAAACCATTACACAACATGGTATGCAACTAAAGACACCGTCAACATAATCGGTGGCCTCCTTAACGACTCCATCTCTGACTCCGGTGCCTTCACACTACGTATGTACTCCTTCTCGCTTGTCTCATACTTTTTATCTTCTCTCGCTTACCAATCGCTACTTTCGCAGCTGTCGCGATCGGAAAACCTACACACGACAAGGTACACTTACTCTACACATGCATGTAGATCAACTTGTTATAAAATTTATCAACTCTTTGGATAAAAAATTTGCAGGCAAACTCTGTATGGCTGTTCATTGTCCCTTCTGGGATGAGAAGTTTGATGAATTACATCAGACAAAAGTACGGAAATCCTACTGTAATAATCACTGAAAATGGTAACCCTAACTAAAATTAACACACTCTTTATCATTTTTATTTTTTTTCATTCAAGCCTTCATGATCTAATGTAAGTAGATACTTCCTCTGCCTATTATGAATAGGGATGGACGACGGTAACAGTCCGTTTACGTCCATCAAGGACGCTCTCAAAGACGAGAAGCGGATCAAGTATCACAACGACTACTTGACAAACTTATTAGCTGCCATAAAGTAAGCAGCAATCTATTTTACAAGAATCATTATTACAGTAGACATTGTTATACGTGGTTATTCGTCTTTTGGTGTTGTTCTACGCAGGGAAGATGGTTGCAATGTGAAAGGGTACTTTGCTTGGTCGTTGCTGGATAACTGGGAATGGGATGCTGGATTCAGTTCAAGATTCGGGTTGTACTATGTGGATTATAAGGACAAGAACAAAAGATATGCTAAGGATTCTGTCAAATGGTTTAAGAATTTCTTGGCTAACTAGACCAACTTCAATACAAGACTCTATATATGTATATTGAATTTACAATAATTGTTTTTAATTTCCTTTATGCTAGTTAAAGAAGAGCCAAATGTTGTTAGGATATTATTACAGAAATGGTAAATAGATGATTGTATAAATATCATTGTTTAGTATTCGTCCAAAAAAATCTTAAACACATATTCCTATATATATACTATATACTAAAGGAGGGTTTTGGATTTATTATGTGGCATCATGTGAGCAATTTAGGTGATGTGTCATTTTTATAGATTTTTTAATTTTTTTAATAATAAACTTGCTTAGGAAGAAAGATAATATAGTTACTTTATTTTATATAACCAATCAAAATATTTTATTTTTCTTTATCTTATTTAAAAATTTTCCTAAAACATTAAGTGTTTTAAAATTTTTATTTTTAAATAAGATTTATATAAAAATTATATCAAATTAATTATCTTTTCATGATCTTTAATTTGACATCCATATTACTAATAATATATGATTGGAGAAATAGATTCTTAAATTTAATAACAATTTTTATATTGTAAAATATTCTTTAATAAAATATATTAATAAATAAAATATTTTTAAAAGAATAAGAAATTATTTAATATATTTAATCTATTTATTCTTAGAATTTTGAGTTTAATAAATTTAGTTAATTATAAAATTCTAAATGAGGAATTTCATGAAAAAATAAATCTTAATTTAATATTAATTAATTTTTATAATTTTTTATCGTTAATTATTTATTTTATATTTATTTTATTATTTTTAATAATTTAATTTTAATTATACAATAATTTATAATTATTATATACATTTATTAATTTTATTTATTAAATGATAATAGTTAGGGATGGTAATAAAATGGGTATTTCAAGTAACCATTCTATCCAAATCTTTATAGGGAATGTATGGGTAATTGTAAACGGGTTTGAGACGAATACAGATAGTCGTGAAAATTACATTAGAGTTTAGAAAGAGTACAGATAATACCTCAATACCCGCAGGTACTATATATATATATATATATATATATATATATATATATATATATATATATATATATATATATATATATATATATATATATATATTACACATAAAATTTAATGTATTTATTTAAAATAATAGAATTCAATTTATATTTAATTCATAATAATATAATTTTAAATAATAGAAAAGATATAAATATTTATATAATAAATTAATATTAAATTAGTGTGGTTACCCGCATGTATATTGATAAACGGGTATGAAATTGGTACGAGTACTATAATAAAATTTTTAAATGGAATGTGCACAATTTGTTTTTATTTTAAAATCACATAAGAATACGAGTACCAAAAAATAAACGGATACCCTATGCGTTGTCATCCCTAATAATTTAATAATTATGATTTCTTAAGATTATACTTTTCTGTAATAATTTAAATATGATAATATAAGAACTTAATATATAAAAATAAATATTTTGTATTGGCAATATAATATTGAAAATTATATATAAATTTATATTACAATGTTATGAATTTTTTAATAAACTTTACAAAAGTTTAATGTGTTGTATTATTTTTTTTTTGTTTAAAAATTTTAATATTCAAAAAATAAAAATTTTATGAATAAAATTATTCTTATTAATTTATATAGTAGTTGTTAATATTATTGAAAAAACTTGTTTGAAATTGTCTCAGGTAGGGCTTAAGTCATAAGTATAAAAAGTAATAACTTGTATAATGGTAAATTGTACTCCAACCAAATACACTATATTGTTCGGGTACTACAACCAAATATAATATGATATTGAATACATCTTTTGGGTACTCAAACCAAACACATTATATACTATTCGGGTACTACAATCGAACACAATATAAAATCTTAATTATTAGAATATTTATGTCTTATTAATTTTAAATATTTTAATTTAATTATTTTTTAGCACATTTAGCAAATTCGAAAATACGAATAGCTAATTCCATAGAAAATTCAAATATCCCGCGTAATACGCGGGCTTCGTACTAGTATATATATACATCCGTTCACGAAGGTTGTTCGTCTCACATAATATTTCACATCAATAAAGAAAATATCATTATAAATAATTTAAAAAATTGCATTATTTATTTTCACCGATAATATATTTATACTTTATTGATTATCTAAAAATACCATTACTCTTAAAAATCAATAAATTTAATTTCCTAAAAATAAGAAATCAATAAGATTAGTTAAAAAGTGAAACTTTTTTTAATATTGGTGGCATGATGTAAATATGCTTAATCTTCAGGAATGGAGGGAATAGTGTTGCAATCAGCAGAAAGATAATTACGAATTTAATGTTATGTTATGCCAGATTTAATGCGACTAGAGAAGGAAATACAGAGCATATCAAAGAAAGCGCTGTTTGGAAGACAAAAGTAACCCAAAGCAATTCAGAATTCGCTTTCTCTATTTAATTTTTGGAACTCCAAACACGGCGGATCATATTCGACACGTGTTTTTTGGAATTAAAATCGGGTCATCTTACCCGGGTCCAATATATATACGACATGATGCACATGAACCGCACCGACGAATATCCCCAATTTCCATCGTTCAATCGCTCAAATCTCTTAAGAAAATCTCGTTCAAATTTATGAATCAATTATCAAATTCAATTTTCTACAAGTTTGTCATGTGTTGTGTGGTTCATGGTCTTGCCTTTGGGACTTATATATGGTCTTTTTATATCATAATTCTGACACTTAATAAGAGTGTAATGAAACCCCATTGCAATAAATAAAAAAGTGTTTACCGACAAAGATCAAGGATTTGATTAGTTGGAAAAGTTTGTTTCAACAAATAAAAAAGTTTGTTTACAAAAGTTTTGATTTCGTCCCCTATTTTTTTTCTCTAAATTAATCCCATAACTTTTGAAAATTCTCCAAAATCATCCTAAATTTTAAAATCAAGGTGATAAAAGGAATGGATGGTAGTTAGCGAAATTTTGGAAGATTCTAAATCTGGGACGGTTTTGGAGAATTTTAAAAGTTATGGGATTAATTTGAAAAAAAAATAAAGCAAGAGACTATATCAAAATTTTTTGAAAAATTGTGAGACTATATCGAAAACTTTAAGTATTTTGGAACCGTTTTAAGAAAAATAAAAAATTGTGGGATATTTTGGTTTTAAACTCAAAAAATGATGAGAAATGAATTAATGATAGAAATGTGACAAGCCATTGATAAAATGTGCAGCTGTGAAGAAGATAAAGGTCTAAGTGGGGAACACTGCAATTCCAAAGAAGCTATAACATTAGACATGCATGTTTAATTGAAATAGTCGATTCCAATCGAAAAATAGTCAGTTTTAACCGGAATCGGAACCGGCGGTTTGTGACCGGCCATTTGGAACGGAAACCGTAATTTATATGGTTCGGTTCCGGTTCAAGAATTTACAAAATCGAAATCGCCGATTCCCAAAAAAATTGCCGATTTTTAATTTTTTATTTTTTTTGAATTTCGAAATTAACGGCCGAGAATAAATGGCCGTTTGAAATGAACGAATGGATCAAAACTAGCTGTTGATGCTGAACCGACGGTTACGGTTCACGCCCAAACCGGCGATTTTGGCTCCAAAAATTCAAATTTTCAAAATTTGAATGAACGCACGTGATTTGCTGCCCATTGGAGATGAACGGCCGAGATCATCACAGCTCCCACCCCGCTTCGGTTCGGAATCGTGGAACCGGCGGTTCGCTGAACCAAAAAAAAAATTATTTTATTTTTTATTTTTCAATGGCTTGGATTAATTTTATTTGAAATGGATGGTTGGGATCATTTTGCATCCTCTATAAATACCCCTTGTTGGGGTTCATTTGAGCACACAACAATACAACATCTCTATTTCTTCTTCTTCTACAATTCTACATCATTCTTGATCCAATTTCCAACATTTCTACACTACTCATTCTCTCTCAATTTGTGCTCTAAATTTTTTTTTTCATGTCCAAGTTTCATTACTTCATAAGTTCAAATCATTCGCTTAGTTCCAAGTTCCAATTCCAAATTTCCAATTTTTAAGTTTCTTAGATTAGTGTTAGTTTCATACTCCCTCCGTCCCAAAGATATTGACATACTTTTCTTTTTGGGTTGTCCCACCGAAATTGACATATTTCCTTTTAAAGGATATGAGAGCCATACAAAAATAATTTATTTTATTTACATGGGCCCACACACGCATCACACTCACCACTAATACAACTACCCACTATACATTAAATATTATTTCTCTCACTTCACTTTACACTAAATTATTATACTCCTTAATCTCCGTGCAAAAAAAAAGTGTCAATTGTTTTGGGACGGAGGGATTAATTTTCATACTCACTTCTTATTTCATACTTACTTGTTAGTTTACTACTTTACTTCTTCACTTCTTCTATTACTACACTACAAAAAAAAATCCAAAAAAAATGCCAAGGAGATATTCTTCTTCTTCCAGTGTCGGTTCTTTCTCACAATCTTCTAGAGGAAAAAACGTTGCCAACGTAGATAATTGTCCACCACCGGCTCCGTCACCAAATTAACAATTTTCATCACCACCACTACATCTTAATTTTCCTTCGAATATTTCTACCCACCCTCATTTCTATGATTTAAATTGTAGAAACATTACTTGGAGATGATATCGAGTCTGACGGCGACGAAGATGATATTCAAATTCAAAGACAGCAAAATGAGGAAGGTAGCCAACCAAGTTCGGGTGGAGAAGGTGGAAGTGGAGCCGGAGTTGGAGTAGGAGGCGGAGGTGGAGCATCACCCGGAGCAACAAGTCAAAGTTCTCAACAAACTCTATGTTCAAATATATTCACCATTCACTTCAAGAAACAAGCACTTCAAAATTCATCAAATTATAAAGTAAGTTGCAACTATTATGGCACCAATTATAAATTCAAGCATGATGGAGGATATGGAACTTTCATCAAGCATTTGCAAAAGAAGCATCCGGATAAGATTGACTTCGCAACAAATCAAACACAAATAGAAAGAGGATTCACGATGTCTTCGTCGGGAGGAGAATGAGGTTCTTCGGGAGGTAATGCTCTTTTTAAATTTAATGAGCCAAATTATTTGAGATATTATCTTAAACTTATGTGCACCAAACATTTGCCTTTAAACTTTGCGGAAAATAATTTTTTTAAAAATTGGGTAAATCTCACTTTAAATCCTCAAGCTCCACCATTGCATCGTAATAAATGTACAAATGGTCTTATAAGAGTTGTTTTGGAATATAAATTGGTTTTAAAGTAAATTTTAACAAATTTACCTCATAAAGTTTCTATATTTTCGGATATTTAGATTAATGCTTGGCAACGTGCGGATTATATGGGTATTACTTGTCATTGGATTGATAGTTCATGGACTATGCAAAAACGATTAATTGCTTATAGAGCTTTTTATATTTCACATACCGCCGTAAATATTGCTCACAAAATTAATACTATTTTGCAAGAGTATAATTTGACCACAAAAATTTTTACAATTTCATTTGATAATGCTAGTGCTAATACGACTAGTTTAGAAACTCTTATTAATATTTGTAAACCATCAATTGGTGGTAGATTTTTTCATGTTAGATGTATTTGTCATATATTGAATTTATGTGTTCAAGATATTTTACAATCGTTGAAAGAACATATTAGTCCTATTAAAGATGCTATATGGTATATAATGAGAGATCCCTCCGTGACGAAAAGATGAAAAAAATATTGTCAATCTATTAATATTCATCCTAAAAAATTTTCTTTGGATATTTCTACTCGTTGGAATTCAACTTATAAAATGTTACAAGTATCATTTCAATATAGAGAATATATATGCAATTTTTATGTATTTGAACCCACTGATCATACTTTATTTGCTAATCAATGAGATACATGCACAACTTTCTGTAAAGTTTTGCAAATTTTTAATGAAGCTACCAAAGAATTATCCGGTGTTTATTATCCTGCTACTAATATTGTTTTGATAATTGTGTTAAAATTGTCATTACTTTTAGTACTAATGAAACAAATCCAATTTTACATGATGCTATTATTTCAATGAAATCAAAATGGTTAAAGTATTTTTTTAATATTCCGGACTTGTGCTTACTTGCTAAATTGTTAGAGCCACGTATTAGAATGGATGATTTGGAAGAATTGTTAACACTTTACTATGATCATTTGTATGCTAATTGTGATTTAGACACTAGACAACAAGCTCTTAATCCTAAAGACATAGTAGGTAATACTTATCAACTTTTAAGGGAACTTTTTAGTGAATACAAACAACAACATAGTTCTTTTAGTGATGATCAATCTAGTGGTGATGATAGTAGTGGAAGTGATGATAGTTCTAGAAAATATCAAATTTTTGAAAATTTTTATAACCTTTATGATGCTAGATCTCAAAAACGTGCAAGGGCTCAATCTAATCCTTTTCAAGAACTTGATTCTTATTTTACTAACATATTTGAATTTGAAGAGGACTTTGAAAAAAAGAATAGCGAAAAGTAATGTGTATCTCACCGTGTAGAGGCTGATATCTGCATCTCTGTTGGGAACTGTTACTAAAAAGTGATTTGCTCTAACCCTCACTTTGTCCCCACGTTGACAAAGCCTGGCCTTGTCGGCCCGACTGAATCTTTTAGGATTGGCTCTGGCTCTGGCCTCGGCCGAGGTTGAGGCTTGGGTAAATTTTGAAAATTTACATGGAGAGCTCCTGCCTCCTGACCATGTTCCATGTTCCTCAAGTGCCGGATCTCAACCTTGTTCCTCCTCAAGTGCAGGATCTCTACCTTGTTCCTCCTCAGGTGCAGGATCTCAACCTTGTTCCTCCTCAAGTGTCAGACCTCAACCTTGTTCCTCAAGAGCAACTCCTGCCAGACATTTTAGGGTGATGACACGTATGGATTTTGTCTTTAATATTACTGTGCTATAAATAGACATACACCACGGTTCAGAATAGCCGGTTCTGGTTCCCGAAAATGTGAAATCGGAACCAAACCGGCTATCCTACGATTTCGGTTCGATTTTGAACTGCCGGTTCCCTTTTTTTTTTTCTAAATTCGATTTTTTTTTTGTTTTTTAAGTTTCAACTCTTTAATAATTCAATTTTAATTGTTTGAGTTGATACATTGAACTTGTCGATGAAATCATGAAACACTTAAATCAAAATTTGAAATTTAATTTGCATTTGTAATTTTTTATCTTTTTTTAAAAAATATCGTTTGAATTTTGACATTTGAAGTAGATAAATTATAATATCCTATAAAACATAATAATTTATTAAAAAACATTGATTATTGATAATCTAAATTCTAGAATAAGATGATAATATATTAACATTAAATTGTCCATTGTCATTAAAATTTACAAATGTACAATAAAATCTTACAATTTCAATTTACAACAACACTAAAAAAAATTCACACCATTTTTAGATTTAACTAATAGAATAGACAGTTCAACCCAAAAAAAAAAAACATAAAAAACATAACATGTTATTGTTTAATTATATTTATAATGTTATATGAATCATTGTTCATGAGATGTTTCATAATGTCTAATAATTATTTTACAAGTAAAACAAAAAACCAAATGCAATTTATAGTCGAAATCAAATACTCCAAACATTGTCATTTTACCATTTTGAGTGTTTAAATTCAAAGGTATTTAGTTTTCTTTTTAATAAAAAAGTTCTACATATAATATATGGTCTACATATAATATATGGCACAATATCTACACTACTTGATGAATCAGAGTTAACGTCACCATCCGAATCTTCATAATTTGAGTATGTTCCTCTAGGCTGCACATTTTCATGGTTTGTTACTTCATTTGTAAGAAGTACATATTTGTTATTACCTTTAGTGAATGTGTGAATGCCTCCTGGAGTTTTAGAATAATTATAATTATACTATCAACCCATATAAACTTTTCATAAATACTATCAACGTCCCATATCCCAAATACCATCACGTATTAAGTACTTTAGAATAATTATAATTATACTATCAACACATATCCCAAATACCATCATGTATTAAGTACTTGAAATGAACCATGCGAATTATAAAGGCAGCTGTTTGAATAACAATTTGGGTCTTGCGAAAATTGGAAAATCTTTCAAATCTTAAAAGATCCTACAAATCTCCAAATTTGGAGAAACATGCAAAATCCTCCAATCACAACATCTCCTTGGAAGCTAAATCTTCCTCTTGGAGAGGAGGAGGAGGAGGAAGAGGAAGAGGAAGAGGAGGTGGAGGTGGAGCAGGAGGCTGGACCAAATGCATGAACCAATCAATCAACCTGTCCATGAAGAGCATGTGGACGTGGAGGCTGACCAATGCTGTTAGTATTTTTCTACCTCTCTTCTGGTTTTTTCAATTTTCTTTGTGACAGTAATTCAATAGCACGTGAATAATTTATTTAGATTATAATTGTGCGAGTAATTCAATAGCTAAATGCAGCGAATTTTAGATTAATTGCGGTGAGTAGAGGGATTAATTGTTAATTTATAGCGAATTTTAGATTAATTGTGTAAGGAGAGAGATTAATTGAGGTGGGCAGCCGTGTGAATAATTTATTTATTTAGATTATAATTGTGCTGAGTAATTCAATAGCTAAATATTAATTTATAGAGAACTTTAGATTATAGATTAATTGTGATTGAATTGAGCGGAGAGGAGAGAGATTAATTGAGGTGATTAATTGTGATTCAGCCTTTGTATCTATATATGTTGCATTCTGAGTTTGCATGAGTGAACACTTTGTATCTCTTTGTGAGTTTTTTTTTCCAAGAGAATCTTATTTATGATGTAAACGCACCCCAAATTGTTATTAAAATAGGCATAGTAGTTAATACGTGATGGTATTTGTTATAACTCTCCTTAACCCTCAATGGTAAACGCACCTTTCGAATGGCTGTTAAAAGTAGACGCAATCAACTGATAAAGGGATAGAGGGGAAATAACAAGATTTAAATTAAGATAAAAAAAACTATTGTATTTAAATTATTAATTCCTACAATATGACAAATTAGATTTAGATATGGAGTTCTCAAGAGTCAACAGAGAGTTAACAAATTATTCACTTTGTAGTCATCACCACATTAAACTGAAACACAAACAAAAACAACCTCGTTTTCCCTCCCCAAATACAATGAATATTGAGAATGCTTCCCTCCTATATAAATCGAGATTTATGTTCCGAATTAATATTAAATCTTAAAATTATTAAAAATATAATAAAAGAATTTACACACTAATCATTTTCGTACGAATTCATTTTTCATGTAAGTCCGTTAAAACATACAAGGAGACCTATGAATTACTTTATTTAATTTAGAGGATAAACTAATGAAAATTAAGGAAACTCTCATCGTCAACCTTATTTAAAATAACCCTGGCAAATAAAATTGTAACATTAACCACAAGATTGTATTGTAAGTTATGCTACAAAGACTGCATATATTATTTGTCTTTTAGAAATAAAAATCATTACATGGAAAAGATAATTATACTCGAATAATTAATTCTAAGATTTAAACCTTGAAAGTTACAATATACTAAATTAGAAGAAGAAAAAAAAAATCTGTGAATGATAAGTTTGTGATTGCAATTATCTGGCTCACTAGTTGTATGCATAATTTGTGTAGCAAAAGCAAAGTGATGTAGAAGCTAGCTGTGCTCAAGAAAAAGTTGGAAAAAGAACTTTCCTAAAATAGCATATATATGGTCCAAGCTTTTAGCATCTCACAAGCTAATTTTATCAATTAGCTGTTTGCCACTAATAACCACTTTATCACTAATATTCATTTATATTTCAGATTAATTAAACTTTTAATATCAATTTTACCATCCATTTACCACCAACCAAAATCTTTCAATTTAAGCGACTTCTAATGTACGTGGAGATGCTAACAAATATTGGCAGGATAGAATGATTATGTGAATAATTTTTATTTATCATGGATTTTTTTAATAAAAATTGTATTAGTACTACTTATGACTTTATACGACATTTTTCCGTCTTAAAAAAAAAATAAAAAAATCGTGAGATAATTTCGTAATAGCTACCCTATATATAATGTGAATTCAAACTACATCAATGTAGGATTCTTCCAATTCTATTTAAGCAAAAATATAATGTGAATTCAAACTACATCAATGTAGGATTCTTCCAATTCTATTTAAGCAAAAATTTGTGTGCACCTACGTGCATACTTGGTGCGGCTTTAGAATTTTGTGTTAAATTGTAACTTTTTAATATAAAAATGTGTACTCTTTATTTTCTGAAGAAAAATAAAAAATATTAATAAAAAGTGTATATACTTTAAAACAAAATAGTATTCCCTTACTAATTAAAGTGTATACCTTTTAGAACAAAACAATGTACCCTTACTCATAATACTAAATTCTAAAGGCGTACGGTGTGTCCCCGGATGCATGCAAGCCTCACTCAACAATAAATGATTTTATTTTATTTTAAAATCGAAATGTTATAAAATCACGTAATTATACAATCTCTATATATGTAATCAATTTATAAAATCTCTCTATTTTAATTGTACACTCAGAGAGTACATTTTGTTAATACTTGCACTCACTTGTATACATACATGAAGAAACGTGAGAGTACTGCAATTTGATAGGGGTATATTTGGAATAGCAATTTGTGCAAAAACAAACAAGGCTTTATAATAAAATCCAGAATTACAATATCTGATATTTTAATTTGATAGGGGTATATTTGGAATAGCAATTTGTCCAAAAACAAACAAGGCTTTATAATAAAATCCAGAATTACAATATCTGATATTTTGTCAAATTAAAGAAAGAGATTAATCTGCTAAAATTCCCTTTGTGATTTGGGCTCATCAAATGAACAATAGTATACAATAATCCCAAGAGAAGAGATGTTGATTTCATAGCAACCAATTCTACCCTTTTATAAGCACACGTGCCGCCTTTCTCTCTCTCATGTGTTTGCTTCCATGCATGGAATTCTCATCCTACTACAACACACAACAAACAAGAATTGAATTGTGTAGTTGCAGTTGTAGAGAGAGAAAGGGTGTATTTGAATGATTTGAATGTGTGCGAGTGAGAAATATAAGGAAGAAAGAGTCTTTTGCTTTCGGTTTTATTTCTCTTTCATCATTCCTTGTCTCTGCTTCACGCCCATCATTACCGATCCTTTCTTGATTCTTTCCCCCAATTCAATTATTTCTCTCTCTTCTCTACTCATGTGATGAGTGAGAGAGATTTTATGGAATTCACGAGTGTTCTATTCTGCCTCTGATCTTTCGCTTCCCCCAAAACTGTCACATCTCGATTCTCTTTCTGTCACTTCTCTTATACACTTTGTGATCTGATTTCAGCTTCAAGATTTAATTTCTTTTTCAATTTTCGCACTTGGGATGCTGTTTATCTGATCTGGGCTTACTTCTAATTGTGGGTGTTGTTCCCCTGTTTGTTGAAATGCTCGACTGACTTTAGATCACTGAATGCTGCATTATTTCACCAGTTGAACTTGATTTACTACTTGATTTTGATTACTTGATATGGGGGAGGAGGGTTATGAATCGAGGTTTGTTTGCAAGTTGTGCAACAAGAAATACCCATGTGGGAAGTCACTGGGGGGTCACATGAGGTCTCATGTAGTTGCAAATTCAGCTGAATTCCAGGAGAAAGTTGAGTTCAATCTGAAAAAGAAATCGTCTTTTCTTGATGATGAGCATCTGAAAGAGAGCAAGTTTGCTGAATCTGGTTATGGTTTGAGAGAGAATCCCAAGAAAACATGGAGAGCTGTTGATTCGAGGCTTCCATTGCCACAGGATCGAGTTTGCAAGCAATGTGGGAAAGGGTTTCAGTCATCCAAGGCATTGTGTGGTCACATGGCCTGCCATTCGGACAAGGATAAGGGTATGAAGGAAGATCATTCTTGGACTAGTGTGTTTGATAGTCAATCAGATACAGAAGAAGCTGAAGAGAGGAAGCTCAGATCAAGATCATTGAAAACTAAGAGGTACAAAAGAATTGCTGATGATTATACTTTTTCTGTTAATAATAATGGCTCCTCATCTGTTTCTGAGATTGATGGGCAAGATCAAGATGAGGTGGCTATGTGTTTGATGCTCTTGTCTATGGATTCTGGGAACAAAGGTGGTGTTAATTCAGTTGTGGAGTCTTCTGATAATAATTCTGTTGTGATGGAGACTAAATCTTCTTCTACTGATATGGGAATTGCTAGAAAGGAAAGGTTAACTGATTTTGATGAGAGTAGGAAGCTAAAACAGACTAGTTTGGATGTAAAAATGGAGAATTCTGATTCTGGTTACTTCTTGGATGAATGTGCTAAGGCTGAGTCTGATGTGTCTGTTGATGGGAGAGGAGATGACTTACAGGGCGAAGTTAGGAGGAGCTTGAAAGTGTTTAAGTGTGCAAGAAAGGATTATGATGATGATGGCACTAGGATTGAATCAAGAAAACGAAGATATACTTCTGAACCTTTTAATGAATCTGCAAGAAAGGTGAAGAACAGCAGTCCAAATGGTGAAATGTCTCCGAAAAAGAGTAAGTTTGAATGTCTAAACTGCAAGAAGATATTCAAGTCTTATCAGGCTCTCGGAGGGCATAGACCGTGCCACAAAAAGAGCAATGCAGCTTCTTATGAATCGCGTGATGGAAGTGGCGAAAACAGCCCGGATGATTATACTTATTACAAGAAAACGAGTGCTAAGAATTCCTCGCGCCATATTGAGAAAAACAGCAACTCTAAGAAGAACAAAGTGCACATTTGCCCATACTGTGACAGAGTTTTCAAGAATGGCCAAGCCTTGGGTGGCCATAAACGGTCACATTACATCGGTGGTGCACATGATGATAACATCAGTCGGAGTCCAGTGGTGAAGCCTGACCTTCCTGATTTACTCGACCTCAATCTTCCTGCTCCTGAGGCAAATGAAGATGATGGAAACGGCCAGTTCTTTTCTCGGTAATCAGCTTCCCTCTATGCTGATTATGCTAGAAATAATGGTAAATGAGAGCTTAATTCATGGTGCTTTATGTTGTTGATCTGCTCCATATCATTCGTAAGATGCCTTTGCTCGTCCTGCTTTCGTGTTCCCCGCTTTTTACAGATAATTCTAGGCATATGTTTTGCTCATTCGAAGCACTTACATGCTACCTAAAGATTTTTGTAGTGATTTAGCTCCAATATGGAAGACTAGTTAGCAGCATTTTTGATCAATCTATCATTCATTTTAGCAAATGTTTCATTTCATCAAGTTGATCCCTTTGAAATAATTTTGAAGTTGGCATTCACTTGACCTAACAATATGCACACATCTTTTCTGTGATTTCTACATGTAATTCCCTTCATAGCATCCTAACATCTGATCTGCCATAGAATCTAGGCAAGTTTTGCTTTAAGGGCATAGAGCCTAGACAGAGTTAGTTCAGCCGATCAGAACGGCCAAGGGTCCCGGCCTAGTTGCAATCCATAGGAGATTGGGATTGTGTCTAACAGTACTACTTTCTCATAATCACACCCCAATTCCTTGTTCAAATGCCAGTTTATATCATCACAATCATTGTGGTTAAGAGTATGTTAGTGTGTCATAAAGACCATAAAAACTCCAAAAGTCAAGCTTAAGTGGTTGTTAAGAAAAGCTATGTTAAAGATTTCTCCAGTCATGTCAGCAGTTGTTTGGTAGCTTGGATTGAAGTGGAAGTTAATAAAAACATTAAATTTAAATTTAAAAAAAAAATTGAGAGAGAGAGATGATTGAATCCTTTGTCTACTGTTGCAACTTGGAACAATGATGAGTTTCAAGAAACATGATGATGAACCACTCTTATAATTTTTCAAACTAACTTCAGATCCATTTTCTACCCTTTTTTTTTCCCATACTTTGAAGCTCCCTTTTCTTTTTTCTTCTTGGGACTGATAAATGGAAATGTATATATACATATATACACACTTGTGAATATTACTCGCACACAGAGTTGGGCACTCCACACCTATATTTCACCATATTCTGTCTTCTTGCTTTTAACTTCTCTGCTCATTGCTCACTTATTCTGCAACAGTGGGTGAAGCAAATGTGTACAGAGATAAAGGACAAATGTTAGGAAAAAAATCACAAGAATTGTTTGATTATTTGTGTTTCTTTTTCACTTGCTTTAATGGGAGGATTGAGCTTACAAGTAACATTTATTTCTCTTTTAGGTGTGAAGTTTGGAATCAAACAAACTATTGATACAACTAGTTTACTGCCTTTTCTTCTGTTGGTGTGCATTCAAGACACCTTGTCATCATAATTAGGCCCACAAATATATTCTAATTATGATACTGTTTGTTTGCATTCCCACTAGCTAGTGAATGATACATCCTATAGTGAAATTCTTAATTAGTCAAAAAAATGTGATTTTTTTTAATGAAAATTGTGTATGAATATTAGGATGTTAGGTGATTCTAGCATATAGAAAAGGTAAGATGGAGTATTAAAATATAGAGTACTACTAGGGTGCATAAAGGATTAAATAATTAATTTTTTTAATAATAATTAATCTACACCCTAATAATGATATATAAATCCTAAGTTGCATTTGGTACATCTAAAAACACCCAAAATTATACTCCATTATAGTGCAAAAGTATGTGATATTTGATTGGAGAAAAAGGAAGGAAAAAAAAAATAAAGATGGAGATACAAATTGAGTTTGGATAGGTTACATTACAATATATGTGTTTTTAAAAATCTATTTTTGATTTTGAAAATCTATTTCAACATGAAGATTTGGATTTTGCTATTTCATTCCATCCAAACTTACCCCCAAGTAAAGATGCCCTAATAGAGTGTGTGACAAATCTCAATAACTTTTTTCATATAAATTGAAGAGGGAGAGCTATTCTCATATAGTTTCAAATGTGAGTCTTTTTAATTAGATATTACTTTTATTTTTAATATTATCATTTTTTTAAATTTATCATATAAATTTATATTAGAATTAAAATACCCAAGTTCTGTAAAAAATTAATTTATAATTCCATGAATTGAGATACATAAAGAAAAGGGTTTAATTACATATATCTAGCCAAAAAAAAAAAAGACAGGTGTTAGTATGTAATCGAGTGTATGGTGCACTCTTTCGAGAAAGATTATTCTTCAAATTATTGAAAGTTAAGGATTACTCTACTGGAAAGATTTCATTAATAATACTAACTTATTGTGTATAAAAGTAACAGTCTCTTATATTATACGATAACTTTCGATTATATTACCAAATAATTCCGATTATACCGTAAAATTGGTCCATACTAGTTTTTTTTTTTTTTTAATGTTTACATGTTGTGTAAAAGCTGCAATTTATTTAGGTATAAATTAGTGTTCACCCTGCCCTACAATAAATAAGTAGAGCATTATTTAATTTTGTATAGTCCGTAAAAGAATGGAACATAGGAATATAACTATTTGTGTCAAATCAAACATGTTGCTCTGCAGAATTAGTTGGGCCGTTCTGTGTAAAGGCTGCAAAGGGCCCACCAATTTCTGGATCAGGGTGTGGGCCCAGTTAATCAAAGTTAAATCAAGTCAGGTTTTAGTCACTTAATGGGCCTCAACAATGAGTGGTTTTGTCCACAAGTACGTGTGGGCCCTACCCTAGGCCCACCACCCTCCAAATCGATCTAAAGTCCTCCTACTGATTTTTGTTTTAAAATAGAATAGAAGTTGACAGTTTTAGAGTAGTATTGCACATATTTAACGAAAAAAATTACTACTCCATCCCTATCACGTATTTTTACTCACTTTCTATTTTGAGGTGTCCCATGTATTTTTATCCATTTCATTTTTAGCAAAAATACATAATATTTTATTACCTACTTTTTACAATCCCAACAACTTTAATTACTTTTTTACACTTTATTCATCATTCCCAATAATTTTATTCACTTTTCTTTTTAAATTACTAATTTATCCCTACTTTCTCTTACATTATATATTAAAAAATAAAGCGTTTTAATCTCCGTGCCGTACAAACGGGTAAAAATACCAGGGACGGAGGGAGTATTATTTATTTACGCGTAATTACAGATATATATCTTTGCAAGTAAGAAATGGAGATAGTCATTAAGTGTATTAAGAGGGTGATGCTTTAAAAAAAAAGAGTAATTTATTAAGGAATTATGAATCATAAATGTCTTAACATTTTTGTAATTAATCCACGGATAAAAGTAACATATATTTTAATAAAAAGTAATAATTTATTAATAAAAAATTATCTTGATCAGACGGTATATTGTAAAGGCAAGTTTTATTACTAGCTAGTATTATGTGTATCTGATAATATAGATATATATCAAGTTACTTAAAAGAGCAAGTTATACTAAAAATTAATTTTATGTTTCCACATAAACAAGCATTTCAATCCAAAAAATTTCAACTGCTAATTTCATGTATTAAAAATCTCAACACTTGACTTGTTAGTTGTTATACACTATTTAAAAAATAAACCATTAAAAAATAACTTATACAACAACACACATACAGTAATGAAGTGCACAAGATTTAAGCAAGCACATAAATTTGATTTAGGGAATTATATACACACAAATTAATATGCAAATTAAGGTCCTCTATCCGTTTTGCATTCTACGTGATACCACATCCCCCAGAAGACCTTCTCCGAGGATACCATGAGACGGTCTCACACTCTGATCAGAAGATGTACGTGGAGCATACGAGTCATCGGAAGGAAACGGAATGAGTGCGCCGGCTCTGGGGTATCCGGTGGAGAGGTGGCAATGTTGTCCTTCGTATGTGGTTATTACAACGGAGGGATCCTCAGACGATCGTTCGATTCTCTTCTTCACCGTGCATTTACTGTTTGTACACCGATAATAACTCCTTCAACAAAAATCATCAAACATTATATCATCACTTGATTCAAGAGGGTACAATATATATAGATTAAAGTAGGTCCAAATGATTTTATTACACTATTTAATTAATACTGAAGATGATAATGTTGACTTCGAACAAGAATGAATTCATCATCCCATTTATTAAGTGGCCTGAGTATATATATAATAGAGGAGACAGAGCACTTGAGGAACTTGTGTGGTTAAAAACTTAAAATAGTAGTGTTTGCATGCATCACCTTTCAAGAAATTAATTTTGGACACACTTAAAAAAAAGTGATAATTGAGTAGTTCTGAAAGTCTCGATAAATGTCCACAGATTTTGCATTTTATAAAAATGTTTGTATGGTTTATTTGACTATGTTTATTTGAATTAAAAGATAGAGGTAAATAAATAAATAAAGATTAATACTAAATCTAAACCAAAGCCTAGAGTAAATAGTCCAAAAAAATATTGATATGAAAAATAAAAATGATAAGTACTAATAATTGATACTCCCTCCATTATAGGTATTTTTGCCCATTCTACCTCATTCAAATTAAGAAATTTTATTTTTGGAGTATAATGTAAGAAATAGTAAGAGTAAATAAGTAATTTTTAAAAAAATAAATAAAATTGTTGAAAATAATAAATAAAGTGTTAAAAAATAAATAAAAATGTTTGAATAAATGAATAAAGTATAAAAAACAGGTAAAATATATGGTAATATTTTTATAAAAAATACTTAGTACGACTCATAATGAAAAGTTTATACAAATATTAAAGACTTAGGGAGTACTAAATTATGAGAGTAAAAATTAAACTCTAGTCAAGAGCAACAGAATGAAGCACATGCATGGGTATACAGTAAAACTTGACATTATTATAAAAATTATACTCACCTAAAGTATACTCCCTCCATCCGCTATAAAGGTGGACATTTGCTTTTTGCACGTGGATTAAGGAGTATTATTATTTAAGGTGTAGTTGATAGTTGTATTAGTGGGGTGTATGGGTCCCATAAATTTATTGTATTAGTGATGTGTATGAGTCTCATGTGTTTAAAAAAGGAAATGTGAACATTTGGTGCGGACGCCCAAAATGACAAAATGTGGACCTTTCGGGCGGATGGAGGGAGTAATTAAATAATTTGAAGTCGCCTGTTTTGCAACATTTAATTTCAAAATAATTAATTATAACCCTTAAATTTAAATTTAAAAATATTAAAAACAAAATGTATGATAACTATTATATTCTAAATTTAACTTATAAATTCTAAGTTGCACTTTAAAATTATTCGTAAATTAGAGATTTTAAGCAAAGTTAGGTTATATTGAAGATGAATGGATGAGATGATACCTTGGGAAAGGGCTATTTTTAACAGCTTTCTGTCCATATTTTCGCCATCTGTAACCATCTTCAAGATGATCTACTTCACTTTTTGTAACGAATGCATATCGTGCCTCCCTTATTTTCTTTTCCACCTTCTTTTTAGTACTACTCTTCCGTCTGTATAACATATTATAATTTTTTTTTTTGTAATCAAATTCAATTTCATGAAACAGTAATAACTTTTTAACAAAACGGGAGACAGTTTTTTTGGCAGCACACAATTACATACTCCATTCTTTTGGCTCATACGGTAAATGTAACGACCTTTTGAACCCATCATTTCCGTACCATTTATCATAATTTAATTTTTTTAATAACTTGTTTACACTCTCTTCTTTACACTAAAACAAACTCGCTTATTTTCTCAAGACGCAACTTGAGCAGCATATTGCCTCATTTCTCTCTATTTTATCATTTACTCCACTTATTATACTCCCTCCGTCCCAAGAATACATTCGCACTTTCCATTATGATCCGTCTCAAGAATACTTTCACCCTCTAAAAATGAAAACAATACACAATATCAATAATCTTACAATACTACAATATTACAAAAATGTCACCTTTTTTTTACAATCAATCTAGTCAAAGTCAACTATATCATACACTTTATTTTACCACACTAACAAAAAGTTATTTTTCTTAAACTCCGTGGCAGATAATACGCGAATGTATTTCTGAGACGGAGGGAGTATTTAAAATAATTAGTTTTTGAACAAAAGCAAAAATTTTAAAATAGATTACTCTAGTCAATGTACGTATAATCAATTCATGTACGTAATTAAATCTATAGTATATCTCAATGGAATAATTATGTAATTTAATTCCATAATGTAAAAAATGTAACGAATAAAGAACATCATATACAAATATGCGTGAATCCATCTTATACCTAGTCAGATTGCAATAGAAGATTGTTCTTTTCCTTAGAGTAATATTTAATTTTGGCAAATTCTCTATTGTAACCATATTCAATTTTTCAACGAATAAACGGTTTGTTTTTTTAATAAAAAATCGAATATAATAATAAAGTAATACATCTACTAAGAAACATATATGAGTGAGGCTCTTGTGCACCCGGGCGCACGGAACACATTCCGTGCGCCTTTACAATTTTCATGCTCCTTTACAATTTAAACCCCTAGCAGTACATAGGTTTAAATAGGATTGGAGGGGAGGGTTGTGTTCACATGGGGACACGGAGCATCTTTCCGTGTCCCCGGGCACACAAGAGCTTTTGCCAACATATATTTGGTGCATGGAATATCAACCCTTTAATTTTATACATTCATGTGTAATGTCAGAGTCTAACTTCATTTAGAAATAATTCACCTTTTTCTCTGAATGAATGTAATAACATGCTTATGGTTTAATACAGGGCCTAATATAGTTTAGCTTCAATTTTTAATTAGCTATAGCAGGAAACATTTTTACTGACAGCTAGTGTATATATTCATATATTAGCAGATGATAATCTGTAGCTCATTAAGGCCACATTGATGCAACTGGACCACACGAGTTCATCATTAATCCTCAATAGTGAAACAATAAATTGCCTTAGTATTCTGCTAAATGTGAATATTGTTTATTAATATAAGCTTTATGGGAGTGGTGAGCATAGGTAATTATTAATGTAGTATTAATTAAGGATTAACGAATCTGAAAACATAATTAATCTGGATTTGCAGCCCACCATTCTCCACCGCAATAGCGGCTGAGTCTGGTCAGTGGATCAGCGAGGATTATTTAATACCCTAAAACCCCCTGACTTCTATTAAAATACCTCAATTGTCCCACCCCCCACACATCTCGCGTGCATCGATTGCGGTTATTGACCATTCGAATAAAATCACTGATTAAACGACACATGCATGCAGATAGTGGCGGAAACGATACTCACGCTGTATCCGGCGGCGGCTTGCAGGCGGAGGCACCGGCCGCCGACGACTTCTCCGGCGGATCCTCTGAGGAGCTAGAAGATATCGACGGATTCGAAGGCGAAGGCAACGCCGTATCCTCCGCCGCCATCGGCTCAATACTACTACTCATCGTATCATCCGTCCGTGGCGGCGCGAAATCCGGCTCGATCTGGCGAAAATCGGCAGAAGCGCCGTCGCAGGTGGTGAATTCCGGCGGGATATTCCAACCGAACTGACTGAGTATGCTACTCTCTTTGTAATCGGCGCCGAGGAGATAAGCATAATCGACGTCGTCGGAGTAGTGGCGGCGGAGTTCCCAGGTGGATTCGTCGGGATCGGCCTTCTGTTTGCCGGACATGGATCGCGAAATTGATGAGCGACGAATCGGGGAAAGATACGCAACGCGGAGAGAGAAAGCTAGGGTTTGGAGGAGAGGATTGGAGAATTACGCGTAAAAAAGCCGATTTCATTTGTTGGATTTATTAATTTCTTTTTTCTTTTGATATTTCATGGAAACTTCTGTAGATAATAAAGACAGTATAAAAGATGAGAGAGAAAGGGGGGAGAGAGAGGACAGGATATATTCACGCGCATGATTTGTGTGCGAAATGTTTTGTTATATCGAACGGCCTAATTTTGTTCATCACATCCGACTCTCTTTGTCCTTCCCAAAACAAAATTACTCCCTTCCTCCCGGATTTATATTTACGATAATATAGATACGGAGTTTAAGAAAAATTATTTTTTGATCGAACTTTATTTGTTTTTTAGGAGAATTATGATATTTTTAGGTAATAAATGAATTATAAAATATGTTTTATGTGTTAGGTGAGAGTAATATTTTTGAAATTAAGAGAACTTTTAATGTTGTTGGTTGATGTGAAATTTCCTTTTATAGGTGGTAAAAATAAGTATAGAACAGACGAAAACAGAAAATGTGAACATAAGTATAAAACAGAGGGAGTACATATTACCCTCATTATCCTACACTTAAATTCACATTTTTTATTTTCGTCCTATCATATTTATTTTCACCATCAATGTTAGAAAGTGTTGATGTTTACTTTCGTCTCCAATAATGACTAGAGATAACTAAAGCTCATCAATCCAATTAACACAATGTTATGGAGAAGAGAAAAAACAATCTCTTATTGATAATATGTAGCTTAAGGCTCAATTGGAACATGCATTCTCACCCTCATACCTAAGATACCTCTATCTTGAGGTATGAAATTATGTGATAAAAAGGTGTTTGTGATTTTATATTACTAACTATTATACATTCTCTCCATGCCATCCCTTGTGTTTATGAGATCATCCTCATATTTGATCCATGGTCTCTTAATCCCACCTCATTTGTCTATTGGAGGAATTATTTGCTAACTAATTTGATGTCATTTACTTTTAAGGCATTTGATTGGTGGAGAGATTATTTAGGTGTGAGGTGCATGTGAATAGTTTGTTATGTGCTTGAGAGTAATTTCTCGCCAATTGTTTTCTTTTAAATTTGTCCGGATGTTTTCCCCTGGATTTCTGTCATGGTCGGGCAAGTTTTTCCTATTTGGATGCCTAGATATCCAAATCCCTTTTTTGATCAGTCAAGTCTCTTAAGCTCTGTCTGGTTTTTGTAGGTTCTGGCATTTTTGTGGCCGAGTCTTTCCCAGTTTGTCCTGCTCACTTTGCTGGTTCGGTCTTCTTTAGCCGAGCGTGTTAGTTGATTAGCTAGGCCTTTTATTAAAAATATTATAATTTTTCATGTTATTATTTTTAGCTTATGCTACGAGATGTTTCTAAAATAATTCATTGACATCATTTTTATTAAGAGTGAGACTCTTATGCCCTCGGGACACACGATGTCCCATATGAATACAACATGGGGACATGCCTTTTTATTAAAATGTGAGTATCATTTATTCTCGGTGTTACAAGTGTTTGCCAAAATGAAAATATATTCCTTTTTGGAGTGAATCATGTAAGAATTGGACGTGTAGCTTTCCCTTTTTCCTTTCAAAATAATAAATTAAATAAATGTAACGAGTTATATACTCCGTTTATCAACGTTAAAATCTATTGTTGCTAATTTTCTCATTATTTTATAATAATTTAAATAATATATTTCTCTAACAATTACCTTTTAAAGTAATTAGAAAGTCAGGTGAACATGTTTTCTTGGTATAATAGTAGAAGTTAAAAAGACATGGTCAGAGAATATGATGATTCCATGAAATTAAGTGGTTGACGAAACACCTTTAACTTGACTTGGATTTGTTTGATCATGATTTATTCGACTCTAATTTTATCATTTGATCACCCAAGTTGATCCATCATGTAAGTGCCATATGATACACTTTTATAGCTTTATCATTCAATCGACCTTTTTTTAATAAAAATAATAATAATTCTCTTACTTATTAAATTATAAATTCTTTAAAATAAAATGTTATACCCGTGAATACTTTGTATATCCGGTGCACAAGAAAATATCTCTCAAGGATATATTAATTGTCTTTACAATTTTTAATTAATATATAGGTAGGGTTTATGTGAAATACATTTACATATAGGGGAAATTTTACATTAATGATTTTAAGGGTATAATTAATGTAATTTCATCTTTGTATTTTGTAGGAGCATAACATAATTATACATATGTCATGTGTTGTGTGGTTCATGGTCTTGCCTTGGGGACTATCTTGAATGTTATGTTATACTTGGTGTATTATCTCTTGTTACATGCGTTAGATGAGTGACATGTGTGCAAGAAAAAAAATTCAATCATTGCCCTCTAGGGTTTAAGCTTTCCTTTTAGGGTGGTATGTTTTATTATATCTTGTATTAATCATCCAACGGCGCAATAAGAGATGTAACACTAAAATGTAACCGAAGAATCGAAACGTTTGGGGCTTATTCTATATGGTTTTTTTAATTCATAATTCTGACACTTAAAAGAGTGTAATGAAACCCCATAGCAATAAATAAAAAAGTGTTTACCGACAAAGATCAAGGATTTGATTTGTTGGAAAAGTTTGTTTCAACAAATAATCATCATTAATTACGAAGATAACAACAAGGAAAATGGGTCGAGAATTGAAGATGAGGATCGGACGGTGGATGAGCGCTAGCCGACAGCAGATCAACGGTGGTGGTGGCGTAGTTAAATCCTTAATCATCGATAATACTACACGTCATCTTTTCCCAAGCAATATTCAATTCCATTCATCATTATAGCAACTGCTGCTGTGCTCATCATCTTTGTGGCACAACAAACCGTGTTGCCAATTAGGGTAACTTAGAAAATGACCCCTAAAAAACTCTCTTTATTTATTTATTTTAATTATCATTTGTAGTAGTATTGTTTAAATTACTATACAGCTATCACGTTAGTAAAAAGAGTTCCAAGGTTTTTTTTTCACTTATTTATCGTAATGAATTTTGTGAAATTGGTTCCACATAAAATTTCACTTCATACAGCTCTATGAGAAATATCATCCTTATTAATTCTTAATAAATTATTATAGTGGAACAATCGAGTGATGATTATTTAATTAGAAGATTATAATAATAATTATTATTATTATTTACCTTATTATTTGATTTAATAATTAATGGTAGTGGCCGAAATGCATCAAAGGGCACGTGAGTTTAAAAGGGAATAAATTATAAGCAAGAATGTATTTTTTTAAAATAAATAAAAGCATGAACATCCCTAATTTTGGTGCATATTTTAATTACATTTTGAAAATATTTTAGGTGAGCAGAATCTTTCAAATGTGAGTGGTCGTAGCACTATATTCACATATTGATTGGACCACGCCATCCGAAAGCTCGATAACTAATTTCATTTATGATTATTCATTTTATTATTCATAATATGCATCTATATTTACTCATTTATCACTGTATGTTTATATACATCATTATGATTATTATTCTTTGACAATTATATGCAAACATAAGAAAAAGAGATATTACGACACTAAATAACTGCAATATATATCTATCATTATTAGGATAATGTGAATGCGTGAATTGGAGGAGAATAAATGGTATAGATACTTATATCACTAATTCATGTTTACAACCGCTCAATTCCTATTAAATTTAGTATATATGTATAATTGATTAAATTAATGAGTACGATACTTGAATGTAGACCATTAATATATCCATAAGGTTTACCAACTGAGGTTGCAGTTACAGGAGTGCAATCGATTACTTATAGTATTAAAGGGAAAAAAAAAACTCTAAAGTCAAATAGTGTATTATATAATTTATCCTACTTGGCACATGTTCTACTCCTCCCATCCCAATGAATCATTCACGTTTATTACTCCATGTTATTTAAGAATTTTTTTTTTCAGAAGCGTGTTATGGGATGAACAAATGTAGGAAGTGTCGAGAGGTTTGTGGGACGGAAAGAGTATAATTTACCTCCTTCATCTCCCCCAACAAGAACGGTGGAATCCATAGTGAGTAGTGTTTCAACTAAGCTATCTTTAATATAGGCAGATGGGGGAGAGATTGGAGTTGTATCCATTTCATTACACATGCAATGAAGAACAATACATAGCAAGACAAATGAATAACAATTAAGGTACCATTAAAAGGTTGGTTTGCTATGGTATAATGAGATGTTGGATCATCCATATCTCCTTAGCATACTGATGGATAGTCCGATCACTGCTGAACTTGGATGAACCAGATGTATTAAGGATTGACATCTTTGTCCAATTCTGCATAAACAAAGTTGTAGTGTTAACATAACACTGCACACAACTGTAATTGATTTCATCAGAGCATTAGTAACAAACCTTTTGATCTCTATAAGCCTCATCAACTCTCTCTTGGCACTCTATGTAACTCGGGAAGTCCTTCCCGACTAGGAAATAGTCTGCGCGACCGTACCCTTCATTTCCTTCCAGCGACCCCATTAGTTCTCCGTAGTTGTAAGCCCCGAACACCCCACTTCTAACATATGCTTTCACTTCTTCAAATCTTGGATCTGCCACAAACTGCATGCATGCACGTACAGTTGATTCTTGTCCTTGTGAAAACATTTCTTAAGAGACTTGAATGTGTAAGTTAATACCTTTCCCTTGGCTCTTTCTTCGCGAAGGCCAGCAATTTCGTGAGCGTAAGCACCGAAGAGGAAAAAGTTGTCTTCTCCCACCTCTTGCCTGATTTCGACATTTGCTCCATCCAAGGTTCCTATTTGGATACAGCCATTCATTGCAAATATCATGTTGCTGGTTCCACTAGCCTCCATTCCAGCAGTGCTATAGATCGAGAGAGAGAGAGAGCGAGAGAGAGAGATATGTCAAGACTCTACTCACATCAGAAAGGGCCCATGAGGGAGAGAGAGATACCTGATGTGTTGAGACAACTCAGTCCCAGGAATGAGCACCTCTGCAACACTCACATTGTAATCCGGGACGAAAACAACCTTAGGAAAATGAAAATAGTACAACTTTTATGTGAATCTTACTTGCAAAGGATGAGAAGATGTTGATGTAAACTTGATTTTGTATATATACCTTGAGAAGGTCACCTATATCAGGATCATGGTTTATTGTAACCCCTACATCAGTGATGAATTTAACGATCCTCTTAGCTTGGACATAAGTGGCAAATGCTTTTCCACCAAATATGCACACTCTAGGCACAAACTTTGCTTTCCTCTCCTCAGCACTCATCTCTTTCATCTTCTTGTAACGATACACAATCCCCAAGATGTTCAACAATTGTCTCTTGTATTCATGGATGCGCTTTATCTGCGCGAAAAAGTTTGTGACGAACAAAGTTGATCACTCGAAAATATTCAAATGGAAGATTAGAAGTACCTGCACATCAAACATTGCATCAGGGCTCACAACATATCCTGTTTTCTCCTTGATGAATGACACGATTTTCTTCTTGTTGCTCATCTTCGCTTCCCTCCATTCGGATTGAAGTTCTTCATTATCAGCAAACTGCAGGATATTAATCATTATATAACAGCAAACTCAAATCCATTTGCACGCATGTTGACACTGGACTTGAATGTATATATACCTTCCGTAGTTCGACTAATTTTTCAGTGTTTATCAGCCAGTCGTCTGACCCTGTCCACTTGGTTATGATCTTACTGAGCTCTGGATTACAAAAGGCAATCCATCTTCTAGGTGTCACCCCATTAGTTTTGTTCTGAAATTTTTGGGGCCATAACTGCCAAGAAGCAATGTAAAATGACATTGAGGTAAGGTGATAGTAGAAACAAAGTAGAAACATTCTAGCCATGCTAAATACCTTATAAAATTCATTAAAAACTTCTTCTTTAACAATTTCCGTATGAATTTCAGCAACTCCATTCACAGCATGTCCTCCAACAACACATAAATTGGCCATGCGTACCAACTTAGGTTGTTTTGGATCAGTTTTAAACATGGTCTTTACTTTCTTTTCGACTTTCACCAGCTCAGGTTCAGGCTTTTCAGCTTCTTTGTCTTCATCATTAGGCTTCTTCACCTTTTCCTCACTAGTAGCACTTGTCACTTCACTGGATTCAGGATCTTCAGTTTCTTCTTCTTCTTCCTTTTCCTCATTTACTTCTTCATCTTCTTCTTCTTTAATTGACTGCTTTGCAAAGCTTTCATGTGACTCAGTAATTGAATCTAAGACAGTAGAAGGGAGCTCGATATTATCCAAAATCCTCATTTGCTTCAACTTATCTTTCAGCAACTCCAGGTCCTCACAACCGTATTCCTCAATTATTGTACTGATAAACTGCATAGAAAAGGCAATATGATGTGACAAAAGAAGCATACATCATGAATCCGATCTGCAAGCAGCCAAATACCTCTTCATCTATCAATCTTATGATCTCAACATGGCGTGGAAGAAGTTCTTGGAGAAGATCCAAACTCCATTTCTCCAGAGCCTCAGGTAGAACAGTGTGGTTAGTATACGCCACAGTTCTGGAGAAGAATCAATAGTATTTTAGATATATGCATACCACTTGTAATGACTAGAGTATCCTATGTAAAATATTAGGCAATGATGACATGTAGTACCTTTGAGTGATGTCCCATGCTTCTTTCCAGCTCAAACCCTTCACATCTATTAATATTCTCATTAGTTCAGGTATACATAGAGTGGGGTGAGTATCATTCATCTGTACAGCAACCTTTTCAGGGAAATTCTCCCAATTCACTGATTCTCCTGATCTCCTCTCAAATCTTGCTATAATATCTTGGAGGGAAGCTGAGCATAGTGTGTATTGTTGTTTCAGTCTAAGTGTCTTACCCTCATATGATTCATCCCCTGGGTATAAAACGTAACATATCTGATAAAAAAAAAGGGAGTAGAGGTTAGAAAACAAACTCAGAGACTAAACAGAAAATGTTAGAAGTGAACGAACCTTTTCAGCCCTTTTCATGGCCTCATATGCTTTTGAATGCTCTCCGGCATTAAATGCTTGTAAGTCGAAAACTTCTGACCTAACTGTCGTTGACCACAACCGGAGGTTGATGGTAGTTTTAGTTTTATATCCTGGTATTGGAACATCATAGCCAACAGCAATAATGTCATCTCCTCCCACCCATTGTTTCTTTCCATCTGGACCTTCAATGACCTTTCCATAAAATTTTACTGGGTAGGTGATATCGTTTCTCACTATCTCCCATGGATTTCCTAACTGCCTCAAAGATTTAAAGCAGTTGGTTAAGTGGACAATGAGAGAAAGACTCCATCTGTCACATGAATAAATGATGGCAGAAAAACACACCTCAAGCCAATTTTCAGCAACTTCCTCTTGACCATCTTTAGTGATGAGCTGCTTAAATAGTCCATATCTATATCGGAGTCCATAACCCCAAGCTGGGTAATTAAGTGTTGCAATGGAGTCTAGAAAGCAAGAAGCGAGTCGCCCTAATCCTCCATTACCTAGTGCTGCATCCGGTTCCTGAAATCACACCCCAAAGAATATAAATTTAACTTAAAAAAACACAAAGTCACACTCTATCTCTCTATCTCTGTGTTTTTTATGAGGGGTGCAATTCTCAGAACATTGGAAATGCTTTGTATATGGTAGCATACCTCAAAGTTGAATGCATTTATTTTACACAAATATGTAAAGCTCATACCTGCCCTGCTACATTTTCTAAACTGTGGCCTAGCTTTTTCAGTGCCTCTGCATAAGCCCCTGTGAGCTCCAAATTCCCAACTGCATTCAATAATGCTCTACCCTGTTGAGAAGAAGCTAGGAAACTGAATCAACTGAAAGCAATTAAACCAAGAGCTTAACTCTTTGATGAAGATAGCACAAACCTGAAGATATTCCATGGATATATAGTACGCTTGCTTTACGTTCATCTTCTCATAGTAATCATAGGTTGCATTCCAATTTATAATGAGCATATCACGAACACTTTCGGCGGTGGCATAATACGCTTTAGGGAGCTCAAAAAGCTCGGGAGAGAACGACGGAGTGAACTCAGCATGATACTTGATACTTGACACAACAGATGCAGAGTCTGGCTTTAGAGCATCTAAGGCAACCCCTAAATCAAATTCAAAATATCATTACTCTTTAATGAACAGCTGTGCACTTGTTAGATAGATTTATAGCATTTCAATGTCCACCATTTCTCCATTATCATAAGCTGTTTTTCCCAGCGCAAGTTTTATATACATCATTCCACATACAAGAAGGTGATGTTTAGTGAAATTCGCGCATACACTAATCAGATATAACAAATTATCTTCCTAACAAAGCAAAGTGATTAAAACAACAGAAAATCAAATCATACGCATTCTAGTCAGGATTTCTAACCTTGTTTCTCTTCAAGGAAAGATGAAGGGTCCTCGAGTTTCTTCTCTGTTGGTTTCTTACTAGCCACATTCTTCACAATGAAGCACCTGCTAGAACTAGTGGAGGGCCATGGCTTCTTGAACGCGAACTGCCATCTCCAGTACTTGTTACTACTGCTTAACAGCGCAACGCTGGAAATGGAAGTATGCCAAATTCGCGATGTTGAAACCTCCATTAAACTATGGGAAAAGTAACCTTCCCCCTCAACACACGATTCTGCTTCTGGGTTTTCTGGGTTTCGGGGGTGGGGGTGGGGGTGGGGTGGGGGTGAGGGTGTTGATCAAGAATTCAAGCAAGATTTGACGGAGCGCTACAATTACAAGCACCAGGGGGGAAATTTGGTTCGTTCGTTTCTTCCAGTGGCCAACTGGACTAACAAAGATATTTTATTCTTTTCCAAAATATCTTACCCCCAATAATATTATGAAACATTTATTTTAATATTTTTAATTATTATTGGTTTATATTTTCAATAATCAGTTAGAACTTAGAAAAGTCAATTACATAAAACAATTAAATTACTGTACTTGATAAACATGGTAAACGTGTAAATTTTATAGGTAATAATAAAAAAAAAAACTCACATAATAAATTTTTAAAAAGTGTCCACTTCAAGAATTTATCCTTTTCCTAATTGTTGAAGTATTGTGTTAATTTTATTGCTAATTATTTGTCGAAATATTCTATTTCTAGTGAGAACAACACTATAGTCCATATGCACTACTCCCTCTATATCTCTAAATTATTGATGTTAACTTTTTTTAATGGAGTATTTAGAATTGATACCACGTGCATATGCTTAGCGTACTCATATGTTTATTATTTTTAATTCAATAATATAAATGTATTTCTTAGTAAGTATATAATTTTTTTCACATTCAAATTTTTTAATAAAAGAAACTAACATAAATTTTGCTAATGAAGTATCTAAATTTGTATATATTAAAATATAAAGTGTGGTTATACTATAAATTAAATTACTAGTGTTAATATTTTTATTATGTTGTGCGAGGCTGTCACGAATTCCTTTTATGTAAAATACATATTTTATTACTCCTTATCAATTGCATGGATTTCAAATTAATACTAATCCTAATATATTAAAATACTAATCCCTATGTAAAATATTTTCTTCCTATTTTATCCTCCATTTATTTTACTAATTACCTCATTATCCTTATTCATTATTTTAGTAAATCACATTAGTTAATTTAATTTAAGTTTTACAGTAATTCTTTTGTCGGTTACTTTATCTATTCAACTTCGGGAGTTGTCTTTTGAACTTCTCCACAGTATTAGATACAGCATAGATACGCCACTCTAAATCATTTCTCGTCCATCCCACCCAAAGCTCCAAAGCACCGACTCTCCGCCATTCCACCCGCTTCAATCATGCAAACGGCTACCCAGACCATCCACGACCCTGGCGCTCGCTCGCGGTATTCCGTCACCCCTTCCGATTCCAGCACCAGAAGGATATATTCGAGGGTATTTACACCGGTCGGTTTTTCTACTGTGTTAAGAAGGCTAATTTTAATTTTTTTTAATTGATCGACATCCATATTTTAATTGTCGACACTACGTCTCCCTAACACCACCGCTCCCTCTTCAACATCAAGAAATCTTAGCTTCGAAGTAGATGATGTGGTACTTGTGGTGGCATTGTCCCGTGAGATACCAAAAGTTCAGTTTGCTTTCGGTTTTTTTTTTTATTAATTTTTAATTTAGTGCAATGATTTTACAGCTCTTCTGGAAACAGCAAATGTGGAGTCCTCCTCCTCGAATATGGGTATGATTCTATTCTCATAGTTTTCTTTTTTATTTTAAATTTAACGAATTTTCATCTAATTCTTGACTACTGACCCATGTATTGAGATACTCTTGATGGTTTTGGATGTTTGGTTGTTGGATATTATTTTTTACATTCTGAGAATTTATCTAATATTGCAATCTTCTCTACTTAAAAAGTACATGAAAGACCAATTGTATACTTTTAAAGTTTTTTTTTTAATAGAAAGAGAGAACGAGTGTGTGTGTGAGTGCGTAGTTCCTGAATTGCATTGTGTGATGCTTCGATACGATCCTTAATGTTGTTCTGAACTAAAGATTGTTGTGATCTGAGGGACAGATGGTTTCATAGTGTTAGGAAAAATCGCCTGTTGCATAAAAGTGAACTGTTGGGGTATCTCAAATTTTGAGGTCTAGAGATTTATTGTTTGTTCTTTTACTTGATGATGAGATATAATGAGCACAATAAGGTTTCTGTGCTGCTCCTATACACCTCTTATGTGTTTTACCTTATGCTTCATCCTACTTTTATTGATCTCCCTAATTTTTCCCCTTAACTCATGCTCAATTATCCTCAATTTTGTGTCTACTTATGCAAGTACTGCCATTGACCCATCCATGTAATTCTTTTCTGGTAGGAATTGAACTGCTTTACTTCAGACTCTCTCCAATTAATTTAGACAGGATCAGTCTTGCTTACCTACCATACATGAAATAGCAACAGATTTTTCTTCTTCCCTTTTTTTTCCCACCTGCTGATTAGATTTTAGTGACACAATTTAATAGAAACTTTTGACATTTTCTTATTATTCTAGGTTCTAAATATGTTCTATATATATGGATTTAGTGATTATGTAAAGAGTCGTCATTTTCTTGGCCCTTTCTAGAGTCATTATTTGTTTGAGGCATCCTAATATTATTCATGTTTTCACACTAAAGAAAATGAATTTTATATATCATCTTCCTTTTCAGGATTTCTTGATCTAGCATGATTACCTTCTTATCGAAGGTGAGCTCTCTTTTTTGTGCTTATTTGCTGATTTATGTTAGTTGCAAATGGAAATTTGACTTGAAAGTTTATAAGTAGATAATGTGACTGAACTATGGAATTTGAAAGGAAGTTGCAATTATAAGCTAAGCACGTCCCATTCTTTCAAAAATCGATACACTTGGAGTAACTCGACCGATGTGTTCTTTGCCTGCATTGAGTTACATAGCAGAGGTGAATTCGCATATTCTTATTAGCATGTTCAGTTTTTCCTTCTTACTCTCATGTTTTCAGCTAACACCATTTTATTGTTTGTAATCAGGTTCTATTGGAGGGTAGGAGGTACCAACAGGCATGTAATAGCTTTATGGATATTATTGAATCCTTGAAGAAGAAACCTAGAGGCAATCCAATCTTCTTGCTGATAGAGGGGGTAAATTTATGTCAATTTCTTATATTTTAATGGATTTGTTATCCTTCTTTTGAGTCAATGGTTTGAATGGTGAGCCTCATTGTATTGTTTCAATAACCTTTTTTGTTAGTTCACTTTGGTTGTTGGTTATTTGTGTGGTGGCTTACTTGAATTGGGAAGAAGATGTTGTGTTTACTACAGTTAATTAAGGGCTAATGTACTTGTACATGAGATTTTCTTTTGCTTTCTTTATGTTGAAATTTCTTGATTTGGATAAATTTTGTATGTTATATTCCAATATATCTGCGATATATAGCTAATGGAAATTTCTTTATATGATTTGTAAGTGACATTTTAGATTTTGATGCAACATCTTGGGCATCTATGGAATAGCCCAATTGGAAGTTGATCATTAATGAACCTCTATGCCTGTTGACTGCTTTGGTTTCTTCATGACTTTTGCATTAGTTCTTGCAACAAGTATGAAGGAGTTTAGGTACTATTACATTCAATAGCCTCCTGTAGAAATTTTTCTTCTTAATTCATTCGTCTTCCAAAATGATATATCACATTAAAGGCGTGTAATGCTCAAAATGGTTGGGCAGCAGCTATTCTGGTGGCTGATGACATGGTTGGCCTCTTATAACCATGGATATTCCAAAGGAAAATAATGCACATGGTGATTCTCTGCAGAGCATACCTATTAAATCGGTGTGTTTATTAGAATATTATTAATTACAAACTATATTTTGACTTGAATTCACTAGCCTCTTAAATCGTTTTTTATTTTATAATGTAAATATCTGTAATGTTTAATTATTTTACATAATCATTTATGTATTCATTCTGTTTATTTTTGTAATTTTTTTTCCCCAAAAACTTTTTATTTTTGTACATTTTCTTTAAATATTTATTTACAACAAACCATGACTTCAATGACTACTCATACTACTATTTTATTTTCTTTCTCTTTCTTTAGAATGTTCTACAAAAAATAATAAAAAAATATATGTTTATGTCATACACTCGATAGGAATTTTATTAATGTCCTTGCCTTTGAATCAAATAAAAAGGTACTTATGAATTTTGTGAAATCACATCAATATTTAAATATTTAAATGAAACTTTTTACATTATAAAAATAACAACAATAAAAGAAATTGTATAGAATAAAACGTGTCGGGCGACGTCTTAAATATCTAGTAGATTCAAAATTATATTGTGTATACACAGTTGGGCCGGTCAAAAAATATTTTATAAACATCTGGACCTTTAAGGGATTTTTAGGGCCTAGTTGATACACAAAACCAAAATCAACAAGACAACTGGTCTGTATCCACTATGAATTATGAACTTGCCAGTACTTTAAATAAAATTATATTTACACGTACTTTTACTTTCTTCATCTTTACTCCATATATTTGCAATATATTAATCACAAATACGTCAGCTTAAAAAGTTTACGTGGATCCATTTAAAATTCATTAGATTTTAATACCATGTAAGAAAGCACATGCAACCAAATAAAAAGGAAGCCAAAAAGACATACTAAAATTAAACATACAAAATTACTCCCTCCCTCCCACTTATTTTTACTAACTTTTGATATTGGGGTGTCCCACATATTTTTACTCATTCAATTAATAGTAAAATTACACTTTAACATCTTAACTACTTTTTACACTTTATTGTATATTGTATTCATCAATCCCAACAATTTTAGGGAGTATTACTCTCTCCATCTCATTTCAATGTTTACAAATTTCTATTTTATGCATTCTATTTCATTGTTTACGTTTCTTTTTTTAGAATATGGACCCACCCAAAACAATAAATATATTATCATAGTTCCCGCATCCAACACTAATACACCTACCCACTTTACATTAAATATTATATATTTTCATTCACTGTTTATTAAAATATTATACTCCTTAATCAACTGCAAGAAGCAAACGTAAATGGAACGAATGGATTATTAATTACTTTTAATTTACGTTAGCACTCCATCACTTTTGAAAGAAACAAGAGAGAGCAGATTTTTCGCGGTGGTGTGTGTTGAACGGTGAACAAAATGGGTCCACCAGATTGTGTGCGTTGCCTCTCATCTTTCTCTTTTGTATTTTCTGAATAATAATAATTACACTTTTTTTTATCTCAAATTTTCCTTCCCTTTTTTTTTTCTCTGAATTTTCTGTGTTTTTATTTTTTTTCTCTACAACAAAGTTTTGTGTCGTCAACGGATTCTCTGTTTTCCTTTCGCAGTTGTTGAGTCAAGCGCCACATTTTCGTAAACTTTATCAATCAGGTGATCTTACATTGCTTTTTTATTCCAATAATTATGTTTTCATGTTATTAGCGATCGCATTTTGTAATTTCTGTTCATGCATTGTGTTTATGTTAATCAGTAAGCGTTTGATGAATTTGAAACATGATGTTAATAGCATACCTCATGATCGCGCTGTTAGTTCATATTAACGAGAATATGATTGCGTAATTACGGCGAACTTTTAGATAGAGCGAGATTAGGAGTTATTAATTGTTTCAAGCTTTCTGTTAATCTTTTGAATTACAATCAGTGATGCAGTCTAATCGCCATCATGATTCATGAGCTTGATTCGTGTTTTGTTCGCCACATGTTTGATATTTTGTCAAAATGTATGGAAAGCAGGTTGAGAAGACAAACTCAACTGAAGAAACGAATTTCCTTCAAAAATGTTTGGGTTTAGGAAATCATCACCTGCTGAACCTGATGAAAAGAAGACGATGGGGAGAAGAACATCTTCTGAACCATCACTCGGATTGCCAGATGACTCCGATGATTATTTTGGTAAAGGATCATCGATGAACAAGCAGAAGAAGGACTACGACAGCATGTCCGTTCAAGAATTGGAGCATTATGCTGTCAATCAATCTGAGGAGACCACAAAATCCGTCAACAACTGCCTCAGGATTGCAGAAGACATCAGATCGGATGCGACTAGGACTCTCGAAACTTTGCATCAGCAAGGCGAGCAAATCCATCGAACACATGTCATGGCTGCAGATATGGAACGTGATTTGAGTAAGGTATCACATTTTTTCATAGAAGTATTATGTTCATGCATGATCTCAGTTATCCTCATTTCAATACTTTAGATCCTCTGAAATTAACTAGCAATGTTATCTATGATCGTGTGACTATATATATATTCTTGTTGTTTATCTTTTAGGGTGAGAAATTGTTGAATAATCTTGGAGGCATGTTTTCAAAGCCATGGAAGCCAAAGAAGGGAAAGCAGATCACAGGACCAAAGACTTCAAAAGGTAGCTAATTGCTTATGGTTTCTACTTTGACAATTTAATGTTACACCTGATATTAAATATGTCCTCTGTACAGATGATAGTGCAACTGGAAAGAGAAGAACCCCTGAGCAACGAGAAAAGTTAGGCTTAGGTCCGGCAGGGAAAGGAGGACGTGGCTCTCGTACGCCTCCTCCAGAGCCCACAAATGCTCTACAGAAAGTTGAGGTATACATGGTATTCTGTTGGATTATTTGAAATCTATGGATAATAGTCTCAAGATTAACTGGTATGAATCTTAATAGTATGAGAAGGCAAAACAAGATGATGCACTTTCAGACCTTAGCAATATATTAGGCGATCTGAAAGGCATGGCTGTTGAAATGGGATCTGAGCTCGACAGGTTAGTCTTTGTTCAGTAAAGTTGCATTCTGATGTTGTGCAGTTGTGGAAACATACAATAGTTTCTTTTGATCATGAATGGATTATAAATGGAAAGATTTGTGCAAGTTGTGTGTTTTGTAACCATTTCAATAACCAAAGAAAAGCTGCATTGTGTGTACAGGCAAAACACAGCACTTGATGATCTTTCAGATGATGTGGACGAACTAAATTCTCGAGTAAAAGGCGCTACGGCTCGTGCACGTCATTTGGTTAGCAAGTGAGAAACTAGATAGCTATAATACAAATCAAAGTCATTTAACCCCTTTTTTTCTGGGGTGATTGCTGATCAGCTAAAGATACCAGGATGAAGTGCTTCTAATCCAAGAAATATTTGTAGTCATTTTTTTTTTTTATCAAGTTGTAAATGTAGGCCTATTTTGTTGTTAAGATGGTGTAATCATCATTTTGGTGTAGTTTCATGCATTAGTGTAGTTTGATTAAATACATGGAATAGTTGTATGTATATTATCATTTCAATTTGTTTGAGATTCCTACTTGTTTCTTTGTACTTTAACCTTGCATTATAGATGAGTAGATGACACTTTTTATTTGAATGACAAATATCTTGTAAGTTGTATAACAATTATAGCTACATCAAAATAACAAACCTTATTAAGCTACTTCATAGTTCATACATGCGTATAACATAATCTAAAACAGTGGGAAATGAATTAGCAATTACTTCACTCTGTACATGGAATTGGAAGTGTGACAAGCAGATAACATCTGGACAGTAGGCAGATACATAGGTGATCTATCTCTATATCTTACAAAGCATCTTGCACTATAACAAACACCACCTTTTAAACAACAAATACCAGAAGGTTTCACACAGTTTTTCATGTCTCTTCGCTCTTTACAGCAATCCATTTTTCTTGCGAAGTAGCATCCTTTTGCGCACGCGAAACAAACCCTATGACATATCCAAGAAAAGCTCCAAGAACCAGTATACTACCAACCCTAATATACCACGATAATCTTGAATCCAACTTTCTTGTCATAGTAACACCTTCAGCAATAGCATGACCGTTTAAGACTTGCCCTGAAGCCATGATCTCCACCACATCATGTACCTCACCATCATGATTTCCCACATAGGATAGGGTAAGTTTCTCCTTATTGGCATTAAGCCTAATGTACCCAAACTCTCCGCCACGATACAATGATCGAACAGGTTGTGGGAAGATCGGATCAGTGAGATGGTCTGCTCTTGGTTGCCAGATTGGTTGCCAATCTTGTCCGGCCATTCCAATGACCATGTGAACAGGGTATGCCTTCCACTCCTCCCCATTTGTACCCAAACTTCCACAAGTGAAGTTGTTCAGAGGACAAAAACGTTCGTATCTATGGACATGACCCCACAACGCCAGTGTTACTTTGTTCTTCACAAGAAGAGGTTCTAGGTGCTCCAACAATCTCTCTCTAAAAGGGAGATCTCTTGTTTCATAGCTTGTTGTGTACATTGGCCGGTGCCCTTGGACAACCACATAAGGCGTCTTGCTTCGATCAATGGACTCCAGATCATTTTTCAAGAACTCATACTGTTTACTCCCAGTAAGGAAATCCGTTTCTGTAGAGAAGTAAACAAAATGGACAACTCCCATATCGAATGAATAATAAAGATTCCTCGTAGCAGGGGCCCTTGTTCCTGTAGGCTCTGATGAATTCCCAGGCATGTGGAATCTAAGACTATATGGCACCCCACATTCTCCACCACCATCTGTTCCATAAACACCGTAAGACCAATCAGGCCTCCAAGGCTGTAACGGCCAATCATACTCATGATTACCAATGCATACATGATACGGAACTTTTGAAGCAATCGGTTCTATCTGATAGAAAAAATTATCCCACAACCAAGAATAGCCTCTGGCATAGCTTATATCTCCAATATGTGAGATCAAAGCTGGTTTATTGCCAATAGCTTCAATGTCTCTATTTATCCACTTAACAGTGGATATACTTTCTTCCTGTATACGCACAAAAGTTGAGTATGGTGTAGCAGTCCCCATGTCTCCAAATAAAAATGCTACCGTTTCAGTTGAGTCCCGCACTGGTGCGACAAAGCTGAATGTTGTGCTCCAACCCCCAGAATCGCTACCCACCTGCCATAATTCATGTCATAAACAAGCATCCTATGTAAAAGATCATCACTTTGAAACAATTATGAACATGAATTTAAACAAACTCAAACACCATAATTCAGAAGTAAAGCATGATTTCGAAGGAACTATTCAATTAAGACACAAGGAGATGAAGCAAAGGGTTTAATTAATCCTGACTAGATATCAAGTGAGTGATAATAGGTCACTGGATATGAACTATTCAATTAAACATCATGAGACACTGTATGCAGTAGTGCACTAGTATCCATCACCCACAGCACTAATACAGCACATATGGATTTAGAAGATATTAAACCAAATACTATTACACCTGAAGTAGCATCAATAACCTCAAAATGTCAATAAACTAGCTAAAATGCATTAGTTTAGTCCATCATCCATAACACATGAACAGTCAATTTGGATAACGGATGCTAATAGAAATGGATTCCACCAAAAGTAAATCTATAACCTCAAAATATTCACTATCTTCCAATAAACTAAAATTTTAACACTTGATCAAAGATAGAAGAAATCCAAAAACTCAAATACAGCAAAAGATCACTGATACATTGATAAAAAAAATTATAATTACATTTACCTTATAATAATACCTCTTTCCATCCTCCAAACCAACCATCACACCACCATGTATAAACCCAGGATCCCTCCATCCAATGCTCTGATTGGCTGGCGCATCACACATATCCTCTCTCTCATACCTCGACACCTGGGTACCCACAACCTTATCCATCTCATTCCGGGTCAGCCCGTACTTCACATAACTGTCCTTCCCATCATGAGTCACGAACATGACTCGCATCTCCCCATCCACGCCAGTCAATGCCAGGTGAGTTTGTTCGGGACCCCGACCCGATTCAAAGACGACCGTTTGGGACTCCGCCAGCAGGTGCTTGGTACCCGGCAAAGGATTATGATCATGGTCTTGCTTTTTCGGATTGATTTCGGAGTCGGACCAGTGGAAGATCCTGAACTGGTAATCGGATCTAAGATTTACTAAAGGTAACGTGATTGAACCCGACCCAGATTCCCATTCCGGCGACGACGAAAGAAAATTATAGCCGATAAAATTTCTGTGGGTGGAGTTTGCTGGGGAATAAATTCCGAGCCAATCGAGCTTAGATGGGGCGTCAATGCCGGACCATTTGACGGTGATCGTGTCACCGGATTTGGGTATGGATCTCCGGCTGACGGAAAGGGACACTTGCGATGAAGATGCGAGTTGAATGAAGAAATGAGAGAGGACGAACAGAAGAGGAATTAGGTTTAACGGGATCATTACCACCTGAATCTCGATCAAGAATTTTTGGAGCTTCGATTTGAAAATCCACTCATGACCAAGATTTTGTTGATAGGTAGCTTTAAATGGCGGAAGTGTAAACGGAACTAATTCTCAATAAGATATTTCGCAATGACAATTTATACAGAAATTTAAAACAGCAGAAGAGTTAATATACAGAGGTTGGTATTGAAGGTATATTCCGATTGGATAATTCTTTGGGCTTCGACCCAAATATTTAATAAATATAAGCCCAACTTGAATAAACTAAAGCCCACCGCCGAAAATATTGCTTCATGATATAATTATTCACTCTTGGCCCAGCTAAAATTTGGACTTGAAGAAAAGCTACTATACATATTATAATGATATTATAAATTTAAAAAATGGTTAATAATTTTAAATTAAGTTTCAACTCACAAAAATTATCTATTTTTAGAAAAGGGAACCAAAAATTGATTGCGATATCCGTAAGATACATATAGATATAAGGTAAATTTATGATACATGTTACAAAATTATGGTTGAACATAACTAGAGGTCAAATTTAGAATATAAGGAAGTGGGTGGTTGATTTTATTTAATGATTTCCACAATAAAACAAGAATTATCTTAGCCATCATATTTAGCATGTTTTGACAATGTAACCCTTCTAGATTTACTATAATTGGTAAAATATTTTTTTTGATACTCTACTGTAAGGAATTAAATTTCTCTACCTATCATGTGTAAATCTATAAAAAAATGTCATACACAAAATGTAAAAAAAAATGCCGTGTCCTTGTCGAACTTTTAAATTAAATGGCTTAATATCCTAATACATGAGTTTTTTCAATCAGAGGAACTCCCCTTCAAAATTAATTAATTTAGGAATTAATTAATTTTGGAGGATGATGATGAGTGGCAAGTCTTGATGAGGGGTTTGACAACTATTTGAAAGTTCTTTGGTTAAATGATTGCTTATCAATCTTAATTGCAAGTCAATTCTTTCTTAATAGTGATGACCCCACTTCTATAAACTTCCACCTAAACCCCATTAATCCATTCCAAATTTGCTCTATTCTACACAAAATTGCTACATCACTCACATGAAAAATTCTCTTTTATAGACAATTTTTTACAATATTTTTATTTTTATTGGAATAGTAATATTTATTTAGTTTCTTCCTATTTTTACCCCTTAATAATATTATCTTCGTCCAGATAGTTTACGTGCATACTAATAAGACGATTTCTTTCATAACAAGTGAATTAATATTTAAATGAAAATAGAAATTTTAACAATGATCATTTGCATGTCTGTTAAATTGAAATTTAATCAGGGTAATAAAATAAATGAATCTTAGATAATCAATATTCACTCTTTTTTTAATCACGATAAAACATATAATTACATCATGAATTTTAAAAAAACTTATGTAATATTGTAATTTTATTCTTGTGTAAATGTTTGGCCTCGTTTAATTATAAATAAATGAAATATAATAATTATAATACATAAATACACAGAATATTCATTCATATGCATTATAGATGCAAATAATATTTTGTCATTATTATTGACAAAATTTTCAACATTCAGTCGACCATGGTTCTAAGTTTCTAACTAGCAGCAGAGCCCAAAAGCACGCACTCATTGTGACCTCACTTAATCCAGATTCACTACCAAAATTAAATAAATAAATAATAAAAAATATATATTTATTTATTTATTTATATATAACTGAAACACACTGTATGTGTAACCTTCGTCACCAACAAGAACACACACACTCTCTCTCTCTGTTTCAGCGTCAAAATGAGAAGTTCTCTCTCTTCAACAATTTCATATCATCACACAATTCTCCTAATCACATATTTTCTCCTCCTAATACTACTAATCTCCTCCTCCCACAACGCCGCCATGGCTTCACGCCACCCTATCCCCACCCACCTCCCGCCACCCATCCGCCAACGCCTCCGCCGCTGCCCACCATTTCCGCCACCGCCCGACGATGCCGACGAAATCGATCCAAGATACGGCGTCGAGAAAAGATTAGTTCCCTCAGGCCCCAATCCCCTCCACAATTGATAAATTGAACCCTCAATTCTGTATCCATCTCCTTCATCATCTCTCTCTCTCTCTCTCTGCGCCCTATGTTCAGGTGGCCATCAATTTTCTTGACTGTAATCCTCATTTTCTGTGTAAATTTGTCACTAAGATCACAAGATTTCGACTCAGGGTTTCAGCATGGCATTTGGGATAAAGACACTGTTCTTCTTTGTTGGTATTGCAGCTTCTTGTTTTTTGGTATATCTTCTGCACCTAATATTGCTATTTCCAAGTTTGTTTTGCCTGGAAGGTTTGGGGTTTAGTTGCGTGGAAGCAGCGAAAACAACCCTGGAAATAGTCTAATTACTAATGTAGTAGTAGTGGTAGTAGTAATTAAATACTCTATTCATGTTCAAATTTTATTTTGATTGAATTCTTGATAAATCCATGTTAGTTCTTACACATTTCTTGTTCATGACCTTAATTTCAATTAGGTAATTAATTCAATCAAATCAAGATTTAGCCTATTGTTATATTGTGTGGACAATTTAGCTTTGATTTTTCTTTTTAATTTTGAAATTTAATATTCAAATTTTTGGGTGGGGATGGAGTCAAGAAAATCCCATGATTCTCATCAATTTTCCAAACTGTAATGGGTGATGTCAAAATTCAATGAGTTGTTACAATTTAAGGGGGGCAAAATGGTCTCTTCACATGCTTGTAGTTCTAAGAACAATAAATGTGATGAGCTATAGCTTAAATTGTGCCATCAGTGAGTATATTGTATTTATCTGCAAATTCCATTGTTGTGTCAATTCTTTAATCAAATTAAATAATGCATAATGTCTATGAAACACAATTCTTGATGTAATTAAAGTATAAAAATGCATGCAGCATGCATAATAATTGAATAATGATAGTATGAAATGGTTAAATTCGAATCTAAGTAGTGTATTATTCATCTAGACAAATTATTATTAAAAAATGAGTTAATTTTCTCTTATAACATAAACTTTCAAAATATATAAATTTTCATTAAAAAAAAGTTTGTTATTTAGAAGAATAACAATTTCTAATCTGATATTAAATGAAATTGAACATATAGAATACGAGCTCATACTAATTTGTTATTCTTTCATTTTTAGAATTACTTTTCGTAATATATAGTATATTAATGTGAAACTATAATTAAAAAAAGGACGTGAAATTGGATGTGAAGTAGAAAAGTCAATTGATAATGAATTAAGTGAAAGGCAAAGGATCCCATGACACACCGATTGGTTGAAATAAAGTCAATAACTGCTTTCTTTCTACCTGAACCTAAATGCTATACTTTTTTATTTTTTTCTTTTGTTTTATTATTATTTTGGTTTAAATTATAGAAACTCTCGTGTGAAACATGTTTTTTGTGAGACAATTATGAGACGGGTTGATCCATTATTAAAGTATACTTATCATATATAGGTAAAATATATATTTGTAGTTAAAGTATGTCAAAAATGAATCATATTATAACATCCTAAAATTATACTTTAATTCATCATTCATCATACTTTACAAAACATACTTTAACAACCATTAAACATATTTTATTTATATAATAGGAATACTTTAACACGTCTCACAAACGGTCTCACATAAGTAGCGTCTTACAAAAACTTTGTCTAAATTATAATTGTCTTTTTTTTTTCATCGTATTAGAAATATAAGATCGTCATTATATTTTTAAATGATGGAGTAGTAAATACCACGATTGCATATCTTGCGTGCAAATTACATACTAGTATTTTTATTGGGCAAATCATCAATAATTGGTTTATTGAATGAAACGAAATCAATCCTTTGAAAAAATATAAAAAAAGTCCAGTTTTTGAAATTTAAGACAAACTCTATCGTGAGACCGTATACGTGTGAGACAGTTTATGAGACGTGTTAAAGTATGTCTATTATATAGATAAAGTATGATTAATGATTATTAATGTATGTTTTCTAAAGTATAATAAATGATGAAATAAAGTATGATTTTAAGGTGTTATAATATAATTCATTATTAACATATTTTAACTACAAATTAGTATATTTTACCTATATAATAAGCATATTTTAGTAATAGATCGACCCGTCTCACAACCATCTCACAAAAACCCGTCTTACAAGAGAATGTCTCGAAATTCAATCATGTGCATCGTTTGTCAAATATTAAAAATTAAGGAGAGAATTTCCGACACGTTACGCTTCTACAACTATTAAAATATATGTCTTTATTGTGTTTTTAGGGTTATTATTATGTTGATATACTCGATACAATATAAATATGAACTTTCATACGAAAAATTAGAGTTTTTTTTTTATAATATATTTTTTTTGAGAGACTATCTTGTGAGACGGGTTCTTTGTGAGACGGGTTAACCCATTATTAAAGTATGCTTATCATATATGTAAAGTATGCTTATTTGTAGTTAAAGTATGTCAATAATAAATTATATTATAACATTCTAAAATCATACTTTAATTCATCATTCATCATACTTTACAAAACATACTTTAGCAACCATTAAACATACTTTATTTATATAATAGACATACTTTAACACGTCTCACTAATGGTTTTATATAAGTAGCGTCTCACAAGAGACTTTGTCTTTTTTTTACCGCAATATATGTTTCACCCTCAAAATTTTGACCGACCGCTAACGTTGATTTCTAATAAAAAAATCTTTTTGTTTCATTTTTGTATAATAACTTGTTTACAATAACAAACTCATATTTTGTACCCTCTCCTGCCAGTACATACCATTTTTTGGGATTAATCTTATGATTTTATTTTTCCTTTTTAGTAATTTATATTATTCACCATTTTTTTTATAATATAATTATGTAGTACACATATAATAATAATATTTTTAATTCATGGGTGAAAAATAAAATGGATAGCTCCCACGTTATTAGAAAGAGCAATTTACACGACAAATGCCATGTCGTCAATCTTGCATTGTAATAGTGAAAAAAGTTCACCATTGCATCTAAAAAATTGTCTAATTTCAAAAGCTCTAACTCTGAAATAGTTGGTTAACTATTCGACTAAATGGTTGGATTTATAATTTTATAGTATTTTTAAAACGAAATGCATCTCATAAATGATATGTTAATCGTTACCGATATATATAATAGATAATTATTGTATAATAAAAATGGAGTTTCATTTTAGTATAATATCTTCTGTATTATACCATTGGATATATGACACTTAAAATACGGAAAATGCTACTATACCCTAGGGAAAAAAATCTTAGGAGTAATGATTGAGGAGTTGCTTGGTTGGGTAGTGATGTAGTATAACGTGAATAGGAGGTATACTCCCTCCGTCTTCCAAAGTATTTCACATTTTTTTTATCCGTCCCTCAAATTATTTCACACTTTACTTTTACTAAATTTGGTAAAAATACATTACAATAATACATATTTTTTACACACGTCCCAATATAATACTTACTTTTTCACATCTCCCAACAACTTTATACACATTTTTCATAATTTTACACACTTTTTTCATTAAATCAACTAAAATATATATTCTCTTTCTTACTTTATACATAAAAATACAAAATTTTCTTAAACTCCGCGCACACCAATACGTGAAATACTTATTGGGACGGAGGGAGTATTAATTTTTATTGTTGATGCTTTGTTGTGAGTGAAAATCAAATTTCCTCAATCACTCCCCATTGATTAAATAAATACTCCCCACCCTTCATTCTCATTATGATTGACTCATTAATGATACATACTCCCTCCGTCTCAGGCTAAGAGGATCATTTTACCATTTTGGTCGTATCACCCAAAGAGTCTCATTTTCTTTTTTGGACATATGGGACCCACCCACACCCACTAATACAATTAAAACATGGGGCCCCCACATTGAAGAATTTGTACCAAGCTGTCCCTGAATTCATTCACACTCCTCTTACGTATCAATCATACCGTTAGTGACATGGAGTACTCCTTCCATCCAACCCAAAGAGGCTCTTTTGCATTTTGCACGTGAATTTAGAAGTATTTTATTATTTAATTTGTAGTGATTAATTGTATTAATGTGAGTGTAGGTCACATATTTTTATTTTATTAGTGAACGTGTGTAGGTTCCATATGTGTAAAGAAAATAAGATTTTTTAAGTGAGACGACCAAAATCAGAGGCGGCCCTGGGGCGGTGCCGGAGGTTCCGCCGCACAGGGCCCCACTCCGGCGAGGGCCCCGATAATTTTTTTATTATATACTAATATATGTCTCAGATATATATTTAATAGTTAATTTTAAAAGTTAAATAACAAGTAGACCGGTTGGTTTTACCCTACATTCTCTCCGCATTTGGCAAGGTTTCGATTCCCCCCTGTCAGAGACTATTAATTGATGTGATGCTGATTTTTAAGACTTAAGAATAAGCGTGGGACAAACTAAAAAATTAAGTGTGAAAATAAATATGAAACGAAATGAATAATTTTAAATAAAAGTCTAAAAAAATTTCGCAATGAGCCCCTCAAAAGCGTGGGACAAACAAAAAAATTAAGTGTGAAAATAAATATGAAACGAAATGAATAATTTTAAATAAAAGTCTAAAAAAATTTCGCAATGAGCCCTCAAATGATAGGGCCAGTCCTGACCAAAATGAAAAAAATATCCTCTTTAAAAAGATGGAGAGAGTATAAGATATGCCTGAAAAAATGATACCTAGAACTTCCAGTGAAATTGAACATTTTCTTGTGTAACAATATTAATAGTATATTTTTCTTTAAGTTTTTTTCGTAGGAGATAGTATTTTTTACTTAATATCAGATTAATTCTTCCTCAGTTCAGAGAAAATATTAAAATTATAACACAAATTGAATAAATTAAAATTAAAATTATTTTTTTTATATATACAAAAGAATTTCCTAATGGGAACGCCGGCTTTTTTTTCTTCCATTTATTTTTATTCCAAGTCCATTGCTGATTGCGCTGGATCCAAAAAAAATAAAAATAATAAATAAATAAATAAATAAATAAGAAGAAAGAAGCACCGACGAGATCCAAGCGCTTTCACGCGTCTTGCTCCAAGTTGCTGTATCATAGACTCATAGTACCTCCGCCCACACTAACACACTCATCTGCTCTGTATGTAATTCCGGTGGCTCAATCCACAATGGCGCCTTCTCTCCCCTTTCTTTTTCATCTTTTTGTCACTCTCCCACTGCTTCTCAACGGCGTCGTACACTGCAAGACCCTTAAGCGAGACGGTGAGTGTCCCGATCCACTCCTTTCCCCCCTTAAGATATACTTAATTGCTTGATTTTACGCTGATTTATTTAGTGAGAAAATGTTACGGTTGGTTTATTGTGATCGTTTGATTGGGTAATTATTGAGTAGCTGTGATTTGTGATATTTATTGTTTTTTTTTTTTTTTTGAGAAAAAAAGAAGAAGAAGAAGCTAATTTAGCTAAAATTGTGGTACTGTTATAAGAACAGATTGGGTGGTGATGTATAGATGCTATGTTTTTACTGGATTAGATTTGAATCTAGTAGATGGGTGAAAATTTTGGAGCTCTTTCATTTTTGTTTTAGGATAGGGGCAAATTTTACTGATAACAAGTGCTTGTGGGTGTTTTTATATCAAATTGTGTTGTTTTGATTTTGCTAAAGTTTGTATGTTTGTGGATGTGCAAATGACAGTGAAGGCACTAAATGAAATAAAGGCATCACTAGGATGGAGAGTGGTGTACGCATGGGTTGGTGATGATCCTTGTGGAGATGGTGATTTGCCTCCATGGTCTGGTGTAACGTGTTCCACTGTGAGTGGAAGTGACTATCGAGTTGTAACTGAACTGTGAGTTTCAGTAAATTTTCCAACTCTCATACCTTTTTCTTGCAATATAAATAAAAATTATCTTGTCACTGAATCATCATACTGTGTTAGTGTTACTCTTTTTTTTTATCTTTGCACTTTGCCTTGCAGAGAAGTCTATGCAGTTTCAATTGTTGGCCCTTTTCCACTAGCAGTTACCAATTTGGTGGATCTTACCAGGCTGTATGATCCTCTATTTTCTTCTGGTGTCATTAAACTATCATTTTACTTCCTTCTTCTCATTTGTATTCTAAATTCTCTAATTTCTTTCTGCAGAGATCTTCACAATAACAAACTTACAGGCCCAATTCCATCCCAAATTGGGCGCTTGAAGCATCTCAAAATTCTGTACATTCCTTTACTTTCTCATATATGATTGAAAATTAGCTTTTGAATTTCTAGCTACTGAAGCAATTATTATTGAATTGTATTTTCTTGCTGAAGATTGAAGGATTCCCTTATATTCCTCCAGCAACTCAATTAAAGCATATAACTACAAAATTCCCATTTAAAAATAATATTGCCCCTAATAAATGTATAATTGTTTCAACTGATGACACTGATACACAAATGAATATGTTGGTCTGAATTGTCCTCCCTGCTGGGAAGAAGTTTAATTTGTGGTCTTGTATGCTGAATGTGCAATATGGGTTTGTTTCAGCTGTTGGCCGTACTGTTTTAACACCCACTATATCTTTTATTGAGTTTGAACACATTTAAAAATTCTAATATCTTTTGTTGATCTTCATTTATTTTTCCACTTATTTTTCCCTGTTTCTAATTCTCTTTTCTGCCTGTGTTTATATTTCTGTCAGTAATTTGAGGTGGAACAAACTGCAAGACTCTATTCCTCCTGAAATCGGTGAACTGAAACAGCTAACACATCTGTGGGTGATGTTAATGCTGTTGGATTATTCATTTCTGTTAAAACTGTTACTTGTGTTGAACACTTTTTGCACAACTGACATGCTTTTTATGAACTCTGCAGCTATCTTAGTTTTAATAATTTTAAAGGTGAAATTCCAAAGGAGCTTGCAAATCTTCCCGAACTTCGTTATATTCAACTGCATGAAAATCGTTTGATTGGGAGAATCCCCCCTGAACTTGGAACTTTGCCAAACTTGCGGCACTTGTAAGATCCTGTCTACCTTTTCATGTGTTTATTTATGTCCATTATTTAGCTAATCAGTTTGATATATTTAATTTTTCTAGGGATGTTGGCAACAATCACTTGGTTGGCACGATAAGGGAACTTATTCGTATTGAAGGATGCTTCCCAGCTCTTCGTAATTTGTATGCTTTGCTACTTTAGGAATTTGTTGATTGGATGCTTGATTTTTTTGGAGTCATAATGGTCCCTAGTTTTTTTGGAGATGCAGGTACCTAAATAACAATTACCTTACTGGAGGCATTCCTTCACAGCTTTCTAATTTGACGAAGTTGGAGATCTTGTAAGTTTTAGTTGCATAGAAATATCTGGTATGGTGTCTCATCTTGTTCTTTATAATTGCAATTAACTGTGTATTCTTTTCAGATATTTATCCTACAACAAAATGTCTGGTGTTATTCCATTTGGGGTTGCCCATATTCCTCGATTGACCTACTTGTAAGTGCCTCATTCACTATGTATATTTTGACGCAATCATATAATTTTAAAATTGCATTTTTGCTTGAAGTAGTGAGTAATTCTGTGCCCAACTGATCTAGTTAAATCTAGGCAGGATAAATAGTCTATGTGACCATACTATGCATGTTAGTGGCAGCTCCTTTTGACCTTCTATGTTGCATTTCCCTTTTTTTAATAGTTCATGTTTACATAATACCTGAAAAGATAAATAGTCCAAAGGTTATGACCCAAATATGGATATAATTATGCGACTTTAGATGATATCATTGGCATTTATCCTCAAACAAATTGTGTTGAACTTTATGAGAAGGATTTCAAATGTCTTTGTGAATCACACCGTCTCTCCGAATCAGGTACTTGGATCACAACCAATTTTCTGGGAGGATTCCTGAAACCTTCTACAAGCACTCATTCTTAAAGGAAATGTAAGCCGTGCATCTTGATTTTATCTCGATAAACCTTTCCCTAAAGAGTGAATCTTTAATCTATTTTTCTCATTCTCGACACAGGTATATTGAAGGAAATTCATTCCGGCAGGGTGTGAAACCTATCGGTGAACACAAAGTCCTAGAACTCTCCGATTCAGAGTTTCTGGTTTGAGCAAATCGGATAAACCTAAGTTTTGTTTAGTCTTTTTTACTAGAATTATTCTTTTGGGTCATATGGATCTGCCAGTGTCTTGTAACCCATATAAACACTATTTTGGGGTTTAGGATCCTAAGTTAACTGTGTATAGATAACTTCATTTTACTGCATTTATATAATGATTATTAGTAGCTTTACTTATCATTTTGTTATTTTTGGTGTTGTAATGGGATGTTGATTTGTTTAAGATTTTGTCTACATTTTCGCTTTGGTTGTGAGTTAGAACAAATTACTCGATAAATGATTGAAAATGAGACAAATGTAATTTCTAATTTATTAAAGAATGATCATTTCTGGACAACTATGTCTATAAACTGATTTTGCTATTATGGATCTCGAATTCATTTTCAAATCCTTCAATCCAAACACAATCGGAATGCTTTCTATTAATAACAACTAATTCTGATATTTCATCCATCTGAGAGTGTGTCTTCTCCCCAGCAACAAACTCATGAACGACGCCATTGATCTCCACCGAGCTGCATCCGGGTGTCTTCTCCACCCCTCGTCTTTTCATCATCTTTCTCATCTTCCTAGCCTCGTCGTGTCTCCCTGCAACTGCATATGCATTCGACAGCAAAACATAAGCACCGCTGTGCCTTTCCAACTTAACAAGCATCTCCTCTGCCAAATCGACATGGCCATGGCTACAACAAGCACTAAGCAGTGCCCTCCAAGCTATAGCTTCTTCAGAGGTGGAACCCAAAATGGGCATCCTCTGCACAAGAGCATTTGCTTCTTCAAAGAGCTTCGCCCGACAAAGCAAATCAATCATGCATCCGTAGTGTTCGATTTTGGGCTCAATGTTGTACAAACTACACATGACATGCAACAGACACAAGCCTTCTTGAGCCATGTTGGAGTAGCTACAAGCAGTGAATAGGGATACAAAGGTCACGTCGTCCGGCTTAACCCCCGACTTTTGCATCTCATCAAACAACCCAAGTGCACTTTCCCCATCACCATTGATGGCATACCCTGAAACCATAGTGTTCCAGCATATCACATCTCTGTGAGGCATTTTATCAAACACCTTTTCAGCCAAATCCAAGCACCCACATTTGGAGTACATGTCTATGAGGGCAGTGCCTAGTTTAACACTAACTGCCATCCCAACCTTTTCCACATATCTATGAATCCATTCCCCAATCTCAAGACAGCCCAAATGAGCACAAGCACTTAATATGCTAACAAAACTAGCTTCATCAGGGCTAATACCACTCAACTGCATCAATCTAAACAATTTCAATCCTTCTTTAAAACAACTGTTCTGCACATACCCTGAAATCATAGCACCCCAAATCCCCCTATCCTTAAATGGGGTGTCATCAAAAACCAATCTTGCTGAATGAACATCCCCATTTTTAGCATACCCAGAGATCAAAACAGTCCAAGAAACAACACAAGGGCAAGAGATGTCATCAAATGCAAGTCTTGCAGCTCCCATTTCATCCACAGCAGAGTACATAGCAATCAGAGTGTTGCCCACAAAATTATCAGACACAAAACCTAATTTGGAGCCATGCCCATGAATCAACCGTCCAAGATTCAAACTTCTCAGATTCGAACAAGCTTTCAGAACATAAGGGAGGGTGTAATTATCAGGACGCAAGCCGTATGCCAACATGGACTTGTAGAGTTGTATGGCTGTTGGGTTTTCATCTTTGAGCAGAAAAGCTTTGATCATGGTGTTACAGATGCAGATAGTGGGGTTTTGGATTCGTTGAAAGATTTTGTGGCCATAAGAGAGGGCTCCATGAAAAGGGAGTGAGCAGAAGGCTAAGATTCTGCTGAGAGCGAAGGTGTTGCTCTCGAGCCCACATGTGATGACCAACGCGTGAGCTTGCTTTAATTGATTTAGTTTCTTACATTTTTCTAAGAGATGAAGACATCTGCTGCTCATTTCCTGCAAATCATCAACGGTGTTTGCTGCTAATATTTCTTACATTTTGGGCAGAGTACATAAATAAAGGAATAAGGTGGACTAAAATGCAATAATAAATAATTAGATGTTCCCGAATCTATATTGATTTTTTCAAATTAGAATGAATAATATTTTTTAATCAATATATATATAAATGAAGAATAATAGGAGTATATATTAAGTGTTGAGAGAGAACATTAAAAAAGAATATTTTATTGGTTAATTGTAAAGATATGAAATTTTCATTTGGTAAATTCTACACTTTTATATATCGAGTAATGTCACAAATTTGAGAAATAATCATATATTGGTATATTAATTTCGAGAACTTTTTTTACTTATTTATTTTCGAGTTGGTGCCCTTAGGGCACACAAAATTTTGCCTTTATTTTAATTTTAATAATAATAATTTCAATTTACACTTTTTCAAAGTACAATCTCGAGTACACTGTCTTACAACATGGAGTAAGTAACAATTTTGGAGTGATGCACTTTGATGCTACATTTATTTTTAAGCCTTGTAACAATATTGAGTACGTGTTCGAGTAATAATTTTGAGGAAATTAATTCAATCAAATAATGCCTTAACGCAGAATCTTTTTTCCTTAAAAACTAATTGTTGGGTATTTAGAAATTATTAATTAATATCCAAGAAAATGACTTATCGTGATGGTGGCAGCAAAGGAATAACTTCTTGTCAGTAATAGAAGGGAACATGTAGTACATTCAACTTTTTCAAATTTTACATTAATAGAAGAAACATCATCATCATATTTCCCAAAAATAAAAAGTTTTTAGCTTTTTTAATTGGAAAAGTGAGGATTAAGATAAAGAAAAGTATGTTTCTCTTGCATGTTTTAAAGATGCAAAATCAGTTGTTGCATGCAAAGCATATCCCACTAGTTGGTTTTTCTTGCCACCCAAAATCAACACCTTCTCTTCTTATACTGCTTCTCCTTCAAATTACCCACCACCAAGAATCTCATGGGAATGACAAACCCTAATTCCTCTCAATAATGGAGAGCTTGATCAAGCAAACAAGGTACAATACTAAATTCCAAGACGTACAAATACACGACGGAAAGACGAAGAAGTCAAAGTCCTTTCATATGTTTCGATCATCTTTTCAGGTCAAGAGTTTCCGGCACCAAGGCGGAGAGCAGCAGCACGAGTGACAGAAAAATACCACCTCAAAAAACACAATCTTTCAGAGGTATGGCAAATGGATATAACGTTTGTTCGTCCCTTTATCATCGATCCTAATGGGAAGTTTCGTGTGTTGCAGAGAAGAAGAGCTGGATAAGAAGACAGCTTTCCAGACAAATGAGTTGGGATTATGACTACAGTGGCTCTGATTATCCTACTGCTGTTGCGGCAGCAGCTTATGCTGTTCAATCGCTCGAAGAATCAAATTCATTCGATAAGAAAGAGAGGGCTCATGGCCAAGACAAGTCCTTGAGCAAGATGAAGAGCAAAGTAGACGAAATAGAGGAGAAAAACGAACCGCTTAAAAGCTCACTAAAATCCTCAGGTAAGAGACATATATGTCATACCTGATTTTGAAACTTTCTTGAACATAGATTGTGGTATGCTATACATCAGATGAATCTTCGAAGACAGGTTTAAAGGATTTCGACAGCACCTCGAGTAGTCAAAGGACACCTGAAAAGAAACCATCCATGAAGAAGAAAATAAGTTTTGCTGACATTGATGAAATTAATCCTGACAACAACAAACCTGAAAAGTTGGCCATTGAGAAGCCACCTGAAAAGCTCCCATCCTTGAAAAAGTCTCCAACTTTTGCAGACAAGCAATTGGACATAGGTGAAAGAAGAAACCCGGTTAGCACTTTGCCCTTGCCCAAGACTGGTCACCCACAGGCCACGGCTCAACCTGTTGAGACAAGAAAGCAGATTGCTACAAAACCTGGACCTGGAGACTCTGCTGCAGATTCTTGGGAGAAAGAAGAGTTGGCAAGTATTAGAAAACGGTACGAAAGTTTCTAATTTTCACACAAACACACACACAGAGGGCGTGTTTTCAGCTTTCTCTCAGTTCCCAAATTAACTGGAGAAAATTCAGGTATGAGAAGCTGAGGGACACAATTGATAACTGGGAGATTAAGAAGAAGAAGAAGGCAAAACGCAAAATCGAAAGGACAGAGGTTCTTTCCATCAATATACTTATACCTGAGAAAATTCATTCTTAAGAATATTCAAAACTCACAATCAAGATAACAAAATTTCAGGCTGAATTGGACAAGAGAAGAGTTAGAGCATTCAAAAAATACCACAGTGAAATCACAAGAATTGAAAAAATCGCAGGAGGAGCAAGAGCACAGGCAGAGGAGAACCGAAGGAACGAGGAGTTCAAGACAAAAGAGAAGACAAATAAAATCAGAACAACTGGAAAAGTTCCCACAACTTGTCTGTGCTTTTGAATTCCAGCAACACTCACTACTAGTAAAAAACTTGTGAAGACTGTGTGTGTGAATTACTATTTTCTGACAAAAAAATCGGTTAAAATTAGCACAGTTCATACAAAACACTGTAACTTAATAAAAGCTGCTTTGTGTTTATTCTGAACCCACAATACGCCATACTCGATAACCAGCTCAGCCAATAAGCACAGAGAAAACACTATATAACGTGTCACTTATACTTTTAGCACTCACATAGCTTGTGAAATTACCACCACAAATCTAAAGATCATACTACATGAGGAATGGATCGCAAAACATAAAATATAAGTATCAGATCATGATAGTTTTAATCTATTCAGCGTAAAATGAATCTTGAAAGACAGGGTAAAAACTAGAACTGAATTAAATTATTGAAGAAACATACAAGATCATATAGCTTGTTGATCCAGTACAACTCTATATACCAGAAAGAAAACAGCGCACTATCTTAATAGAGAATCACAAAGAACGCTATACACAAGCAGATCCAGACATCTCATGCTTTAGGTCATTTGTCAACATTGAGATAGACCATTGCATTAGAACCCACTTAATTTCTCTTGGATCAAAGGAGAGAACTACGAAACAGAATAAGTATGAGCATCACTTCTATAAACTTATGCTCCTATACGAAATCCAATAGAGTACAGCGTGAAACCCGCCAGAAATGAGAAAAATCTACCAGCTTGTTCTAACTCTGAATTTGTCCAGCATAACATTTTAGGTCCTCATCAACATCTTCAGCCTCCTCAGGCAAATTTTTGTCCAAACTTCAGGTAAAAGTTATATAACCATTGCACAAGGTAGAAAGGGATAGGGTTCAAATTCTGAACTCTTGCCCCATCCACTCCAACACCGGATATGCAAAATACAACACCAAAAAGGCAGGAAGCGCAAAGGCAATTGTTATTACCAAGTACAGCATTAGGATGGCAGCACTAGTAGGTATTGCAAACATGACAATCAGTAGAAGGATACCCAATGGAAACTTGGCCAGGATTCTAATGAAAAAGTCAAGGGATTTGTGGAAGGAGACCTGGAGCCTTTCAGATGTAAATCTATCATTGTTAGAACTTGGATGACCGATATGTCTCCAGTTAGTTGTATTAGAAGTGTTATTACTGATAACTGAACTGCATCTTGGAAACCACATTCGCTGATGATCGCTGGAGATTGAGGAAAGGGACTTCACCCTGTCACCATTTCTACTCTCAACCATCCACAGTAGGAAGAAGTTCTTGCTAGGAAACCTAAGATTACCCTTGTAGAGGCAACAAAATGTCAACAAATTGCACCAAGGACAGGAAACAAAACAAGGAATCTTAATGCGATGAGTGGAGAACTTCAGAGAAGCCAACCGAAGCCCCAGGACACAGTTCCTGCAAAGTGTGTGGCCACACCATAAAACATAGGGCACATTCTCAACAATGTTAAATGATTCCCAACATATTGGGCATTCAAGTCCTTCATCTGTGCTAGCATTTGAAGAGGTCTCATCATCTGACATTTCATGGCAAGCTGTAACTAACTCAGTGGTGCTGTTCTTTCGCCCAAAGCCTGGAATGGAATGGGATATAGATCTCCACATGTTGACAATGGATAAATCGAAAGCAGATGAGCCTATGAGATATGAATTTTATAGTAGAGAATTGAGAGGCACTGCGAATTTTGAAGACTGCTCGGCCACAAGGAGGACCCTAAGTCTCTATGCTGGTTCAATTCATGCTTTATTACTTGCTAGAGCAGAGCTAAGTTAACCTACACCAAATTACAACGGGTTAATGAAGTTAATCACACACCTCAAAGGCAGATTATCGTTTGACAGAAAAGGGAGGTTTAGGAGCATAATTAATCAAAAAAGGGGATTTTCCTTCGATCCCTTCAAATACACATTATAACATATCCTTTATACATGGCACAAATGATGATCTTCAGTAATCCCAATAACATGCATTAAGTAGAAAAATAAGCGCACTGAATTAGGTAGAAAAAGCATGAAACCATCCTTCATCACATAGTGATTCAAGAACATGTTTTTTCCGATTACGATTTTAGCCTATGCGTATAGCATTCAATCATTCAATTTACCAAATTAGACACTTGATCGTAAATTATCATAACACAATTCCTTCCATTTCGTACCATAATAAGCATTGAATCCAAAGAGAATCGCGTTTCAGCAGCAAAATCAATTGCAATCGCGTAATATTGAGGCCAAAAAAGAATTAAATAAACTCATTGATTACATCGCCATAATTAATGATCATGATGACATCTCTTCATAAAACCTAGTAAAGTACAAGCCCTTTACCTAACAAAAAATAAGGTTAATCGCAAGACAAACACGATTCACAATTGCAGAGCAATGCCACCATTACAACATGCAATAAGCTACGTCACCACCGCAAAGAAAGAAATGTAACTTCACCTAAATTAACCAGAAGGTTGCATGAAAACTCGACGGTCGAAGAAAAGGGCTGGATTTTGAGAATGGCACCAGAAATTTCGTATTATGGAAGAGTGTTATATTGGAAAGAGAGATCGGAAGAGAGAATTTGGATTTTGTCTTCTCCTCTCTCTCTCTCTCATTCTTAAAAATTACAAATTCTGCGGAATTCTGCTGATTTGACGATGACGGGACGACGTCGTACTCAAAGGCGTGGGATCGTGCAATTATTTGTTTGGGCTTAAAAAGCCCATACACGTTGGTCTGGGATCGATCCAGATGGGCAAATCAATCAAGGCTAGGGCCCAGTATTGTTTTTCTTTTTCTTAGTTTCGAATCTTATCTTACACTTCTTACATCTTATCTTATCTTACACTATATAAAAGGATTTCGCGCAAGAATGGGCCTGTTTTTGTTCCGTAACAGGTTACCCAAATTACACGTGGCACGCTTTAATCACGTCCCTTCACACGTGTTCTGTGACTGGAAGAGAGAGATAACTCCCTCCACCTTCATCTTCCGGTCTCACGCAAGTTTACGGAAATCATCTTTGTTTCACTCATTTCCTACTTCACTTCGGATACGTTTTGAATTTGTTTCCCCTCTCTGATTTCACTCGGTACGGCGCTGCTCCGCTGATCTCATTCGCCCCACCTTCTTCTTCGTCGTATATGTAAGCTCTCCATCCAGGCGTGTTCTGCTTTTCGTTTGTCACACAATTCTCACTCCATCGCGTACGACTTCTGATTGATTCATTATTTGACTAAATTATGTGATAATTTTTACTTCCTTATTTTCGATTCTTGTTAATTGTGTGGTTCTTTGTGAGAAAGAAAAGGTGCAGATGCACAATTTAGTTGATGTGTGGTTTTAATTTTGTTCGTGCGTATGCCAGCCCCTTGAACGTATCAATGTAATTTTCGTGGGTCACTTGCTATGATGAGATTATGTGATAGAAAATGGTAGTTGATTGCGAAGGATTTGCCTGTTTTAAATCATGCCTATGTGATGCTTGAGTAAATGTCTAAGTGAATTTGTGACTGCGGTTTCTCTACTCATTCTCTTCCGTTAAGATTAGTCAGAAAAATTCACTCATACTTTTTTTCCCTTTTTACTGCCGACCTCAATTGTCTCCTGGACACCACTCCACCCTTCTCCACATTGAAGCCATAGAGGCGACTCAAGTGTGCATTAAATCTATCTTTAGGGGTGTGGTCGGCCATTTTTTCACAGTGTAACTGCTAATGCTTATGTGGTTCCATGTTTCTGTTGATTTGAACACAATTATATCTTGATAGACACTACGAATTATAGTGCAATATATTTAGGAAAGAAAAACTCCTCTTATGCCAAGGTTGTTTTCTCTGCGAAAGGCGTATATTAGTCGAAGCACATAATTATTCAGTCAAACAGCTCACTGGTTGGTATTGTGTTCAATTCCAAGTTTGCGTTGATTGACTTTTCTTTCTACCCTGCAGAAGTCTTTTCATAACTTTGACCTTTGGGGTGGGATTAAGAGCTGTGTAGTCGTATTCAAATATTTCTTGAAAAAGAATTCTGAAATTTATAGTGAAACTGGTTTTCTTGAGTTGGCGTTGCCTTAATTAACTTATTTTGTTAATTGCATAAGAAGGCAAAATATCCTGTTAGTCATAGTCATCCTTTCTTAATTTCATTTTCTTGTTGAATTTTATTCAAGTAAACTTCAATGGACTAGAGAAGTTTGTTGAAATTTAACCAAACAAATGAATAAGGTAGGTGATAATTTTTTATGCATACTTACCAACAGGCTTTATCACTGTAAATGCAAAAACAACTTTAAGGTAGAAGCAGCACCTATAGTTTTGCCACCTACATAGACATATTATGCAATAATTCCAAGTTATACAACTATGAATATCTATTTTTTCACTCATTTTGCCTAACCTTTATCTTTAGTCTTCAGCTTTGGGTGTTCAATATTCCCCTGTTAAGTTTACGGTACATTCTACCTAGCATTAGAGCTGTATTTTCAGATATCTAACATCATTTGAATATGTTTTACTTATGTTGCAGCCATGAATTTACACATCCTGTAAATTGGTTTCCATGGCATACCCTCCAGGATCATTACCGTGGAGAATGAAATGGCATGGTGAGTTTTGCTTATTTCACAAATGATGTGTTATTTGGAAAGATGTTGTTTTGAAGTAAAAATTACTGAAATGCTACTTTTTACTGTATTCCAATTACACTCGGATATATATATTTGTCTTGATATTTAGTTTTCTTTTCTATCTATGTTTTCTTGGAAGTTAGTTTTTGTTGGACTACTGTTTACATAACCACGTTATTTATTATGTTTTAGTTAAGCACATTGTTTAGTCAAGTAAGCTAAATTAATTTTAAGAGAGTATCTGAGTAATCAAAATTGAGGATATTGAGTTGAGAAAACTAAAACTATTTATCAATTAAATTTATGTTCTCTTGAGCAAAATATGTAGAGATGTGACTATTCAAAACTTCATTTGTATCTGCTGATTATTGATAGTGATTGTAGAGACCTCGAAGAAGACCAAAGTGGGTGGCACATTACTTCCACTAATTGAAATGTAATTGACATCTATTTATACTGTATATTGTACCTATTAACTAATCTTATTCTTAATTTGTATTAGACACAAATACACTTTTTTTGCCATTTTATATAATAAAGTAGACAAATTTGAAAGTATTATATGCTTTTACTCTTTTGAAAATTGAATTCATGTTTAATTTTGTATATTGGTTGTCTGCTTTCATAATGTGCATTCCTAATATACGGGCTAAGTGTAGGCACCAATGTTTTCACTGTGATGTATTATAATCTACAAAAATATGGGCTAATATACGGGCTAACACTCGTGAGGTGCGCCTACCTAGTATATATATAAAAAGAAGATATCTTGCCCCCAGGGCATAGCTCAAGTGGTAGAGGGGAGGGTGGAAAGGCCTTCCAGCTGAGCTTGGTTGCTGCAGGGTGGGGGTTCGAATCCTGCCTTTGGCATGGATTTGGTCCCTTGCAAGCACAAGTTTAACAGTGAGCCCTCCCTATAAGCCACTTGAGGCACATCCTGCGATTTATCTCCTCCACCAATCCCCAGGGCAGGGGCGGTGGGGGCCCCTAATGGTGGGGTACACCAAAAAGAAGATATCTTGCAAAATGGGCCTGTTTTTTCCCCTTAGCCAGTTGCCCTCCATGCCACGTGTGTCCCTCTCAGTCTCTCTCACCACGCGTCTGATGCAACGGCCCCCACCTTCACACAAAGTTAATTCTCTCACCCCCCATCTCACATCCTGTTCCATTTCCTTAACTCTCATTAAGGCTTCTGTCTCTGTAAAATCGTCACCTTGTGCTGTAACAATCAGGTCACCCTCACTCAAGCGCAGAGTAATTTATGTTCTTAATCCCTTATATTTTCTTAATTTTGAAATGAGTCACTAATTATGCTTTTTCCCTTTGGACCCAAAGCTACGAGAAGCCTTAATTTCTGCTACCCTGGTTTTTCTTTCTTTTGTTGCTTCTCACTGCCATTGTGCTCGTTTGCATTCGGTCTCCCTGTTGAATGGGTACATCCTCTTGCTTAATTATTGCTTGTTCGGGTGTTTTTTTTTCTTTCTAAAATTGATTCTCACTCATCACCACTGTCCATGTTTTATTGTTAGCCTTTTCAAGTGTATCCCTATGTCAGTAATGGCCTGCATTTGTATTTCAAAGAATATATTAACAATTCCGTGAATTTAGCTTATTTAGCTCAAGCACATTGTCTTCATGAATTTTACTTACAATTTCCTTTCTGCAGATGCTTAATGATTTCTAATTAGTGTTGATAGACCAGGGCCCTAGAGTTTTACTGATGTGCTTGATTAGTTGGATAAAAATTTCAAATTTCAGACTTATAAATAGACAAATCTTCAACTCTAATCAATTCTGGACAAGCTATTTAGTAGTACCGTGTAAGATAAGGAATAATAAAATATGTGAGGGAAACATTAAAATTGTTTCTTGGTGTGATCTAAATTCGCTCTCCAAGTTTGTTAATTTTATAATTTTAATTTATAGTGTTTGATTTTAGTAGGAGTAATTTTTGTCCAAATTTAATTATTTTATAAAAAAAGTGCATAATACTTCTTTATAAAAAAGTAAACGTATAGAACAAACTGAATAATTACAAATATACTCCAATTCATCCACGAGATCATATTGTTATGGAGTACATCAAAATGGATCCACACAAAAACACATCACGTATTTCTTAAGTACTATCACAAAATACTACGAAAGCACAAATCCGAAATACAAATTACACATGATTAATGCAAGCAAACACCTTGATCAAATATTGATGAACTGAATTTAAATATTTTCAATTTTAATTACTTATTCAAGAATCCGCCGGCAGCTTTCAGCAAACCTCCATATCCACCTTCCGAAGCTTCACTCTTTTCGCCGTCGCCACCTGCCGGCTTGCTGAATATCTCCTCCGCCTTCTTAATGTACTCTCCGGCGCCTTCAGCCTCATCGGCGCCGCCTGGGAGCTTGCTGATTGTCTCTTCCGCCTTCTTGATGTAATCTCCGGCGTCTCCAGCCTCTTCCGACGGCTTGCTGAATGTTTCCTCTGCTTTCTTGATGTACTCTCCGGCGACGTCGCCAGCCTCATCGGCGCCTCCAGGGAGCTTGCTGATCGTCTCCTCCGCCGCCTTCTTAACGTAATCTCCGGCGTCTTCGTCGCCGCCCTCGGAAGGCTTGCTCACGAGTTCCTCTGCCTTCTTGACGTACTCCCCTGCATCAGTATCCTCTGTTTCAGTGGCGGCAGGGGTGGTGGTGGTTGGGACGGTTTCTTCAGTTTCTTCTTTGACAGAGTCGCCGGTGGGGGCGGCGGTTTCAGCCGGAGGCGTCTTGAGTTCGCCGGGTGCAGCAGTATCGTACTGGCGGAGATAGCCCTCTGCTTGGTCGACGTATTTTCCGATCCCCTGGGTGGTGTCCAGCTTGCCGTATTCTTCGGCAGCGCCGAGAAGATCGGCGGCGGCGTTGGTGGCCTTACCCTTGTCATAGCTTTCCGGCTGGTTGCTGAACTGGGCTTGAGCGGCGGCGGCCACCACCTGAGCGCTGGCGAAGAGATCGGTGGTGGAGGACTTGTTCTCGGCGGTTTCCGGGTGATCGGATTTGGGATTGGCGGCGGATTTGGTTAAGCTGGTAAGAAAATTCATTGCGGAGGTGGTGGAGAGGAAAGAGAGGATTTGGGTTGAGAATTGAGATTGATCTGAATGCGGTGGGGAGAGAGGAGGAATGGAAGTGCATATATAGAGTGGCTACTGTGTGTCGTGGCAATGAGGGCTTGTTTGGGAGTAGGGCCCGGCCCGGTTCATTGATTGACAAGTTGGATAATATTGAGTGGCCAAAGCAAAACCAACCAACACAAGAAACTCCTAGAATTAATTTGATCATATGTTGATTTTTCATGATTTTATGTGAATATTTCACTATTTAATTCAAAAAATGCTACAAAATACTACTACTACTCACTTTAAGCGCGAGAACATTATTATTTAATATATAATTAATAATTATATTTATAAGGTGTGAAAATTTTATATTTAAATGGTATTATTTCTATATGTCTTAAAAAACTTTTTAGAACGGACATTCAAAACAATAAAATAAAACCATTACCTGCAAATAGAGTACAATTATAGAAGATAATTGATTTAAATTTCTCTCCATGTTTATCTTTTTATTAGTCAGCTTTGTGGAGTATTAATAAGAGTATGAACAAAGCATGTAATTGTTTAATTTTTAAGCGATTTTTATAATTTAAAAGATAAAAGAAAAACATCATAATACAATTATTATAATATGCTATAATATAATGAATAATATAACAAAGTGTAATGTGATAATATAAGTTTATTTAATAAATAAAATATTTGCGTGTAAAATTCAATAAAAATTGGAGTTGATGATGGAATGGGATATTTCCCAAAAGTGGTGTTTTCAAAAACCAGTCGACGTGTCATGTCATTATAAAGGCCGTGTTTGGGGACGCGACTAACACTCGCTTTGGAGTAGGGGGACCGCTGATATGATGTCGGCGTGTATTGATATTTTACATGTTTGAGGAGGGAGAAAAGGATATGATTTTTATAACTGCCAAACGGTGAACAAGTGATGTCCCACTGGAGTGACACGTCATATACCCGCCTCGATGACAGATAATTAATACTGTCGGCAAGATTATTACAGGACTGACTGGCTCCATTCGATCCGTTGACACTTGACCACAATCACATCCATACATCAAGTAGTGATCGTTTGATAGATTAGATAAAATAAAGAACTACTTATATAATATAAATAGGTAATATAAAAAAGTAAATTTGTTTGATAGAATATATAAAAATTGAGATTAATATAGTGAAAGTGTTTGGCAAGTAGTATTAATATAAAGTATAAAGTGTAACACTACTTTTATACCCCTTATAAATTTGTAAACTTTCATCTATATCCTTTAATTTAAATATTTATTTTATTATTAAAATTATTTTGTATTTTAATTTATTCTATTGCATAATAATATTATGTGTAAGATGTAATATTATATTTATACCCTTATTAAATTTGTAAATTTTTATTACATTATTTTTAGGTGAGGATGTCTATAATATAATTTATAAATAAAATCGAAAATTATTACTACTATTTAAAATTTTGTACATTAAATTCATTTTTTATTTTAATATTTATTTTATTATTAAATTTATTTAGAATTTTTTTTAGATGTATCAATTACAGAGACGTTCTCATTAATTTTTTAAATTTTATTTTATTTACTTTTATTATTATTATAATAATAATAATTATTATTATTTTATGTTACATTTTTTTAAGAATGTGAACCATCAATACTACGTATTTAAAAAAAATTAACCCTGCGAATAATCCACCCAAATAATAAAACACATAATTTATCTACTTTGATATTTGTTGTTTAGTTTGGAGGGTAGATATGTAATTTAATCCTATAATCTAGTTTTATTGTACAATTTGAAATATTAATACTATGTGTGTTGGCATATAACTATAAGTAATGTGAGTGGAACAGGATATTTTAACGGGCCCAATCATTATTATCGAGCCGTCATTAATATACTCTTTGCTATCAAACACCATACGAGATAGTATTATAAGTATGAAATGATTGTAATAATGGGTATCAAACGAGCCCGTAATGGGTTACATAAACTTTTTTTTTTTTTTTTAATAATCATACTTTTAGTGAAAATGTTATAAAATGTCAAATTTTATCGATATAATTTTGACTTAGTGATTCAATAAAAATAAATAATTCGATTGTATAATTTTATGACTCAATTGTACTCTCTTCGTCCCAAAAAGTACTTCACGTATTATTCTGTGCGGAGTTTAAGAAAAATTTGTTATTTTATGTATAAAGTAAGAAAGAAAAAAAAATATTTTAGTTAATTTAGTGAAAAAAGTGTGTAAAGTTGTTGGAACCTATGGAAAAGTAAACATTATGTTGAGATGTGTGTAAAAAGTAGGTATTATTGTAGTGTATTTTTTATCACTTTTAGTAAAAATTAAGTGTAAAATACTTTGTAGGACGGATGGAAAATGAAAGTTTGAAATATTTCAAGAGATGGAGGGAATATATATTTGTGACTCAATTATGGAGTACATATTCTTATAATTCGACATATTCTTATAATTCGATTATACACATTTATGACTTAATTGTAAATATTTGAGTCCATTAATCTTTTAAAATTCAATTAAGATGAGTTGCATATATTTAAACATTTTAATGTAAACATGAGTCATAATTTCATTTTTTTTTTAATACTCAATTGTCCACTTTGTGTAAAGCCCTTCATACTATTTTGTTTGTTCATAAAGGGAGTTATTTATTTTTTCATGTAAATTATTTATTTGTAATTGGACAGCGGAGGAAGTACATACTTCAATCGTTCCTTCATAGGTATAGAATGGGGATAAAATAAAAATTAATACTAATGTTTATAAATATACTTACGATAAATTTAAGTAAGAACATGCATTGAGTAGGACTATTTAAGGGAAGATTTTCATGAATAACAAGTAGTAACATTTAAATTAATATAAAATTTAATAGTGGTGTAATAAATTATTTTATGAACAGTTCGTATTATATTAAAAAGTAATAAAATTTTAATGAAAAATAATAGTAATATTTTTCTTAAAAGATAAAAACACTTTTACTAATAAGTATTCCCCATAATTTTAAGATTTCGATGTTAAAAACAACTAAAATTAACATAGTTTTTCAATACCAGATTTTAAAAACTAAAACAAAGGTTCAAAAGAGTTTGGAATACAATTATATTAAGACGTGTATAATGTGCATGGTGCTATGTAGAGAAAATATCAATTTTGGTCCTATATATTTGATTAAATCTAATTTTAGTTATCTAACTTTTAGTAATTTTAATTTTAATCATTTTAGTTTCAATTTTGGTCTTATAACTTTTAAATTTTCAATTTTAGTTAAATAAGTTTCAAATTTAGTCATATATCTTTTTGAATTATCAAAATTAGTCATGTATCTTTTGAAATATGATATAATTTATAATAGGACTAATTTTGATAATTAAAAAAGATATAGGACTAATTTTGAAACTAATAGGATTAAAATTAAAAATTTAAAATATATATGATTAAAATTGAAACTAAAAGGATTAAAATTAAAAATACTAAAAGTTATAGAACTAAAATTGGATTTTGTCAATATATATAGGAGAATATTAAGATTTTTTATTTTCAATATTTAGTGGGACAATTTTAAGGGAATCGTCAAACATTAAAGATAGAGAAAGTATGATTGGTGAACATTGATAAGCATTTAAATCACCTCCCAACTAGCTAGAAATGAGATTATAGATGGCCTATAATGATTTAAAACTGTCTTAATTTGTTCTATGCGACCTGAGTTTATTATTTCAAAAGTTAAAAGTTCAGTTTGAACTTATCCGATTACATTAAATAAATCAAATTTCAATTTTATTCATCTCACAAACATAATTTTTACAAGGGAGTTTGTGAAGTTACATTACAATTCAGGCTTTAATTAATTAACTATTAAAATAGTTTGAGCTAAGCTCAATTTATTGAAAAAGATGAAACTAGTCATACTTTAAACTGTTTGATTAAAAATAACTAATCTAATGACGGAATAAATTTTAGTGTGACTGACTCAAAAAATATAATTAGTGAAAATTTTTTAATTGGTGGAATTGTGTTGAGATATTTATAACAATCATATTATTTCTTGTTGTATTTATAAATATTATTTGCCTCCTAAAAATCATACTACTAATTTTATTTTTCTTACCCAAGTTGTCACAGTGTCAAAGCAGTGAGATATTTTAAATTTTATTTGTTTCAAACTAGATTTTTTTTTGTTGCATTATTTACTAGTATTAAGTTATGATTAAATTTTGGGTGGACTTTAAGTGACACACCTTAAATAAAGAGTGACACCCATCACTTTCAAAATCACATGATGGGGCCATTAGTCTTGAAGGCTTTTTATCATTCAACACCATTTTGTTAGTTACTTTACAATTATTATGCTTTTTCTAAAGAAATATTAGTTGTGATTTTTATCCATCTATATCTAAACCTAATTTAAGTGATTGCCGATTTTTTTTTTCTTTTAAATACAGAAATATAGAGGTTGAAATCTCCCAACCCATTTTTTAGGGCATTTGATATGTAAATAGAAAATAATGCCCTCTACTGAATTTTTCCATGTGGGTTTTCTCGTAGACAAGCACTTGTGTAAGTCAGATTCACGATGTAAATTCTATAGTCCCTTCTTCCAATCCTATTATATATATTAGGATTTAAATTAAAGGAGGTCACATAGTTTAAAAACCCGATTCACATTAAAAGAGGTCATAAAGTTTATATCGTAAACCTGATTCACAATAGACTATCTTAATGGAGTTTTAACTTTTAATGAGGATTTTCGGCATACCGAATCTTCTGCGCTATTTTCGTGCATCATCTCCTGTGCCACATGTTAAGTGATTGACACGTAAGAGGGGAATTAAATCCAACCATTGCACCTAGGGTTTAAGGATTAAGGTATAATTTCCTCTCTCCAACGTGTCGTCCATCTAACGATTTGACACAGAAGATGATGTACCAAAATGACACAGAGAATTTGAGTCGGATTTTCGGAGTTGCTTCGGGCACCTGTTATGCCATGCAGTTCTTTTCATTTCTGGCGCCTTCTTTGCCGGCTTTCTTCCGTTTTTTTTTTTTTCGGTTGTTTCATTCTTTTTCTTTTCCTTTTTAATAAAGCTTAGTTAGATTATATATATAAATGGAAAAATAAACTAGTAGCAATTTAAATTGAGATTTTTAATTGTGGATGGAGTAAGTAATGACCTCACAAAGAAGAGATAAAATGGAAAGTGATCAACCAATAACCATATAATTGAAGTCGTGCTGGTCACTACTGGCCACGCTGGCTCTGTTAATGGATTTAGATTCTTGTATAAAATAAAGGATTCAGATCTTTAAAAAGAAAGGGTTTTTAACCACACAAATAAATAAATAAATAAAATCCACTATTTATACACACAAAAATGTAAGATCCTTTTGTTGAGGAAAATAAAATCCACTATTTATACACACAAAAATGTAAGATCCTTTTGTTGAGGAAACGAGTTATTTTTATTTCTTGTCCACATTCATTGTATGTGTTGTATGTATTTTAGGCATTGATCTGATTTCCATGATTTACGGAGATTATGTAACAACTTAGTGTATATAATACAAGTCCTCTCAATCATCATGCATTCTGTGATGATCCAATCCCATCCTTAATAATTGCACTGTGCAATTCTTCGAATAATAAATCTTGGTTAAGATTATCTGATCATTAGTGAATTCCTTTTTCTTGATCAGAAAAGATTATTCTTTTCTGATACAAGTATTTGCTTCTTCAAAAGTACAAGTCATTTGAAAAAACCTAATACCGTATTTAAAAAATTACATAAAATAACAAAAGTATTTGCTTTTTTTATAAAGGAATTATTGATAACTAAAAGCACCATTCAAAACAAAATTTAGTTTCCATTACATTAATCCAAAGGAACCTACCTAAAGTCTAAAGAAATGTTTTTGAATTCCCATGCAGAGGTGGCAAGAATCGCCAACATTGGTTCCATGCAAGATGTTGCAAACTGCACTGTGCTTGTATGTTTGATGACTGAACGCCAACATTGTTAGCCATGAAGGTGGATTCTTGAAAACGAAGCATTCGATATTAATCTCTGTCGTGCTCTCTCGAGTTGCCCTGATAAAGTTTTTTCCTGTCGAAGATCAAGATGCAATTCCAGTCATTCATAATGCAAATCAAGTGGTTCTCGCTACGTATGAATCACATTCAGATGATTGGAATCCATAGAGATGTACCTGATCCACAAATTAAGGAAGAATTGCAGCTTTTCATTCAACTCCAGCTTTCTCCTTCAACATTGAAATGAACTTATCCCTTTCCTCAGGAGACATAGCTTCAGCCGAACAATCTCCAACTCCCCATTCAGCTCCTCGGATGCAATATTTATCAAGAGTTGCTTGTCGGTTTCTGAAAAACACCACTATAGTAAGAGCATATGAAAGAAAATCTTGACTGTTTTCTTAAACTATAGAGATAAATGGGTGAATATCTACTTTTGCTTGTTTAACTCAGTCTTCTCGAGCAACTTTTTGAGGATGGGTGACTCCTTAAATCTTGCATCATTCTCCGCATATTTTTTTTGATTCTCCTCTAGATGATAACAAAGATAACACATTAATTAGAGAGAAACACATCCCATCAATTGCTGCAGCTAGTATGAAGTATTACTAGAAAGTGTACCATTAAAACGAGAGAGAAAATCAATCTGAGGCAACTGAGGACCAGGAATTGATTCTAAACCGGAGAAGCCCGAAAAAAGTCCAGCATGAGCTGCAAGCCAGATATTTTAATAACTTCTGGCTCCTATACACGCCACGATTATTGCAATTTACAAGAAACAAAAGCGAAAAAACAAAAACCACATCTTAATTAGCTAACTTTAGGTAATGTAAAACAAAATTAGTCAGTGGTCTCATATAGTCACGAAATAACAACAGACGGTTGAAACTAATCTGAACATTCTAATTTCTGATTTCTATAGACATGGTTCGGTCCCTCATCCCACTACAGCAGAATAACAATTATCACCAAGGCTTCCTTAGCAGCTTAGAAGTAATTAAGCAAAAAAAAATTCTTCTGATATGCTTTTTAATCATTCATGTAATTCAACTATCCAGGTTAGGCATACATGAAGAATACATTGAATATACAAGAACTAAGGAATAACTTCAATAATTATGTGATATCAGTTAGCTCCATCTTGGCAGCTCGCCTATTGCCTATATTTGCGAGATCTTCTATTACATTTTGGTGATATATTTTCTCTTACGAACCGTACGTTATAGAGAAAATATATACCCTAACAGGAATATATATATCAACCATAAGGGAAATTTTGCCATTTTCCTCCGGCATATGCGTCGCTAGGACATGTCACTTGTCCTGGCACGTGTAAACACAAGATGTAACACCAAAGTATAACTGGGCATAAGGCTGATTTATTTGGCTATACAGAATTGGTCAATTAGGAAATATGATTAGTTAAAAATCAGATAAATTCGATTATAAAAATTAAGAATCCGGATTCCAAGCTGCAACACGCAGAATTGAATAAATTATGGAGTAGAAATTAGAGCATTTCTTCCTACAAATTCTAGCTAGCTTCATACTTACTGTTCCCAGTAACTTGCATTCTCACATGAATCAACTCCAAAAACATTAACTTTAACCAATTTCCAATCCATCGCCAAGTAATGATTCAAACAACAGACACAAATTAAACCTCACACCATGGACAAATGCACACATTTTCTAAAACCATTCCGAAATCCCAATTCAGGACACAGAAAGTAAAAAAAAATACTCAAATACGAACCCAAAATAATTGCCTATGGACAAATCACCTGGATTAGAGAATAAAACAATGGCAAGAGACGCAGCAAGAGGAATCACAGACTTCTGAAACACAATCTGTACATTGGCCAGTGAGTAAGAAATTAGTCCATGGTTTCTGGATTTGGAAAGCTCTGATTTTCTGCCGCACGAAATAATCCGTTGCATTTCTCGATTAGAAAGAGAAGAGCAACTGAATTTGCTTGAAGAAATCAAATTTGGCGGTGATGCCTTCATGGGAGAAGCATTTAGCAAAGAGGAAAGCATTGGTGTTCGATAGAAAGTGATAAGAAAATTGAGGAAGTTAAAGCAAATTAACGGTCGGTAATGTGTTTGCTTCTGAAGAATGGATGTCAAATTAACTGCCGTTAATGGTATAGCTGCAAGCTTTATATTACAAATTACCATTCTGTCCACATCGACTCGAATTTTCTTACTCCTATATTTTACTCTTTTTTTTTCATAATATATTAATTCGCATGTGTTTGATATCAAAACTCAAAAGATGGAGTATGTTTTTTTTTTTGCCATGATAATTATTCGAAATTAAAGCAATATAAATGACAAAATAATGAATTTGAAACTTCACAACGGTTGATAATCAATTTTTAATCTTAATTTGGTAATAATCAAGACTGACTAAACACAATAAATTATCAGAATAATTAAAAGAGTCGTTGATCAGTTGGGGTGAGAAGTAGTGTAGCTAGTGACACGTAAATCAAGTTAGAAATAATGTTAGGACTATTTATAAGCAAGGAAGCATATAGTGAAATTATTAACCCTACAGTTATGAGCATATAGCTTCCATGAGTCAGTACTTTCGGGAGTTGGCATATCAGCCAACTGCCAAATACACTTGGACACGTGGTAAGATATTATTTAACATAAGAACTAGGAGTAATTCGGTTGATCGTTCAGGTTACTACATTGACAAGTAACATGATACGATGTTGCAATAAGACAAGAATAGCTGTTGAACTGAACTAATCGAGTTGAACCACTTTAGTTGAGGTTGATTGAGCTGAATTTGCTAATTTGAATCAGACGTGTTCAACCACCTAAGCTGAATCAGCAGATTTTGTACACTGATTGAAGATGTATACCGTACTAATTAAGCTAGCTAAAGTTGCATTATATTTTTATTTACCCTTTAATCCATTCAGATAATTGCTAGTTAGAAACACCTTATCCACACAATTAATTCAAAAAGAAAATAATAAATAAATTATTTGAACAAAATTTAAACCTACAAAAGACAGAACATTAAAATCATACTAAAAGACCTTTAAATTCAATAGAAAAAAAAACGATGATAAATTGAAGGAACAAAGGGTCGACGTGGAATTTCCATAAAAAAAATATAGAGGGCAATTCTGTCAAGGGGGGAGAAAACGACAATCGTTCAAATAATTGGTATTTATAATCCAAAAGAATATATTTAAAAAAAAATAAAAATTCCACTACAACCCGTCGATTTTCTGCCAACTTCCTGCTCATCGTTTTGCCTCCATTGAGATCTTCTCTATCGTTCTCTCTGGATTTCGCTGCGCTTGAATGCCTAAGCCAAGGTATTTCACATTGTTTAATACGGATGGGTTCGCATACATAAGATGTGGAGAGATGCCGGAAAATTTCCGAGTTTCTTGAAATCTTGATTCTTGTCTCAGATTAGGTTTGATTTAATTTTTCCTTACGCATTATTTGCATGTAAATGATTTATTCTATGTCGATTTCAAGAACTCGAATTTTATTTGATTCAACTTGCGCTGGTGGCGATGATTTGTGTGCTTTTAATATTTAAAGCTAGTGATGCCTGAAAGAGCTTCAAGTTGTTAAGAGTTATTATAATTAGTTGATATTACATTATCTTTGGGTTGAATGAAACTATTTACGTTGATTGAAAGAGTAATTTCTTTTTACTCATGATACATTAATTGTGGCGTATATTTGGGCTTTAAATTTCTGTTTGCGTGGGGATTTTAGTTTGTTATTGTGGAACGTTGTGGTGGCGTTGTTGGGGGGGTTGACGTGTTATCTTATTGTAGCAGATTTGGTGATAGCGACATTGTGGATGCGTAGTTGAGGCGCTAGAGAGCAAAGGAGGAGGAGATTTGATTCTGGGTGGTGAATATGTATCGGGTTGGAGCTGCAGTTGCTAATCGAGGGGGATTGCCAACAGATAGTGGGGATTCTGTAGTGACCCTTGATACAGTTCCACGGTGGAATGATTCTGAGTTTAAATACTTGCATGAGAATGTAGATCATGATTTTCCGAATTCATATTTTCCAGACCCTTTGACATCTACTGCTGAGGGTGAGAATAATAGGAATGGAATGTCATCTAGGTTTTTGGTGGACCATGAAATTAACTCAAAGATATATCTTTGGAGGGGTGACCCTTGGAGTCTTGAGGTTGATGCAGTAGTGAATTCAACAAATGAGGTGTGCAATTGATTAATTGCTATGGTTGCTTTTGACATGGTTGTTTTTTCCTTTAATAGAACACATGTTTCTTCATGATGGCAGAGCTTAGATGAAGCACACAGCAGTCAAGGTTTGCATGCTGCGGCTGGTCCCGCCCTTGCTGAAGAATGTGCAACACTGGTACACCATATAAAATATTGAGATTAAAATTTGCATTATATGTTGCTGGAGTTCTTGATTTGAATTACATGTGAATACTGTTTTTATAAGATTTTGATGATTAGATATCTTTGGGAATAACCTTATGTTGCTCCATTGGTTGACTAATGTGTTGATTGTCAAATAGAAGTCCTTGGAATCAAAAGCTCTTTGGTAGCAAACATGTTTACGAGCACATTAATAAATCTAGTCATGTAAAATAAACAGCAATAGAATGCTTTTATGGTGCTCTCATTAGTTATATATGTGATCTGATTGCATTAATTTTATTTAAAATTAAAATGTCTTATGACTTGGAAAGAAATTTGCTCTGTCTGTATATGTTAGTGGTGGTTCAGTCTTGGAGACATGTGTCTGGCTACAGAAGGTAGAATCAAGTCATCCGGTTTTAGAATTTTTCTGTGTAGAGGTTATACCATGTTTTGTATGGCTACAGAAGGTAAATATCAAGTTTTATGATACAATAAATTGTTGAAAGATCTTTAATTCATGCGTGTAATGCATGCTGATGATTATAGGGTGGTTGCCGAACTGGGATGGCTAAAATTACTCTTGCATATGATCTTCCTGCAAGGTAATTATCTCAATTACCTTTCTTAGCCTTCAGATTTAGAAATGAAAGATGCTTTGGATATATATGCCTTCACACAAATATTTGATAGCTTACCTGAAGAGTGTAGATTTCTCACAAATTTTACGTGATGGCTTTCCAGCATTTGTAATATTCTATCTACACTTGTGATATTAATCAAAGTCACATCACATAAAGACAGTTTGATGTTAATAATATGTTGATACTTGTTTCTGGTATCAAATTAAAGCTAAGCATTTTTTATTTTATATCCAGTTGCTAAATTCTTACTCAAATAAAGAATTTATTGCAATTTTCAGGAGGATTATACATACTGTTGGTCCCAAATATTCCGCAAAATATCATACTGCAGCAGAGAATGCTTTGAGTCACTGCTATAGATCTTGCCTTGAACAGCTTATTGAAAATGGGTTGCAGAGGTTTTCTATAGCAAACATTGAATCAAGTTATTTAATTATCCTCATCATCATGGATTATCTGTAACATTAAGCTATTTAAATACAAATGCAGCATTGCAATGGGCTGTATATATACAGAAGCCAAAAATTATCCACGAGAACCAGCTGCTCACGTGGCAATAAGTAATTTTTTTTTTTTATAGTTTTCTATATTGCCATTGAAAATTTTCGATTTCTTAATTGCTTTAACTTGTTTTATCTGATCCTGAATCACCCCTCCCCATTTGAATAGGAACTGTTAGGCGATTTCTTGAGAAGCAAAAGAATAATATATATGCGGTCATATTTTGTACCACAACATCATCTGACACAGAGATATACAAGAGGTTTGGCTTTTGAAACTATCATCTAGTAATTTATATGATACACACAATTATATTCTGACACTTGAAGATTTACATTCCTGTGCTGCTCCTATTGTAGGTTGCTTCCACTTTACTTTCCACGGGATAAAAAGGAGGAGGTGATAGCAATATCAAAACTTCCTGCTGATGTTGGAGATGAAAATGGTGAGACAGTGGTGGATGAACGAAAAATCAGAATAAAGCCCTTACCTAAATCGAAGAAAGCGACTTCTCCAAGGGTTCCAGAAATTTCTAATGATATTCCAGTCTGTGATGTTGGGCTGCCAAGAATGTTAGTGATGCATGCTACACTTCCCATCTCTTTACATCAATAACCACATGCAATCACAAACTATATAGTAACTCTTTATTCATTGGTGGTTTTCCTAACGTGTAGTGTATGCTCATTATGTTCCTCAATTCAGTTTGTTCAAACCGTTTTTCTTGTTATTACTCTCTGATGACATTTTAACAAAAACAGCTTCTAATTTCTGGATATTGTTGTAAGTATTATCTTTCCAGTGAAAACTTCTTGATCTAACTTGAAATTTATTTCAAACAACTCTTGATTTTCATCCATTTCGGCATCTTTCACTCATTCTGGCATACATATTTCCATTATCATTATGTGTCCATAGAGTCAATGTTAATTTTTATGCTTAAATTATGAAGCAAACCTATCCTAAATATTTATCCATCTGTTTTGAAGTCAGTTTATGCTCTAATAAAAATGCTTTGCCTCCCGTCTATTGGGTTTTCAGACTAACCTCATGATTTTTGCGCTTTATATAGGAACTCGTCATTCCTAGCTTCTTATCTGGATCCTGCTTTTATGTCCTTGATCAAAGATCCAGACCAGAGACGCTTAGAACAGTGGGAAAAAGCTGCAGAAGCACGACGTGGTTGGGATTTTGCTAAAATGCTTGGATATGGTGACCTTGGGGGTCCTCCCTTGTCTTCTGCTGAAGAATATTCACTTCATTCCAGATATCTAGCTAAAGCAAATTCACTCAATCTTCAAGAAATTGCTGAAATGAGAATAGTGTAAGAAATTGTGAAGTACTTTCATGGGGAATTGTTACTTGCAGAGCCTTCCACAATATACTTAACATGGACAGTTATACTTGCAGATGTTAATCTTTGCTGATTTTGTGAATACTTTCTTGATATTGATACGCATTGCATTTGTTTCTTTGATAACTTGATGAAATTTTTGGTAGTCCATGTCTAGCCTGTAGATATGATAGATATATTGCAGTATCTTAATATTACTTGTAATAGCTTGACTCTAGTTAAACTGAAGACCTTAGGATATGACTGTTGGTTCTGTTTTCTTCCTGACTTTTGTAAGCCTTTTGATATCCGTTGCCTATATAAGTGTTCAAATACACAGAATATGTGATTATTCAGTCTTTTCTGTGGGTTCAAGGTATCCCATTTCGTGATCTAATTATGGGGTGGTTTTTTTCTATAAATATTTTACACACTATGATAGACTATAAAACTCTTACATAATAAAAGTTATAAAGTGATCATTCAACTTTGAGATTAAAATGGGTGATTTGTTTTTGTTTTAGTACATAAATTGCAATTATTTTCTGATTTAAATGCATCAACATCCAAATCTTAATTTATGTCTTTTTATCTGTTTAAGTTATCGTGGTGGGGTTGACAGTGAAGGTCGCCCAGTGATGTTGGTGGTTGGAGCACATTTTCTGTTAAGATGTCTTGATCTCGAACGGTTTGTGCTGTACGTAGTAAAGGTGAAATTTACAGCTGCTTTCTGTTATGTGTCCCATTTAACTTTGATGGATTCACTCTATTGTCATGTGAAGTCTCAGAGTCTTGCTCTAGTGTTTCTTGAGCTTATATTTATCTGATTTCTTGTTTTCAGGAGTTTGAACCTGTGATACAGAAGCCTTATTCTATCGTTTATATCCACTCTGCTGCATCCTTACAGCTGTGAGTATTTCTCCTCAACATCTTTTTCTCTTGACACCATTTCCAATACTGCACGTATTAAGTAGAGCTTCTTTGATCTAATAAGAGTATGTGTTTTAATTATTTTTTCATCTTAGTAGTGGACTAAATTTATTTTAAACAAATATTTGATCCAACAGGCAACCTGATCTGGGCTGGATGAAGAGATTAGAGCAAATACTTGGTCGAAAGCACCGACATAATCTTCATGTATGAGCTTCCTTTGATTTTCTACCCTGTTGCTAATTACATACATTAACTGATGTTTGCTTCACGATGTAGGCAATATACGTCCTTCATCCAACCTTCGGATTAAGATCTGCTATATTCGCAATGCAACTATTCGTAGACAATGTGGTATGTGTAATTTTGAACAGAATACGCCTACATTCAGTACCATCTACCCTTCTCCAAAAGTAAAAAATTTAATAATTTTCAGGTATGGAAGAAGGTGGTCTATGTTGATCGTCTTCTGAAGCTATTCAGATACGTTCCCCGTGAGCAATTAAGCATTCCAGACTTTGTATTTCAGTGAGTTTCCCTGTTTTGATTACCATCTCTTTCATTGTTGCATACATAATCTCTGAATCAGATAATGAAGGAGCCGTTGCAACTTGCAATGGTCATACTCGTTGAAAATGCTTGAAAAAATCGAACAGGTTTCCTGCCGTGTAACCGTTTTCTGCACAATAAAATGCAGGCATGATTTAGAAGTAAATGGAGGGAAGGGAATTATTGTAGATCCAAGAACAAATTATGTGTATCAGAGATCATAGAATATGTGCTAAAGCAGTTTCCACTGCTTCAGCTAGACTGGCAAAGAGTTCTGCTAGTGTTATTTTAATTGCGGTTATATTTTTTTGTAAATTAGTCTCAATATATATTTTTTTTTCTTTTACTCATAGAAATTCCACTTCTCATTTGCCTTGTGAGTATATTTTTGAAATATGTATTTTCTTGTGATAATTTTTGTTGCCCCAAAATAGGGGTTGGGGGAGAATGTAGAAGAAGGGTAGAAAGATGTGGGATTAGAAAAAGATGTGGGATTAGAAAAATGTATTGACTTATATAATTTATATAAAGATTATTTATTTTAGTCATTATTTCAAAGTTACTAAAGATTTTGGTGTTTACTAAAGAAAGTAAATTCTCACGCCACACGAATTTAAATTCAAGCATATAACTTATGACAAAGTCTCTTGTGAGACGCTACGGTTTGTGAGACGTGTTAAAGTATGTCGATTATTTAAATAAAGTATGTTAAATGGTTGTTAATGTATGTTTTTTAAAGTATGTTGGATTATGTATTAAAGTATGATGTTAGTGTGTTATAATTTGATTTATTATCGACATACTTTAACCACAAATAAGCACACTTTAACCACAAATAAGCATACTTTAGTGATGGGTTGACCCGTCTCACATCCGTCTCACCAATAACCCGTCTCACAAGAGACCAACTCATAACTTATTACATGAAAGAATAAAAATTTATATATTTTGTCAGCGATTTTTAACAAAAGTTTTGTTAATTTTTAATGAAAAAAATATAAATAAAAAAGTTATGTATTTATTAAAAAAACTCATGTATTATTAATTAAAAATTAACCCATATATAAATACACCCTTACACACAATATCAACTTTCAACTCAATAGAGTGCTCCCATTGGGAACGAATTAGGAGAGAGGATATAAGGAGGCTTAGAGAAGTGGAAGTAAGGGTGTTTTGTGTAACTTCTAACTATACTACCAACTAACATTTATTGATAAAAAAAAAATAGCATGAATATCATCAACTCATTAAAGAAAAGGGTGTAGAAAATTCTTATATTCATTGTCCTCCAGAAATACCCTTTTTCCTAGTAGAACCTTTCGGAATATAAATAATGTGGAAATTATTATTTCAAAATTACAATTTGTTTCATGATTCTTCTAAATTTCCAATTTATATTTATTTATTCTTAATATAATAAAATTATGATTAATACTAAAAATTATTCTTCCACCATATATTATCGATCTCATAAAAAAATTATCATTTTCTTCTGTTATTTAAGTTTCCACTCTTTTTTGCAGGCTCACATTTTTTCGTATTTAATGCTTTATTATTTTTTAATTTCTCTATAATTTTTATTTGCGAATATTTATTTGTTTTCCGTTAATCAAATCTTCAGAAAGCTGTGCGACTCACAGGGAAAGACGCACACTTTAAACAAAAAACCCCACAATTTTCAATGCTGCTGCTGCCACAGAAATCAGCTTAAGATTTTTAACAGGTAAGAATAAACCCAATTTCTTGAAATAGCTACTAAAATTACACCAAATTGCATTTCTTTGATGCTGTGATTATGAACTTACTTGTCTTTTATTGAGTTATCACTGCTTTTCGAATAGAATGGCTTCTTATGCAACTTTCTTGAAGATAGATTCATTTTCTGTGTTTGTGTTCTGTGGTTGTTTCTTTTACTGTTTGATTGTTTTTTCTTGCTGGGTGGAGGCTATAATAAAAGGTGTAAACTATGGGCTTGGTTAGAATTACGATGATTCTGGGTTTCTTATTCTGGCAATCACCTTCTTGAGTTTTGAGGGATTGTTTCCTTTTTGCAATAATTGGTTAATTGAGGTGATTTGTTCTCTTTGTGTTGATTGAGATGCCCTTTAATGACTGTTAAAAAGTGTACAATTTGGATCGTAATTTCTTACTTACTTCCATGTGCCCACGTTTATGAGGATTCCTCAAAATCAGTACTTAACAAAAGCTCATCATGTTGTAGTTTTGAGGCATTGTGAACTTGTTTGGTGATGGCTCGAATAGTTTATTGGCTTGCTGCATGTGGAATACAACTGTTTAAGAGGTTGAAGAGCTAATGCCTAATTTTTTTCTCTAGTTGAGAAGTTGGGAGGGCCAGTCTGCTTTAAAAATGGTGCAAATCTCAGCAAACTCTCTAGTGACTTGTAGAGGCAGTGTTGTTTGTGGATCAAAGGATTGTTTGAGGAGAAATTTTTGCCGATTGAAGGAACCATGCATAGTTCTTGATGTGGGAAGATCATGTTTTTGTGCAGTTGGTGGAGGAATAGCTTCCTTTCCAGGACCACGTGATGCACCTCAACGTAGAAGTTTGAGGGTTCATGCTGGATGGCTATTCAAAGGAAGTGATAAGGGATCAGAATTTGATGCAAGCTGTGAGCATAGTGAAAGCGCCAACGAGGATATTCTAATGTTTTTCTTTGAACTGGATCTGGCAACACGAGTACAGGTATGAGTGTTGAATGGCTGGAAAAAAGTTAGTTGGCTTATCAGTGTGATTATGTTGCAGTATGCTTTGAATTTGGAGGAGTACGAAGTTGCGCAGCAGCTCAGGAACAAGTTGACCGAGGTTTGGATTAGTGAATTATTCTTCTAAGTTCTGATCATTGTTCATGATATTTCTCAATCTGAGAAGAGCCTTCTGTTTTTACCTTTACAAATTTTGTGACAACTAGTTCCTAATGTTTTCGCGTCGGTCGTTCCTCTTTCTATCTGGTAACAGTTTTGGGAATCAGCAGTCTTGTTTACATTTGCATGAGATTTTTGCCTTTGGGATTATTATAGAAAGCTCATCTGCCTATTTAATGTATTAATTTGAAGGTTGAGTCAGAAGTTATGAAACTCCAAGGAAGCAAAAGAGGATCAGCATCCAAGAGTGAAGCTCAAGATATGGCTATAAGCATATTACGTCTGCGGTAAGTCTCCAATCCTTGTGTTCTATTGGTTGTGGCTGACTCAGATTGACTTTAGGTCTGATCATTTTCTATTTTCTAAAAATCAATGCACTCTTGAATTTCATAGTTAGTATTATACTTCTTCAGCGCAGACCTACAGAAGGCTATTGAGAGTGAGAATTACAGTTTGGCTGCTGACTTACGGGATGAAATTTCCAAACTTGAGGCGAAGTCTTTGTCTGCATCCATAAAGGCCCAAGCATATGAAAATGCAAAATATGCTTTCCGTTTGGGTCAGAAAGTGAAGCATAAAATATTTGGTAATTTGTTACCTCTCATACTACCCTGTTTTATCTGTTTCCTCCTTTTAATATAAATAGGAAATCTAGTGACTTTGATACTTGTAAAGGTGAGGGAAAAATCACATGTAGTCTAAAGCTTCATTATTTCTTATTTAGTTGATGAAGAAGCTATAACTGTGGTTTGGAAAATGGAAATTGTTCGAAAATTCTTGTATCATATTGGTGCGCTTTAGGTGAGGGCAAACTTTGGTGGACTAAAACTTATCTTGTAATAAATGTACATCCCCCTTGCACATAGATCTTCTCATTAATTCATACAAGAATAATTATTGAATTGTGTTTGTCTTCTGTTCCGAAGATCTGTTACAGCTTCGTGGACATCATATACAAGTGATGAATTTAGCAGCTTATGTATCTCATTAAAAGAATGGTTTGGTATTATAGGATATCAGGCTGTTATTTGTGGCATGGATCCAGTGTGCTGTGAGTCGAAGTCCTGGATTGAGGGTGCTAATGTCGACAAATTAGTCCGTGGCCCTGATCAACCCTTTTATCAGGTATTAACAGAGCCCATAATAAGCCTTTATTCTCATATTTTCGACTTTCTTCAACGACGTATTGCTCTGCTTCCCAGCTCACTCTTAAACATTGCTTCAATAACTAATTCTCCCCCACCCCAGCCCGACCCATCCAGAAAAAGAAAGAAATAAAAGTTGCTGCTCATTTTGTACTGAGTCCTGCTGGCTGATGATGGACTACACATTAATCTCATCAACAATATCCAACTATATAGGGCTCGTTTCGTAGACTTCTGGCTGCTTGTCATCATAATACAGTCCCCATTTTCGACTGCATTTCCACTAGCTATTATAAGTGAATGATCATGTGATTATATCTATCTATCATATTACAGGTGCTGGTCGACACGAATGAAGACCCCAACCTTTTAGTCGCATACGGTATGCAAATGTTACAACACAATCTATCCACTATATTCTTACTTACACTTGCTAAACCCCATATTCTTTTCTATCTATTATTTTCCCCTGTTCCTATTTTCTTGTCCACTCCTCCAGACTGATCTGCTAATGGAATTCTCCTGCAGTTGCTGAAGAGAATCTACTTGCACCTGATCAACGAGACACGGTCAGTCGAATCATCACTTCTCAAACTCCAGAGTTGCTAAAACTGTTCCTCTTGCTTGCATGATTCTTGAATGATGCTGTGGGTGCAGGATAGGTTCGACCATCCGTATGCTTCGTTTCTATTCTACGGGATGGATGGTGCAGGCGATTTTATACCGATTAAACAGCTACGCGAAAAATACAACCAGTCTCGCCATGAGCTGCCATACGATCCACAGGATGACCAAACTGCATAAATTCTTCACCATATACTTTCTTCTTTGTGAGTGTTGTTTGAATCTTTGATGCCTACATGAACATCATCTGTATAAATTTCTTCTTTTTTTTTTTTTGCTAATAACCAAATTTTGCTAATTGCTAATCAACTTAGTACTTCATTTTTATAATTTAAGCATTATTTTCTATTTTAATAATATCATGCATTATTTTTTTATTCTGATCCTTCAAGTGTAGTTCCTTTGTTATTTGAATTTCACTATTTCAGTGGTTGGGTCAGTTAACGTTAATAACAATTTTTTTTTGTTTTGTTATTACAATTTTTACGAGTCCTACCAAAAATAGTTAATGTAGAGTCACAAGTTTAAAAGTGTATAATTACAATACAATAAAATAAAGGTCGGCTATTTACACCCCAATTTTACTAGATGTACCCCAATAATATATAAGACTAAAATATCTCTATTTATAAGATATGAATACCCTTACATTAATTATTAATTAATATTTTTTTCATTTATTTTTACTCCCAATTTCTTTACATACCCCCACAAAATTTATACACGCACCCAATCTCATAAAATATAAATTAGTATATTAATTCGATCCATCATCGTTCCATTTTCACCCACTGTAAACACTAGTCATCCTAACTAAACCTCTGCAATCACCATTTTATGCATCTGGATGCAATATCAAACTTAGTTGCAATTACTGCAAATCCGTATTCATTAAATTAGTGACAACTTTAATCTAGTAAAGATAGTAGGTAGTTCAATGACACTAGATTATTTCTCCTGCAAGTGTTTTATAATTTTAACGCAGTTCTTTTTTGTGGTGCAGATCTTCGTAATAACAAATTGTAAATAAGTATTTATAAATCCTTTTTCTTCTAGAGCTCAGTGACATAGTTTAAAGCCCAGAGAAAAGATGAAAACCAATTTTTTGCTCAATCGTGCAAATTATATTCGAATTTAGATTTTTATTTGCAGCATAAGTTTATATAAATTGAAGAATTTTATACCAGCAAATGCATCTTTACCTGTCTTCACATTATAAATCTTAAGAAACAGGATTAATAGCAGATGTAACAAGGGTCCAACAAAACTGGCAGACACCATTTGAATTGGACTTCATATTTTCATCATTCAAATCGTAAAACTATCATTCGCTGTTTCCATCGTGCTTACCAGCATCTTCTACTTGATTTTTGTTATCATTAAGATAATTGTGAATTGGGTTTAACTCGGAAATCATGAGTGTCAGTTTTGATAAGATTTGAATGAGATTGGTTAAAGATTGGGAGAGTTTTTTTTCTTTTTTGTCTTTGAATGAGATTAATTTTAATTAAAAAAGGTTTTAGTTTTTTTTTTAATTAAAAGGGTAAAAATGTCTAAAATGGGGGTATATTTAGTAATTAATATATATATTTTTTTAATTTTAAAATATGTCTAAAAGGTTTGGGGTGCGTTTAGTATAACCAGGGGAGCAAATAGTTGTGCCCTAAATAAAATATGTTAATAAAGAGAGGGACTAGGGTACAACATGTTGTACCAATTGAATTGGTACAACCTTGTCCCCAACCTTCTTAATTAATTCATGCTTCTTCATTAATATTGTTTTTATTTTATTTTTAAATTTATTTTATTTAAATAACTATTATACCTTAAATTTTAGGAATAAATTATACTCTAAACCACAAGATTAAAATTACAATTATACCCTAAACCCTAGAGATAAATTATACCCTAAACTACAAGGGTAAAATTAAAATTATAACCTAAACCCTAAACCATAGGGATAAATTATACCCTAAACCACAAGGGTAAAATTACAATTATACCCTAAACCGTAGGGATAAATTATAACTTAAACCACAAGGGTAAAATTGTAATTATATTCCTAAAATTAAATAAATAATAAAAAAATAGTAACAACAACAACAGTTAAAAAAAAAAGGAAAACACGCACTAAAGATGAAAAAAAAGAGGTTCGACGAGATTGTACCAATTGAAGATTGTACACGAGTCTGTCGTTAATAAATGGAGTAAAATGGCTTTAATTTGAATAATCCCAGGAATTTGACCATTTATTTTGGACAAATATTTGGGTGAGACTGTTCAAACTTCAAAAGTTAGTAGTATTTCGTAAGATCTCAGGGCATAGCTCAAGTGGTAGAGGGGATGGTGGAAAGGCCTTCCAGCTGAGCTTGGTTGCTGCAGGGTGGAGGTTCGAATCCTGCTTTTGGCATGGATTTGGCCCCTTGCAAGCACAAGTTTAACAGTGAGCCCTCCCTACCCTATAAGCCACTTGAGGCACATCTTGCGATTTACCTCCTCCACCAATCCCCAGGGCAGGGGCGGTGGGGGCCCTTAATGGTGGGGTACACCACAATATAAAAACTAATATCCTTTATTTTTAATTAATATCAAGAAAAACCCTATAAGCCACTTGAGGCACATCCTGCGATTTACCTCCTCCACCAATCCTGCGAAGGGCAGGGGCGGTGGGGGCCCTTAATGGTGGGGTACACCACAATATAAAAACTAATATCCTTTATTTTTAATTAATATCAAGAAAAACCCTATAAGCCACTTGAGGCACATCCTGCGATTTACCTCCTCCACCAATCCTGCGATTTACCTCCACCACCACTTGAGGCACATCCTGCGATTTACCTCCTCCACCAATCCCCAGGGTAGGGGCGGTGGGGGCCCTTAATGGTGGGGTACACCACAATATAAAAACTAATATCCTTTATTTTTAATTAATGTCAAGAAAAACCCTATAAGCCACTTGAGGCACATCCTGCGATTTACCTCCTCCACCAATCCTGCGAAGGGCAGGGGCGGTGGGGGCCCTTAATGGTGGGGTACACCACAATATAAAAACTAATATCCTTTATTTTTAATTAATATCAAGAAAAACCCTATAAGCCACTTGAGACACATCCTGCGATTTACCTCCTCCACCAATCCTGCGATTTACCTCCACCACCACTTGAGGCACATCCTGCGATTTACCTCCTCCACCAATCCCCAGGGTAGGGGCGGTGGGGGCCCTTAATGGTGGGGTACACCACAATATAAAAACTAATATCCTTTATTTTTAATTAATGTCAAGAAAAACCCTATAAGCCACTTGAGGCACATCCTGCGATTTACCTCCTCCACCAATCCTGCGAAGGGCAGGGGCGGTGGGGGCCCTTAATGGTGGGGTACACCACAATATAAAAACTAATATCCTTTATTTTTAATTAATATCAAGAAAAACCCTATAAGCCACTTGAGACACATCCTGCGATTTACCTCCTCCACCAATCCTGCGATTTACCTCCTCCACCACCACTTGAGGCACATCCTGCGATTTACCTCCTCCACCAATCCCCAGGGTAGGGGCGGTGGGGGCCCTTAATGGTGGGGTACACCACAATATAAAAACTAATATCCTTTATTTTTAATTAATGTCAAGAAAAACCCTATAAGCCACTTGAGGCACATCCTGCGATTTACCTCCTCCACCAATCCTGCGATTTACCTCCTCCACCAATCCCCAGGGCAGGGGAGGTGGGGGCCGGTGGGATACACCACAATATTAAAACTAATATCCTTTATTTTTAATTAATGTCAAGAAAAAGAAAGAAATTGTCCCATTCTCTCACTGCTTCTGCCGCCACCGCTTAAATGCCGGCGACGGTGCGCCACCACCGCCTAAAGCGAAGATAATTTCTACGCAAGAATGACGCTGTACATGCCCCTATTCAAAGTGTCCACGACGTCGAGATCACTTGCGCAACTGCATGGACATGCCAACCAAACTCATTGAGTCATATTCACAAATGGGTTCTGTGCAGTCTTCTCGACAGGCTTTTGACACCTTTCGAAACCAGATTCTTTTATGTGGGGAGTGCTGATCAAATCCTATGTTTGTAATTGTCTGTTTGAAGAAGTTATTTGTGTATATCATCGCATGTTAGATAGCTGGGTGGAATTGAACAAGTTTATTTTCCCTTCAGTTTTGAGGGCTTGTTCCGCAGTTAGTGATCTCAGAATGGGGAAAAGGTGCACGCGAGGATTCTCAAATTTGGGTTCGAATCGAATCTCGTAGTTGAGACGTCATTGCTGAGCATGTACGGTGAAATGCATTGTTTGTGCAATGCACGGAAACTATTCGATGATATGTCTGTTAAAGATGCAGTGTGTTGGAGTTCAATATTATACGTGCGTAATGGGCAGGAAACTGAAGGATTGAGGATGTTTAGGATGGTGATCGACGGTTTGGAAGTTGATTATGTTACCATGCTCAGTGTGGCTGAAGCTTGTGGTGAGTTGGGCTTATGGAGAGATGGAAAGTCATCTCATGGTTACATAGTGAGACAGAATCTTGGAAGTGATCATGAAGGATTAGGGAGTTCCCTGGTTGCAATATATGGAAAGTTTGGTGATTTGTGTAGTGCAGAAAACCTGTTTTTCTCTAATCAAGTTTACCAGAGTGTTGTTTCTTGGACGGCATTGATCTCATGCTACAATCAAAACGGCTATCATTTCGAGGCGATCAAGACGTTTGCAAGAATGTTTGAGCGTGGAGTGAATGTAACAGTGTTACCTTGATGAATGTTGTGTGCTCTTGTGCTCGATTGGGATGGCAACGAGACGGATCATGGATATGTAATAAGGAATAGTATTGACCTAGATTTCTTGAGGTCATCTCTGATTGATATGTATGCTAATTGTGGTAACTTAGCATACAGTAGAGAGATCTTCAACACTGCTCAAGATAAGCACATTGTATCATGGAATATCCTCATATCAGGTTATACAATGGAACAAATGGCAGAGGAGGCTCTATCTCTGTTTCTTGAAATGTTGATTCGAGGAGTATTACCCGATTCCTTCGCCTTGGCCAGTGCTCTATCGGCCTGTGGACAAATCGGGCACTCAGAGTTGGGACGACAAATACATTGTCTTGCTATCAAGTCCAACTCCCAGAATGAGTTCGTAGAGAACACCCTAATCGACATGTATTCAAGGTGTGGATTTATAAGTTCAGCTATCAGAATATTTCATGATACTCAACACAGAAGTGTTGTAACATGGAATTCCATGATGTGTGGGCTTTCACAAAATGGTTACCCAAAAGAAGCTCTCAGCCTCTTCAATGAAATGTAAGCCAAATGCCATGTTATGGATGAAGTAACCTTTTTGAGTGCAATCCAAGCTTGCTCAAATATAGGTTTTACAGAGAAGGGAAAATGGATTCACCATAAGCTAATCACACTCGGTGTAAGAAAGGATATGTACGTTGATAGAGCACTGATAACTATGTATGCTAGATGTGGAGATCTTGAGCTGGCTCAGAGAGTTTTCGACAACATGAACGAACGGAGTATAGTGTCGTGGAGATCCATGATCGGGGGTTTTACAATGCATGGCCACGTTGATCAGTCGATAACCCTGTTCAACAGAATGGTAGAGTTATGAATAAAACCAAACGATGTTACATTCATGAATGTTCTCTCTGCATGTAGACATGCTGGATATGTCGAAGAAGGGAAGAATTTGTTCAAGTCCATGATCAAAGACTATGGCATCATCCCAAGCTCTGAGCACTATGCATGTTTGGTTGATCTATTGAGTCGAGCTGGTGACCTAAACGGAGCGTATGAAGTCATAAAATCGATGCCTTTCGTTGCAGAAGCAAGCGTTTGGGGTTCATTAGTGAATGGATGCAGAATCCATCAGAGGATGGACTTTCTGAACAGCATTGAAGGTGACATTGTAAACATGGATGCAGATGATTCGGGTTATTATGCCCTGTTATCGAATGTGTTTGCAGAAGAAGGTAAATGGAACGAGAGCAGAACGATGAAAGCTCAGATGGGACGTAGGACGGTTAAAAAGGTCCCCGGGTGTAGTATGATTGAGTCGACTACGTAGACAACCAAAATTTGTATCAAGATTTATGACTACATTACTCAAATCATTGCAATGTCAAACCAAAAAAGTATTTGATATATATAAACTATGAACGAATTGAGTAATTGAATGAATGATGTTTTCTTCAACCAACTAGGTTAATCTGAGCACATCCAACCTGTTTTCTAAACCCCCTTGTCATCATCATTTCTCTTATTTTACTAGCCTCACTCCATCTCTCATTAGAAGCATTTAAATTGGACATAAGCATATAATGCCCTGGATCATTTGGATGAAGTTCGAGCATCTTTCGTACGCCCACGTCGCCCAGATCAAACCTCGAGTGCATGCTACATCCATGAAGAAACGACCCTAAAACCAAGCAGTCAGGTTGGATTGGCATCGTCTCTATCAACTCCAACGCTTCGTCCAGCCTGCCCGAACGGGCCAATAGGTCAACCATGCATACATAGTGTCTCATGGAGGGTTTAAAATCGTAAGCCTCACACATTTTCTTGAAATATGTCCAACCCTCTGTGATCATCCCACTATGGCTACATGTAGACAAGATTGTTGTGAAAACTATATCAGTTGGTTCAATGTTCTCCTTCAGCATGTCGTTTAGCAGTTCAAGGCATCCATTCGAGTCCCCTTGCTTCCCGTAGCCACCAATCATTGCGCTCCATGTAACAGTGTTCTTCTCTGCCATCTCATCAAATACGGCTCTGGCAGATACTGGATCACCACATTTGGAGTAGAAATTTAGAAGTGCTGTGCCAATGTAGACGCTGTTAAACGCCAAAAAGCCTCGTCTGATTGAGTTAGCATGAAGAGAAGACCCGAATCTGATGTCCCCAATGCTAGCAGAAGCAGATAGGACAGACACCACAGTCACTGGATCAGGCTGAAAACTGTTTGATCTCATACGATTAAACATCCTTAGAGCTTCGTACGAGAGTCCATTTTGAGTATAACCACCAATAATTGAGTTCCATGAAATGAGGTCCCTGTCCATCATGGACTCAAATAGAAAAATAGCATCTTCCATCCTACAACTCTTTGCATACATGTCCACAAGAGCATTCATAACACCAACGTCATCTTGTCCTCGTTTAACCCCTAAGCTATGAACTAATGAACCCAAGTGATGATTGCCCAACTGTGCACAAGCTGAAAGCACACTCGCCAAGGTAATCGAGTTAGGGTATACATCTTGCCATTTCTTGTCAGTGAACAACAGCAATGCTTCTTGAGCTAAGCCATTTTGGGCATACCCTGTTATCATTGCTGTCCATGAAACAAGATCGATTATGTGAACCTCATCAAATAACAATTGAGCATCACGAATAGCGCCACATTTGACATACATGTCTAGAAAAGAAGCAAACAAGTAGGGATTCACTTGAATCCCATTTCTTATCACATTTCCATGCATCCACTTGCCCTGATGCAAAGCCCCTAAATCTGCACATGCAGTCACTATACTCGCTAAAGTGTAAGCATTTCCTTCGACAAGACAATCCCTCATACGGTTAAACAATAGTATTCCCTCTTTAGCACAATTATTCTTGACATAGCCAACAATCATTGAAGTCCAACAAACCACATTCCTATCCCAAATACTTTCGAAAACCTTCCGAGCAGTGTCGATTTCTCCACACTTTGCGTACATATCAGCAAGCCCTGTCAGTACAAAGCTATCCGGGCTCCCAATATGAACTATGTAGCCATGCAACTTCCTCCCTTCACCAAAACACCTCAACTCACTACACGCCTTTAACACAATCGAAAACACGACGTTGTCAAGAACCAAAAACCTCCTCCTCATAAGTTTATAAAACTCAATAACATGATCGAACAGATCATTCATAAAGTACCACCTCATCATCGCTTTACACGAACTAAAATCTGGTTCGGGAATTTCGTCGAACAGCAGGCGTGCAGTCGCGACGTGCCCGTGTAACCCATAAAACCCGATTAATTTAGATTTCATAAATGGATCATTTGCTTCCCCATTAACAATCAAAATGGCGTGTACTTTTTGGAGGGAAGAAAGGGTTCGGCAGAGATTTGAAAGATGATGAAACGTATTTGCTGGAATCGATTTGAGTGACTCAACTTCAAGATTGAGCGATGGTAAGGAAGTGAATGTCGTGAACTTGAAGTGGGGTTTAGAAAATGCTAAAAGGGGGATTTTTCTGGGTAACAATGAAAAGGATTTCATGGCGTTTGAATTTCATATCTGCCGATTCTCAATTTTTATTCATTTGTTTGATACGAGGTTTATATCTTCCGCCATCTTGTCGGTAGTTATGATCTTAAATCATAAATGCAGAAGTGGCCCCACCCAAGTGATATAGACTAAAACGCCGTTAATAGTGAAAGTGCAACGCCTAACGCCGTTAATAGTGAGGGTGTTACGTCTAACGCCGTTCAAATTTATACACGTCCACGTCAGTTAGATACTTATCTCCAAAAAAATTGCAAAATTAGGTCTTCAATATTAGTTATTTATTTATTTAATTTTAATCCTTCAATTATTTTTTCTGTAAAATTAGTTTTATAATTTTCAAACACCAATTCTTAATGGTTAGCTCCCAAAAATTTAATAGTCATTATATATTAAAACTACGATAATTTTAAATTTTATAGAACTGTTTTTACAATAAATTAATTAATAATATATTAAAAAATAGTTAAAGTACTAATTGTATCTACTTATAACTTTTAGGATGAAAAAGTTGTCTTAACTTTTGAAATAAAGGCACCTAATTGATCATTTTTATATACTCCCTCTTTTAGAAAAGGGAATGCTAGATCAAACTCGTTATCTTTAGACATAGTTGATCTTTTATTTAATTTTTTTTCCTCAAATGCAAGAGTATTAATTAAGTTTAGTGTTTTCAAAGATTAAAGTATATTTATTAATAATTAAAATATTAATAGTGAATCATATTATAATACTCTAAATTATATTTTAATATATCATTCATCATAAAACATATTTAAGCTGATATTAGGTGCAATCTTAATAATTGTATACTTTTTTCACACTAAGTTTTTGATTAAAAAATAATAACATCCATATGTGCATAATTTTTTATTCAATAGTGTATACATGTTTATTAATAATTATATATTTTTTTACTCAATTTTTCATTAAAAAAACTAACCATTAAATTGTATACATTTTTGTTTATAATTGTATATGTTTTTATTTATATTTATATACATTTTTTAAAATTGGTGCACCCAGGTGCACAGTATAATTAGCCAATATATGTTGATTATCAATAAGCATAAACATCTCAAAATCTGTATCAAATAAACATCTTCTTACAAAACGCTTTGTTAATCGAGGAAATGGGACAAATGGAGTAATAAAAGAGAAATTCCATTCAAAGCCATGTATATATGAAGAAGAAATAAAGGTGACATTATTTCTACAAGTTGGTAAGTGAACGACATAAATGATGATGACAAATTATGAAGATGAGCTGCAATTACATTTACAACGACAACAATGAATGACCTCATCACTCGAAAAAGTCATTAAAAAGACAACACTCTTTTGATCAATGTAAGGAATGTTCTTATGTAATCACCACGGCAGGAGGAGGATTACCTGCAGGGCATCTTTGTCTCCTCGGTCGTCTCGTCGTCTTCCCCCACCCCGTTAGGCTCCGATCCTCCAAACCTCCTTCGATGCTGTTCAGTTGCTGCATCAACGTACTGCACACTGGCCCCGGAGACACACTCTCAACCACAGCTCGTCTCCTACCCCGACCACCCCCGTTTCTCCTGGTCAACCCTGAGATCCAGTGATGCCCCGTTGCTCTCATCAGTCCACCAAACATCTGAAGATCCTCAGTCACCTCATGTCGAGACAATGATGCTATCCCAGGAAGGATGTCCCTTTGGAAGTCCCTCCGTTGCCTCCCTCTCCTCGACTGTACCCTACGAGTCCTTGTTGGTAGTGCATTGCCTACCGTGTCTTCCACGAGTTCAGGAACAAACGCCATTGGCATGTAATCGTCCTCTTTTAATGGTGGTATTTGTAATGTCATGGCCTCAAAATCATCCATCTCCTCGTACATATCCTTACGTGGGCTGTCTTTATTACCAGATGTGGACTTTAATACATCGTCACATGAGGTGACAGCGTCCACAAACCACATCAGTGATTCTACAACGGAAGCTTCCACAGAATCTGATATAGTTTCGTCAAAACAAGATGAGGCAATGGAGAGTATTGATTCAGCTGCACATCTAAGAACTTCATCCAATGGCGACTCAGTTTTCGTTTCTTTGGAAGGGGGCTCAGCATCCCCGTCTTCAACAAGAATAGGAGATTCCAAATCTATGTCCAAAATCATCTTAACATTGGCAGTTTTGCTCTCATAAGAGGGTGCTAAAGTATCTTCACAATCAGTTACACATGAGTTCAAATCAATGTAGTCCCTGACAGCTCCGTTCGTCTTCTTTTCCTTCTCCACAGCCTCTTCTTCCGCAGGTATCTGCTCTTCCGGCTCGCACTCTAGATTTATATCAATTACTATGTTCTTCTTCCTTCCTGTATTCTGGTCGGGAGGGGTGGAAACATGGGACGACGATTCAATAACCAAAGCCCTTGATTCAAAAATGGGAACTCCAAGAATCTTCTTAACACTTTGATTCTCGGAAATCTCTGCCTTCCTCTCACTTGAAGCCAACGAAGCTTTAGGTGGGGTGAACGGTAAATTAAGATCAGTAACTGTTTCAGCCTTGCAAGACAACCGACTGGAAGAAGAAGCATGAGCCGGCTTATTTTTAAGCCAAGGCAATGCTGATAGATGATCTTCAGGCTTCCCTTTTTCATCTATCGCGGTAACTTCATGCAGCATTGCAGCCTCATTCGACGAGCTCTTCAGAACTACCTCGTTCAAGTTAATATCTATCAGGGGTTTTGAATCTTCACGACAAAAGCCCTTTGGAAAATGTCCAAACCCATGATTTGTTGTGTGGTCAGAAGCTACATTTTCACCCCTACTATGGTTAAAATAATCAACACCGGAAAGAGAAGAGTGAACTTTTATTTCTTTCGGTCCTGAGCCCGATCCGTGGTAAAATCCGTTCCTTGATGTCAGTTCAACCCCCGCACTGGGATTCAACCTGGAACTATCACCACCTATCCACTTCCGGACAAAAGTTTCTCTGCAATCTGCAGCTGAGTTTGAACATGATTCCAATGTGGCCATCTTCGGAGTAAAGCTGCTTGACGGCCTTGCCCAGGATGAATGGCCCCACAAACCAGAAAAATAAGAACTGAAGAAAGGGTCCGAACGAGGGGCCTTAGAAGCTAAATGAGGTTCCAAGTCTCTATAATTGGACTGGTAGCGACTTTTATCAGAAAATTCTTGACCATGGTGCTTTCCGACCCTCCACAGATCTTCTTTAATATGATCCTCCGGATATCTGAGAGGATGGTCACTTGGGTTAAGCATGCCGTGCACTGAGTGCACTGAATGATGTGAAGGCATAGGCAACTTATCTTGCTGAAGACCATGAGTTAAAGAATTCAAATTGCTTTTATTGGAGGACCCTGAAAGATTGAGAATCAAGAACAACAATAGAGAAAGTTATAAACCAAATATGCAGTCATAGGGAAGCTTATTTTGGTAGCTCATCTAACTTCAATGATCTAACAAGTTCATGCAGAAGGGTAATAAAACTAACAGCAAGAATGAATGGCTTATAGAGGTTTCATAAGTTGTATATCGTGCAACTACTCACAAAGAATGAGGCTATGAATAGAAAATAAGGACAGAAGGTTAAGAACTCAGATTAGCAATTTTTCATCCATACATGAGATTCTTGATTGTAGAAGCTAAATTCATTGTTTCAGACAAGATCATTGAACTGAAATTTGCTCACAAGAGAGAGATGAAAGGGTAACCAAGATGAGTAAAAGTTAGAAAATAGAATGAATATTTATTAAAGTTATTACCTGATCCATATATATGGGAGAGCCGCACTCCTCCACTAACTTTACTTTCAATGGAGGAATTAATCAAAAATCCATCTCGGTGATGTCTTTTTTCATCATTTACACCTATATAACCAGACGTAGAAGGCGGATTTACACCTTTGGCTTCTCCGATGGAGCCGTGACCAAAGAAATTAGAGGGCAGTGGAGCTATTGCCTCTTCAAGCTCGACAGGTTCATTCAGATCAGCCAACCCGATAGAGTTCCTCATACGGGAAGCAGAAGCTGTCTCAACTACTCTACTTTCAGGCCCATTTTTTAGTTTCCCATTAGGAGCATATATTGACGCATCAGAAACTATGCACTGTGGCGATGTCTTATCGTCTTCAGCATCCATGTATTCATCAGCTGGAAGTTCAAGATCAAACAACTTTTTCCTCACCTTTAATGGCCTTGAATCCAAAAGTTCAGAGCCCTTCCGAGATGACCCATTCTGGTATGGAAACTGACCAGGCTGTGAGTTGTTCCCTCCTTTTGTACAACTCATAGGAGAGTTAACGATTTCAACTCCAGAAACGGATGTCCTTTCGTAAACAGAATTCATCAATGGAAAGCCCGCCATATGCCATTTCCGAGTATCTTCTGATGGCACTTGAGATCCTCTAAGACTTGATGACGAAGATGGTTCCATTGAAGCTCGGATTCCATTCAGTTCTTTCCTTTTGACTTCTTCCATCAAGTCCCTTTGAATTCGGTAAAGACGGTGGAGTTCATAAACCTGGAATTTAAAAAAATCAAATCAAATCAAGCCATTAAGAAAGAATGGCATTCACTATATCTATATTGGGAGTTTGCAATAAAAATCCAACTGTCTCAGCTAGATGTCTTAAAATGAGGAACATGACAACAAATGAAACTAAAGTACTTGATTTCTGAAAACTGCCTCGTGTTCAAGCATTTTTTGCTTCAATGCATCCTTTCCACAACCAGGATAACCGTCCATCATAGCCCTCGTCATAAACCCATTGTAGTATTGCCCGCTTGTGATGGCCTTATCTCCATAACATACGGGCCAGCTATTACTGCTAGAATCCTCATTAAGATCCCTCATGGAGTAATAATATCCTGGCAAGTAGCTCTTGCTATGTACCTTTGTTCCCATTCCTGAAAAGGATGCATACAACAATGTAACTGCCCTTCAAATCGCTTCAACACACAGATGGACACAAACATATAGATTTAAAATGCTAAAAATGCATTTATTATTATCTCAGTACACTAGGCAGAGGTTAGCATTGAGTATTGCGAGTGCACAAGTGAACAGAAGAAAGGAAAAGAAGAAAGAAACTTGAAAAAAAACAGAAATGGGAAGTGAAGTTAATGTTAAATGCATTGTATCAAATCTATTCAGGTTGTATGGATTGACATAGATTCGAAATATCGCTTCATTCTAAACTAAATTTGGAAGAATTTGTGAAAATTTTAATCCTCCCAACTTGTGTGGTTTAGAAATCAATTCATTTAAATTTCTTCAATCTATACACAACCGTATTTCATTACAGTGATAGCACTAAAATATTATGAAATACCACAATGTTTGATAATTCAGTGACAAGGAAATTTTTGGCCTAAAGAATATCACGTGCCAGTAACAAATGATCAAAACATTGCAGAGAGAGAGAAAGACTTCAACATGGAGTGGCAAGGCCAACTTAAAGGGGGGAATTTAATGGGAAGTGAAGCCCTCTGTTGCTGAGCTAAAAATGTTGATTAAGGTAATAAACAAACCGAGCAACACACTATTAACAGTAATGCAAGAAGCACACTATTATTGCAATGAATTAAGCCATACACACTATTATTGCAATGAATTAAGCCATAGTTCAATACTATTGCCCTAAGCTAAAAAACTAAGATATTCAAGCTAAAAGCATACACAGCACAAATTCAGATATTTCATCCAGTAAGTTGGAAATATATAAAGATTGAGAAATATTACAGAGTATATAACCTCAACCAGCGAGAACAACCTAGATTTGCAATTACTGTAATAAGCCACAACAGACAGCCATCAAAAGATGTTTACAAATTAACACACTTATGATGAACCTATTCCATTACTATGTGAATTCAGTCAATCCTCAAATTCCACAATTAAACAATCCTCAATGTTTATATAAGAAATTAGCCTCGAGGTTTAAAATGATTACTAATCGGATCATAAATGTAGTGTACTACAATTAAGGAATCTTGAAATTGCCTCAAAACCTTACACAATTTATTTATATTTATATGACCAGCTGTGGCAGCAATTAATGGATACACTCATAAAAACACTTATCAGAAAGAAATTCAGACAGCAAATCTTAAATCTATGATCACACATCAAAACGAATGTGCTATATAAATATCAGCAGCAGAAAATGCATAATTTAATAATCCCAATCAATGGTAGCAATAAATAATGAAACTCAAGAGGCAGAAATTTGATAATCAAATAATTATATGAGACAATTATGCCTTAAATAATCAAATAATTAATTGTAAGGTAGAATCGAAGGGAGAAAGAAGCATTTTCTCAAAACCCAGTAAATCTTAAAAAATCACAAAAAAATAAAATAAAATAATAAAAAAAGGAAAAGAAAAGAGAAATTACCTCAGACCCACATACTGAAACAGTCTTTTTTCCAAGAATCATTCATGGATTGAATCGTTGAACAGTATCTCCAAATGAATAAGGACTCAGAATCATGTGAATTCACACTGTATTACTACCAAATAAAAGAGGCAGAAAAAAAGAAAATAAAAGGAATACTAATAATTGTCAAATGAAACAAATTAATGAGTGGACTGATAACTCAATTGAAGAAGCTCAGATCCTCATCAAACTCAACTAAGGGTTAGAGATTTCGATCTGCTGGGCCACTCCCCCTCTCTCTCTTTCTCTCTCTCAAGAAAGCTATCACTTCTAGAGAGAGAATGGGAGGAAAAAAATAAATACAAAAAGAAAGGATTTTGCTGCAACTGTATGTATATATTTACTATTGATATTAACTAAGTGTTTTATTTTCAAGAAAGTGAGAGAGAAAGAGAGAGATCCCAGATAAGAAATCCTCACACAAACAAACGACCTTCTAAGAACAGTGACACAAAATTTGTCAACATCCGGTCTCTTTTTATTCTCTGCTTTTTCTTCACCTTCTTTCTCTCTCTAAAATCTCTCTCTCTCACTCACAAATCCCCTCTCTCTCTCATGATTTTCTTTTAGCTCCACAGTATTAAAGAATTTCTGGGGTTTAGAGGAAATGAAAAGAAATGGGCATTTCTAGATTCTCTCCACCTTCTTTCCTTGCTTTTCGTACAGATATTAATGAAAATTTAACTTCATAATAGTACACTGTCCACCTATATTAATATAGATTATACTCCACACGACTGTATTATACTCCGTATATCTAAAATATACGTATCGTATGTATTGAATATACGAATAAATCCTTATATCTATACAACGACGCATTGCTCTTAACAGCGAACACACAACACACACAAGTTGCCATCTTTCTAAGCTAGTTGTCAATCTTGAAATTAATATTTTTAATTAGCCATTATTCTATTTCTACGATCTTAATTAGCCATTTTAAGTAGCTTTTAATTGGCTAATGTCATCGCATCAGACAGCCTATGGGACCCACTTCTGACACTGTGGGTAGGATTTGAGGATTCCTTTTAAGAATTTCTTTTAATTCGAGATTGAGGTATTTTTTGGTGATTTATTTACCATTGTATTGTGGTCGAAATTACAAGAAAGGGATTGATATTCCTGCTAAAATCTGATTGGCTGATGCTCTGTTTCTTTCAGAGAAAGTCTAAATTGTTTACTGGAGAGGTACTGTAATGTACTGTACAGAAAGCGCACTGTACACAAAGGATGTATTATCATTGGCCTACAATTTACACGTGGCGCACCTTTGCAGGCCAACATACATTTCATCTTGGTCAATCCTATTATCACCATATTTTATTTAATTTTAATTAATTTATATACTAGTATTTCTTTTGAGAATATTTATGATTTTAAAATCTTTAATTATAATCTCAATTAATTCGGAATATGGGCAATACCATCAACAGTTTTAAAAATAGTACTTGTATTTAATTAACCGGTAATTGCATGTCCCCATCTTGAATATAGTCAACATTTTTTAAGAAAAATCGTCATTATATAATTAAATGAATTAAATTCAACTAAACCAGTACGAAACAAAATTTTATGACTGAAAAAATAAGTATATATATATATATATATATCGAATTCAGCTGTATCATTTTTAATAGAAAATTAATAGTAGTTTTAAAAAATTAATTTTACATTAAAAATATTTTTTCATGTAAAGAACATATTCCGTCAGAGACTCAGAATAGAGAGTTGTGAAGAATCTAAAAAAATTTATATGATTTAATAACGAGCAATAAAATAAAATAAATTAAAATCATTTACTGTTATTGTTCCATATTATTATTTAAATAAAAAGTTCCATTTATTTCATTGAATTTTTAAGATAATTTTATAATTTTAAAGTGATAAATAAAATATAAAGATTGTTATGAGTTGATAATGAAATGAGTTTGAGATTAAGGTATACCCCTTTAGAAAGAAATTATTTTATTTTGGATGCACAATGTTATGAGACAGTGAATGACATAAATTGGAATGAATAATGAGGAAATGACGATATATTATGTGGGATGAAAAATAAGGAAAAAATAAAAAAATTTATAAGATCGTATCATATAATTAAAATTTTTAGATAAATAAAAATTTATAAATTTTTAATAAAAAAATTTATTGAATGAAAAGTGAAAATCTCTTGTGAGACAGGCTAACTCAATATTAAATTATAGTTATTATACTGATAAAGAATCTTTATTAAATTAAAGTATGATAAACGATTAATTAAAATATAATTTTAATGTATTATAATATTCCCTCCATCCCGCTAAGTTATTCGGTCTTCATTTGTAATTTAACGATATGGGTGGAGTATAATTTATTACAAACATGCTTTAATTATAAATAAATATATTTTACTTGTATAATAATTATACTTTAATGATTAATACTATTACTTATTTTTTTTTAAAAAAAAAATGAAAATGATTAATACTCCGTAAAGTATTTGACAAAGTTTGGTACAAAATGAAAGAAGACGTAAATGAGTCTGGTCCATGTCAGCTCAAATCTAGAATTTTGGATCAATGATATCCATAATTGGGCCCCCATGATCTATGGGTCCAATTCCAATAGTATCCAAAATCATTAATGGGAATGTTTTGTTTTTTATAATAAGAAAATAAATAGAAGAATAAGCATTTTGATTACTCCTCATTATTGAGAATATTACAAAATTAATCATGTTTCAAAAAAAAAAAAAAATTTGGTTGTTGATGGTGGTTCTCTAACCAGTACTATTATTGTAAATTATACTATCATATACTCCCTCCGATTCAAGTGTGTCATTTGTTTTTGGGCATGGAGATTAAGGAGTATTGTTATTTAATGTGTAGTGGAGGTGTGGGTCCCATTTTTTTAGTTGTATTAATGAGTGTGTGTGGATAAAAAATGAAATGAGACCCTTGGAGGCGGACGCCCAAAATAGAAAAATAATACCGGGGACGGAGGGAGTAACTTTTAGCTAATTGGTATCCAATATTTATCAAAATTAAGTATTCAAATTGCTCATCAATAACAATAAATCATGCTACAATTCGAAAATAATAATTAAAGGACAAAAGTTAAAAAGATATCAGATTTAACAAGATATAAGATGAAGTATATGTTTAATTTTGAAGTTTTCTTTAATAATTATATAAATTTTCACAAAATAATGCAGAATAATAGATTTATAATAGATTTATAATTTATCCCCTTTTATGTTCTTCTAAATATACACAAGCACTAAAAATCATGAAATCTTGAAGTAAATTTATAGCCCATTTTATTGGGCGATTTGTATTTTTTTCCCATAAACAAAAGTATTAAACAATATACAAATTATTGACTTATATTTAAAAAAAATGCTGAAATAGATCCAGACTATCATAACTATATAATCGTGCCCTAGTTCAAAATATTAGAATTTTAATAATTTAATTAAATTAGTTGTTGATAGGATGAGTAATACTTATGTCATGTGAAACTTTTTTTTTAAATAAATATAATGACTAATTATACTTATATTGTGCACCCGGATGCATCCTAAGATAGGGATTCAAAAACATATACAAATATAAATAAAAATATATACAATTGTGAATAAAAATGTATACAATTTAATTGTTAGTTTTTTTAATGAAAAATTGAGTGAAAAAAATACATACAATTATTAAAAAAATGTATACACAATTGAATAAAAAATTATACACATATGGATACTAGTTTTTTTAATGAAAAACTTAGTGTAAAAGTATATAATGATTAAGAAACACATATACAAAATAGAATAACATCTATACAAAATAGAATAAAAAGTTATACACATATGGGTGCACTCTTGCACCTGGGTGCACCTAATATCAACTCATAAATAATTATCACTTTTTATTCATGATATTATCACTTTTTTAATTTATAATTACTTATGAAATAATTAACTGCACAGCAATATTGTTTTTCATTAATTTAAGTATTACTTTTTATTAAAATATTAATATTATATTTTATCCATTAATGATATCATACAAGAGTTTGCACTATCATTAATAGGTTTCGATAGAATCGTGTTATACATACATATTAATCATATTAACTTTAGAAATTTATAATATTCATGATTAATATATTGGGTACAATTGGAATATATACTTTCATCTCTCTGCATACTAGATACACCTATAGAGAACATCATTTAAATTTTACCAAAAAAAATGGGGAAGAAATCATTTTCTCTCTATCTTTATTAACTCAAAAAAAGAAAATAATAAAACCAGATATATATATATGGAGAATAATTACTTTGGATTTTGAAAACTTGCCCAACATAGCAAGGCAAGACTTGAGTAGTAAAACGATACCAAAATAGGAGAGATGAGAAAGACATACACAAGTCTTCTAAATTTTAAAAATAATATACTAGTAAAATTTATAAACCAATAAGATAAAATTTTAGTGTTAACCTAATAAATTTTTTTAATTTGACGGATAAAATGTTATTCTAGCATTAAAAAATAATAATATTTAATTAATGAAAAGGAATAGTAGTACAATAAATTATTTCATAAATAATTTATTGTAAAAATAAAAAGTGGTAGTATTTTTAAGGAAAAATTAATTGTAGGTACACACTTTATACCCATAATTACTGTGAGATACATTGATTTAAAATAATTACTCTCACATATAAAATAATAAAGTAAAATATCAAATATAACCCTAAACTCATACACTTTTAAAACAAAATCCTAAACCCTCACCCACCGCCTGACCGCCGGCCGGCCGCCTGAAAAATGTCGAACCGCCGGCGGCCGGTCGCCGGACCACCGCTGGACCACCACACTTTTTTGCTGCACATACTTTTTTTTTTAATGCGCACATTTTTTTTTGCAGCACACAAACATTTATGTGCAGCACATTGTAAGAGTAATATTGGAATATCACTATATATTTTTGTAGTTAGTAGTAATATTTTTGTATGTTTGTACCAAAATTTTAAATATGAGATATCAATTAAACATTGATTAATTCATGGTGTCTAATTTTGACGTAAACTATTAGATTACAACTATTTTTATTTTGGCTGATTAATCTAAATAATTCAAACCACGTTTCGACTTTTGAAAATTTTGACCAATTTTTTTTTTAAGTAATTATAAAATACAGCAACTAGCAACTAGCAACTACACACTTTATTTGATAATTGAACTTTTCTTATTAAAATAAAATGATGATAAATTATTAAAAATACATGATTTATTCCATAATTTGAGCAGTTTATAATAATAGAGTAATAACAATTTATCCAATAATATTTAATTTCTTCAAGTACAAAAATATATAGATAGAAATATAATTGAGCATATGTTGAAAGTGCAATGAGATCATAAATATTATGCTATGATGTATTATAAGTAGGTGCTGCAATTAGTAACCCACTTTCAATAATGTAAGTAGATAAAATATTAAATTCTTGAACTGTCAAAAATATATTTGTCCATTCAGTGACAGTTTATAATTACAAATAATTAATGCACCTAGCTTCTGTCTCTTAAATTTTTCTACTTTTTGCAAATCTTCCTCTTTAAGTGGTTATTCTTAAAGCTTTTTAAAAATATAATTAAAGTGTCAAAATACCTTAAAATGGGTTAATCGCAATAAAAATTACTATAATATTTACTCTTTATTCTTATTGTAAATTACTAATTTTCAATCATGAAATTGAGGGGCCGTTTTGGACTAAAGAGGAATGGGAATGGTATCACTATAGAAAATTAATACTTCGAAACCCATTCCACTCATTTGAGAGAACTATGAATAATTCCTTACATATGAGAAAATATCAATTTTGGTCCTATATCTTTTACGAAATTCAATTTTAGTCCTGTAACTTTTAGTATTTTCAATTTTAGTCCTTTTAGTTTCAATTTTGATCATGTAACTTTTAAATTTTCAATTTTAGTCCTATAAGTTTCAAATTAGTCCTATATATTTTTGAATTTTCAAAATTAGTCCTATTATAAATTATATCATATTTCAAAACATACATGACTAATTTTGATAATTTAAAAAGATATATGACTAAATTTAAAATTTATAGGACTAAAATTGAAAATTTAAAAGTTACAGGACCAAAATTGAAACTAAAATGACTAAAATTGAAAATACTAAAAGTTACAGGGCTAAAATTGAATTTTGAAAAAGATACATGACTAAAATTGATATTTTCTCTCCTACATATTTAGAATCAAACCCATGGTGTGGAAATAAAAAAGAACTTTTTTCACTTTTATTCCCATTAATCCTCTTCATACATCCCAACACAAATACTTGTAGAAATCGAGTTCACGGTGTAAATTCTGTAGTCCCCTTTTTAATCTTATATACTCTATGTATTAATAGGGTGTTTAAATTAATTGAGCTATAGGGTTTATAAGAGTTTATGATGTAAACACTGTTTACAAGAGACTAACTCAATAAATAGTTCATGAAATTATAAAATAGAATTTCACTTTTAAACATTATTGCAAAAAATACCTAATTGATTATTTTTCGCAATTTCTCAAAGGTATAGAGTAATGTAGGAAGTAATTAATAATAGAAATAAAATTCGTGATTTTTCTTACTATTTTTACTTAAAACTGTTAAGAATATTAAAAATTGTAAACTTAAGTGATGAGTCTTACTCTTAAAATAATTATAATGATTATTTTTTCCTCATAATGTTATTATTTTTCTCACATTTTCATCCTATACAAAAATCCATACACCAAAATTGATTTTTTATTTATTTATTTTTGTAAAATTGTGCCCACAACCGTACTTGTAGTGAGAAGTCCATCACATAAATGATAAATGGTTACCAAGTGCATTAAATGGTACTCCCTCCGTCCCAAAGATATTGACACAATTTTTTTTGGATTGTCCAACATAAATTGACATATTTCCTTTTTAAGAACATGGGACCCACACAAAAATAATTTATTTATTTACATGAACTCACACACACATCACACCCACCACTAATACAACTACCCACTATATACTACTAAATATTATTTCTCTCACTTCACTTTACATTAAATTATTATACTCCTTAATCTCTGTGCCCAACAAAAAATATGTCAATACTTCTGGGACGGAGGGAGTACTAATTATAATTGGTAGAGAAATCTTGAACAAAATATATATGATTGATAAAAGTTATTAATTTAAATTAAATTATTTTATTAAAATTTTATAAAATATGAAACTAAATTTCCATCAGTCTTAGTTCTAATTTCAGATTTACTATTTGTACGTATATATTACTCATAAAAACCACCTTTTAACTTAATTTTTGAATAATTTGATATTTTTTTATTATTATAAATAAATTACAAAGAATTTTATGTATGGCAGAGAAAAGACAATTTTAAATTTAAAGTATGTGATGTGAGTATTAGTTAAATATCATTTTCTTTTATAAAAGTATAAACTTGATTATGAGACAGAACTAAAATAAAAAAAAGTGTAAAATTAAAATAAAATTAAGACGGAGAGAGTAATACTTTAAAAAAAAAAAAATACTCCGATCCCATCTTTAAAAAAAATAAAAATTTAATAATCTTACTCTGAAGCAATCTCAAACCACACACACTTGCTACTCCATTTAAAAATTTGTACTATTATAGCATTATTATAAAGTGTTATATAAATTTTATTTATATAAAATTATGAGTAATTGTATACCTAGAAAATTTACCAGCTTTAGCTATAGGAATTATTTAACAATTTTACCAATTAGAATTGATTTTTTAAGTAATGTTTCCCATCACATTCATCTTAATTAACTAATAACCTAATTCTTCATATTAAACTTCACTTAATTTATGTTTAGTCGATGACTCGATTGACAAGGTTTAAAATTGTTGACCCTGCAGTTCCACATTTAGAGGTCAACTGATGAGAAAATTAAATCATTATAATTATTTATGTATAAATAAATAAAAATATGAAAATATTGTGGATGGCACAAGATAGCAAAATATATTGGCCCCCAAAATCACATCAAATCGTGGGAACGCAAATGATGACATTTATTTCTAGACGATGACATTTTCATTAAAATTCTACTTATTATTTTGGGCTTAATCACAAAGATTTCCACCTTCCAATACAAACGGTTTAACAACAAAATCGTTTGTCTTTTTATTTTATTCGAAAATATCCCAAAATAATTAGGATATTCATTTTCGTATTAAGTCTAAAAATATAAATCGTTTGTGACTTTTTATTTTATTCGAAAATATCCCAAAATAATTAGGATATTCATTTTCGTATCAAGTCTTTTAATTTTGTTCTGATTTCATCTTAAGATAACTAATTCGCCTTATAATTTTGTAAAAGCACTGATTGATCAATCTCATCTTATGAAATTAGAAAAATTAAATATTTTTAAGTAAGAATAATAATTTTGATGAAAATTTAAAAGTTATGAGATTATTTTGGAGAAATTAAGTTTATTGAGTTTTTTTTTTAAAATAAAGTGAATTCATATAGGACGATTTGTATTTTAACATTTTGCATTTACATTTGTATTTCGATTCTTATTGTGTTCATTCTTTGTCTTTAAATTTGGAGAAATTTGATCATTAACTAAAAATGCAGAAAATGTTTAAAGTAGTGTCTTTATTTGCAAGATTTTAAAAATATGACTAATTTGCAAAATATAATTATTTAATTGAGCTATTATTATTATTATTATTATTATTATTATTATTATTATAAAGAAAAGCAATTCCATTTATGATAATTACTCATACCATAATGTGGTTCAACAGTAAAAACTTTTATTCCTTTTCATCTTTATTCAGACAACATTCATGCTCTTAAGGGGCTGTTTGTTTGCTGGTTTTTTCGAGTTCAAAAAACCCCTTTTTTGGAACAATTCGATGGATTTTCTCCTTAATTTAGGTTTTATTCAACATATACCAAATGTGATTTGACGTTGTGGCAAATTTCATGAAATTAGTGAACCACTTTTAATTATTTGTATCATAGTGTCATCAAGTAATCAACTATGATCATCTTATTTCCATAAGTTACTCCCTCCCACCCGTTTCAATATTTACGTTTGCTTTTTGCACCTTGATTAAAGAGTATAATATTTTAATAGATAGTGGGTGGAAAAATATACTCATAATATTTAATATAATGTGGATAGGTGTATTAGTGTTGGATGTGAGATCATGGTGATATATTAATTGTTTTAGGTGGGTCTCATATTCCAAAAAGGAAACGTAAACATTAAAATGAGATGCCAAAAATATAAATATGTAAATATTGAAATGAGACGGATTGAGCATTATTTAATTTGTGAGCCTTTATTTTGGACCAAATTAAATTATTAAACACTCCATTCATAAAAAAATGTTTTTCACAGTTTTCATTTTTATTTATTCCACTATGTACATACATTTTTTAAAATATTATATTACACAATTTAATGTTTATGCAATATCATGATATTACCAATAGTCAGTAATTATATTGAATCTTTATTAGTTAAATTACGGGTTGCAATTCGTATTTCATAACATTTTTTTTATTTTATTAAAATATTTATATCATTTCAAAAGATCATTAAACTCTTGCACATTTTAACAGTAATTTAGATAATAATTATAACATATGATATATAAACATTTAATAAATAAAATAATAAATCGTCCGTTTGTCTTAAACCATCATTTTTGTTCTTAAAAACTTCAATTAATTGCATTGAATTAATTAATTTTATTTTTACTCATTTAATAAAAACTCTGAAACAACAAATTAATAAAAATTTCACAAAAATCATATCAGATCTGTATAATGTTCTATATTTCAGAACAATAATTGAGCTTCAGTACCAATATATATGAATCACAACAATCTAGTTATTAATTTCCCATAATCTTTGTAGTGATCAACTTGTCCAGCCTTTCATTTGAATAGAAACCATCTTTAGTTTTAAGGACAGAAATAAAATTAATTATGTAAATAAAATAAAATAAATGCACATGGAAAACCACTAATATCTTATTATGATTGATCCAAAAAAAAATACGTAGGAGTATAATTCAAGAAAAAAAAAATATTAGGTTGTTTATTGATAAATAAATAGGATTTCAAAGTGAATTAAATGCATTATCACGTGCACTGAATAGGCAAGTCATTGTCACGTGCATTAGGGAGATCACTTGCTGGATTTTTATCTTATTTACTAATTTTTATTATATTATATTATATTTATTTATTTATTTTTTCAAGTGACAGAGTTGCTTACCAAGGCATGATGGATTAATGGTGATTTTAGGTTATGTGGAATTAAATTATGTGGTATTTATTTTCTAACATTTTTAAAGATAGTTGTCATTTGTTTTATTTGGTGTTTGGTCATAACAAGTTGTTTTGGAAGTATCAGAATTCATGGGAACAATTAGAAATTCATTTTCAAATTTTATATAAATGGAGTAAGTTAGGTATCTTTTTAAAAATTTATTCAACACAAGTATCATAATTTTGGTTTCACTTGGCAAAATTCAAGATTTCATTTAAGACCATAGTACATGTTGGTTTCTGATAGTTCCTCTAGATTCAACTCTAAAGTGGACCACTTATAACTAAAGGCATTAATTAGCATTTATTAAGTGTAATTAGGACTTCTTAAAATTGGTCATGTATAATGTTAGAGAGTTTTTAATTAGTTATAATTTTTATCAAAAATATTATCATTTTTATTTATAATGTAGATTATTTATATAATATTACATTTCACGGTTATTAATACATTCATTAATTTGCTATCTATATTTGGCTGAATTGTTTATTTTAATTTTGTATGTATATATATATTTATATAATTTCTTCGTGAAGTGATGCATTATTAGACCGTTACTCACAATGTATTTTATTTCTAATAAATTGAAAATTGTTTTTTATCGTCTTATAAAATGGCATAATAATAGAGGGATATGAATTAAATTGCTTTGAATTTCATTTCTAATTCAATCCTCTCATGAGATGATGTGAATGTATCATGATGTACTTTAAATTCACTTATTTTGCATTAAAGAATCTAGCATCATCTATAATTTTTTACTAATATTTTAATTCCCTAGATTTTCCTTTAATACCTCAAATCTATCAAAAACCATTTAACAAAATTTAATTTCTGGTGTTATCAATGATAAAACCTCTACAACGAAAAACGAAAAATGAAAATTCTTTCAAAGAGATTTATTTTTATATTTTCTCAAAAAGAGAAACTTTGGCATAGAGACTGGTGGGATGTCACATATGTGTATAATGACAGTGATTTCACCTAATCACTTATTTAGTTATTTATTTCAATATTGTTAGTTGTCATGGATTAAAGCAGATGTCTCTTTCATAAGATTAATCAAAAAAAAAAATTTAACTGATAATGGATTAATTGCTACTCACTTAACTATAATATTTCTTGATTTATTGTTGCATATAGTATTTAAAATGCTTTTTTTTTTTGGGGGGGGGGGGGGGGGGGGGGGGGGGGGCGGGGTTGTTTCCGACTATCTCTGGTCATTTTCATCGAAAATGTGTCGGCCCTTCCCTTGCTAAATGCTAAGTAGTGGGAAGATTTTATACTCTTCGAATACTAGGAGAATTTATTTTTTCTTTTACTTGTTTTATTATTATTTTTTAGATATTTTAATTTTTTTAGTAATAAATAAAATATAAATTATACTATAATATTTGTTAGGTGGGACATCAGGGTATTAATTTTACAAAATTAAAATGTAGATAAAATTCTAACTTATGAATATATAAAGCATAAGAACAAATAGTAGTAAATTATGCTTCAACCGTCCATTATATAGTTTTCGTTATTTATGTGTATCATGTGTAATGAACAGTTTTATTGTACATATATTCATAAATTTACGTTTACATATTCATAAGTATTAATTGAACATGCATAATAGTAATAAAAATACTTCCCGTCCCACGTATTTTTACTTACTTTTCATTTTGGGGGTGTCACACGTATTTTTACCCATTCTATTTTTGGTAAGAATAAATAATTCTCCCTCCGTCCCATAATACTTTTCACACTTTCCTCATTTGTTTGTCCCACAAAATCTTTCACACCCCAAAAAGGAAACACCACTTTATCCAACAACCTCAAAAGTAACTTTAATTTAAAATTTGTCATTATTTTTTTCACACACTATCATTACTTTATACTTTTTTATTATCTAAAAATACTACAATACCCTCCAAAGTCAATAAAGTTGGTCAAAAAGTGCAACTTTTCTTAAACAACGTGGAACAGTAAACGTGAAAAGTTTTCCGGGACGGAGGGAGTATTTTATTACCTACTTTTTACAATCCCAACAACTTTAATTATTTTTTTACACTTTATTCATCATTCCCAACTAGGGATGGCAACGGGTAGGGTGCCCGCTTATTTTGAGGTACCCGTACCCGTATCCAATTAAAAAATAACTACCCGTACCCGTATCCGTCCCGTTTAAAAAATTTATTATGGTACCCGTACCCGTCCCATTACCGTTTAGCAATACCCGCGGGTACCCATACCCGTTTAATATTAATTTATTTTATATATATTTATATTTTTTTATTGTCTAAATAATTATAATAATAAAAATCACATTATTATTAATTAAATATAATATAAATTCTATTATTTTAAATAAATATTTAATAGATATGATTAAATAAAACTTATAACTATTAATTAAATATATAAAACATCTTATAATATATAAATTATATAATATATATTAAATTTTATAAATATATATATATATATAATTGGGGTACCCGCGGGTTTTGAGGCATTACCCGTACCCGTCCCAAATCCTAACGGGTATTTCTTACAACTACCCGTACCCATCCCAAATCCGTTTACAACTACCCGTACCCTACCCATTAGGGTTCGGGTAGACCGGGTACCGGGAAATACCCGTCCCATTGCCATCCCTATTCCCAAATACTTTATTTACTTTTTTTTTTAATTACTAATTTATCCCTACTTTTTCTTACATTATATGAAGTATTAAAAAAATAACACGTCTTAATCTCCGTGCCCATACAAAGGGATAAAAATACTCGAGACGGAGGGAGTAGTTACTTTTAAAACGGATAAATGAAAAAAAAAAAAGTGAATAGAGTAAATATGTGAATTTATTACTCATTCGAAAGCACACAACAAATTACCTATTTAAATAATATAAAAGTGCTGAATGCTATATTTAATACTATATTTTAATAATAAAGAAGTACACTGTTTAAGTCAACATTTTTACAATAATAAAGTGAAATTCGAAAATTGATAAAAATAAATGAATATTATAATTAGTCTCCAATATTTCAGTACATGAATCACATAATGGACCCACATAATTATAGTTCCAAATTAAAGTCCCCACAAGGCGTTAGGACCAAGAATCTTAATCAGAGTTGCCCCATTTACAGCATTGATGGGCATCATATGTCCAATCAACAAGGCCACCCAACTAAGCCCATATTTACGAAATGGGCCAAGCCCAATTCACGTCAAAGTCTATCAGATTGTTTGGACTAGATGTAGCTCAAATTAATTTTGAAGAGTGATAGATCAAATATAACATGCATAAATTACACTGGATTCTAAGCTGTATGTACTGCAGTTAATTTGTCAGCATGGATAAGTGTAAAATGCTGATCTTGAAACTACTTGTATTATTTTTCTAGTATTATATTATCTGGAAATTTTACAAGTGTATAGCTTTTACCTTCTAAATCTCATTAGAGTTCTCAACAGACAAAGATGGAGATGATTCCGACTTTCCCTTGATATCAGATGATGCTACATCAAGTCTTTTCTCATCGTTCGAAGTCTTTAAATGCTGGAGCTGGTTCTGCAGAAACTGTCGGAAGGAAATGGGGATGTTTGGGTTTGTATTAGTGCATTCATAATCCTCTTTTGTGTTGGGGGGGAAATTTCAACGACTTTGGGAATGTAGATAAATGATATTGCACAAAAAAAAAAGAGAAATGGAAATACCTCAATCTGGTGCTTGATGGATTTCATTTGCAAATCCAGTTGAAAGTCTGATGCACTTCCTACTTCAAAGGCACACATTGGTGGAGGATGACTGTGCTGTGGTAACTGATATGAGGTTGTGTTTACGTGCTGAAACTGTTGAAGTGGTACAGCTTCTCTTCCACCATCTTTTGACATTACAGCGTCGAAACTATGTTCAAATGTTTGAGGTATGACATATCCAGGTGAACTGCAAGTATAGATGGCAGTTTATTGGTATCTCTCATCTTTCAAATGAAAAAAGGACAAACTTAGAAACACCTGCACCCAAATCGGATCCACTTATGTATGACGACAGATGGTTTGCGTTTTACAATAATCCCTATGTATGAGATTTTTCATATCACAGAATACCTAAAGACTTGAACATACATACAGCATAGCCAGTATCATGAACAAATTTAGAATCATAATTGCTCCCTCAGTCCCAAAAATATAAGGTAGTGTCTCTAAAATTTTGCAAGTCATTCGTTGGTTTAAGGAAATTATAGAAAGTTCACTTGATTGGATGTTTGACTTTTCAGACATATATTTTAGGAACTGGAGCAGGAATTAACTTAACAGTAAAGAAAATATAGACAGCTTTCTCCACACACAAGGCATATGCAAAGAGGAACTTTCAGTAAACATTCAAAGAAAAATAAAAAAGGCATGGCAATAAGTGCAGAATAATTCATTGATGGAGGTAGATACCACATTAAATCTTTGGGAGAAGGATAAACAAAAGACTTCTCATATATTGCGGCAGCAGCAGCAGCAGCTTGGAGTCTAGCCTGATGCTGACTGACATTATCATTTCCCACACCACCACCACTGGACCCTTGATGTGGTGTACTAGCTCCTGCCACACTACCGTGTCAGCTAAATGAATACAAGAAGATGATTCTTGTTATGAAGTAAAAACTAACAAGTTAAGCGAACTTCGACACTGCACATTTTCCAGCAAGAATTATTATCCAACTAAATAGTTATAACCAATAAGAATGATATCCATTGGACCATTGCTCCAAAATTTCACAAGCATCAAATGAAGATGTACTTAAACAAAATATGGTACCTTGTTGATTACTATCAGTCCTTAATGGAGTTGTTGAAGACCCATTTTCAGGTGGTATAACGAGCGCTCTGCATGTAGGGCATTTGTTTTGTCTTTCTAACCATGATCTGAGACAGTGCACATGAAAAAGATGTCCACAGATTAGTTTCTTGGCTGTAGTCATCTCCTCACGACATATGATGCAGGTTGCATCACTTCTGCACAGAGAAAGAATGATCAATGTCAAAAAGAGTTATCAATAGTGAGTAAAAGTAAAAGTTCCCTGAGTAAACTCTGCATACGCATTGAGCTCTTCAGAAGTAGCATCGGGAAAACGATCATTCATATTTGACACCTTGCGGTAACGAATATAATCAGCCACACGAATTCTAAAATTACGGAATGTCTCGTACAGCTCCCGGATCAAGTGCAGAGGCACACCGTAATTCCTAGAGGATACAAAAGAACAAGCCAATATATCAGGACAAATGTGAAAAATGAAAAAAAAAAATTGAAATTTTGTAAAATCAATATGCAGCATTGGACACACCCCACATCAGACCAAGAAGATATGACGGGAGAAAAAAAAAAAACCATAAAGGAAGCATGAAATTTAGCAAGCATAAACAGGAACGAACAGTTTTAATATCAGATACGCCCATGCAAACCTTAATGTCAAGAAGCTTATATAAGCATGAGTACCTAATCAATCAATGCAGTAAAACAGTTCCGATGGAAGGATTCTTACAAAAATATGACGAGAAAGAAACACATGCATAAAGTCAAGTGGAGCAAGTCTCGGATAAGCTCCAAGTAAAATGTCCAGACAGCCTTCTTTTCCCATTGCCCTTCCATGTCACTTACATGGAATCCATACTTCACAAAGGTGGAAAGAGTTGTTGTGGCAAGTATAAAGTATCTATAAGAAAATGATGTTTTATAAAATACTAGTGCTTAAAAAGAAAATTACCTATACCAAGCAACATTTCCAAATGAATATCCAAGAAACATGTTAACTGATAATCCAAGGAACTTACTCAAAAGAAAAGAAGAGTGAAACTGAAGCCTGCTTGGTTTCTATTAAATGCGCAACTGAATTGTACAGAAATATACAGTCAATAAGGAGGAGAAGTGCCATGAAAGATACGATGCGTATATGAGACAGCCTCGGAATAGATGGAGCTGTTTCTATGTATTCCACCCTCTTTTGGAGCAACCAATGCAAAGACTTAATCAGAAGCAAAGCAGTCACCATGGCAAGAAAAGAAACCGAAAAATCTTGTCTGAAAATAGTGATGGCAAACAATATTTCCATAACTTCTCGCCATGATTGCTCATTCAGCCTTTCCACTTCAGCTTCTCGGAGTGATCCAAGGAATATTTTTTTTGTCAATTGCCACACAATGCACATAACCACCAAACCCAAATTCAAAAGAAGCACCAAACTGATCTTTGAAGTTGATAAGTAAACCATTGCAGGGTAAAATTGGCCTCTACTACCGAAGGCATGATAAATAATAGCCAGAGAAGCGAGTATACTAAACCCAGCATAAGTTTGTAGCTTCAGCATTTCACCTGTTGATCAAAAATTAATAAACGAAATCCGACAAAAACAGGCATATAATTGAATTTACAATGCATAGATAGAATAACGCAAGGAATCAGCGTCACACAGTGGAAACCAAAAATTAGGGCGAAATTAATTTCGAGAAAAAAATGTAGAAGGAACACAAAGTGGAAGCTTCATCGCTAAATCCCGAAAAACTCAACAGACAATTGATTTTCAAACTTAAGGCACAAGTTTCAGTTGAACATATCAAACCATTAAAGAATCAATAAACCACAATTTCGCTGATAAATTACACAAAGTAAATTTTAGCGGAACGTACCGTAGAAGAAGACGGAAAGGCGAAGCCCAGAGATGTTGTCGATCAGAGATGTCAGTTCAGTAAAATTGACATCATAAAGCTTAATACGCAGTTTTCCGGGGTTGGGGAGAATGCTGAGGTGAGGTGTCGTTGGTGACGTGGAAATCTCCTATTGGTTGTGTTTCATGGAATGGTGTAGTCATCAAATCAAATGACTCCTAAAATTTGGTCAACGGGCCGGGTTATCTATTTGGCAATCCATGTCATCATGGGCTATTATGGCCCATATGGATTAGTTGTGTTTCAATTTTTATTGAACTAAATATCCTACTCATGATATTAGACTTCATCATTAACAAATAATGTGACTTAAAATATTATAACTAGCAAACTTATGTGGAATCCAAAATTTTTATTATTGTTTGCAACACAAGTTGGAATGTGTAATATTAATGATATTATATTGTAACTATTTAAATTTTTTAAATTTTATTTATAAATTAACACTTTAGTATTAATTAACTGATGATAACTTCAATTTCACATCTATCTATCTATCTATATCTATCTATCTATACATATATAAAAGCACTTTTACTTTTATTTTTATTTTTTTTTTATTTTACTTTATTTATAAATAATTCAATTTTAATCTTGACCGTCTAAATAATGCTTTTGATTTCAATTATAAAATTTAATTATTATACTAATAATAAATTTTATTATTTAAATAAAAATATAAATTTGATAAATATAAAAAATATTATTGGCATATATTCTACTAATTGTCAATTAAAATATAATAATAATTTTAATAATATCAAATCTTACAACGCTATATTTGGTTATTCTTCATTTTTTTTTCCTACGTCGTTGGTTGCTTTCAATCACGACGTTCATTCTTTTAAATAATTTTATATAAACTTTTTTCATTACCCAATCAAATCATTTATTCTTTTTCTTCTCTATTTCACTTTCATACATGTTCAATCATTCTCTGAGATATCATTCTTCTTTTTTATTTTTTGTTATCTTATTTTTTCTCTTCGATTTTTTTGTTTTATTTAAAATTCTATAAACCCTATTTATATACTTTAATTTATTTTATCTTTTATCTTTTATACTTTTATTTGATTTGTTTTATTTAAAATTCTATAAACCCTATTTATATACTTTAATTTATTTTATCTTTTATCTTTTATACTTTTATTTGATTTTATTTTCATGTACAATCATTCTCATATTTGATTTTATGTGCAGTGATTAGCCATAATATAGTGGGCATGACCAATTAAAGAAATTATCGAACCACATGGAGGAATGTACTAGAGTTTAAGCGATCTCAAGTTTATCGTGATTTTATAAGGACGACGGAAGAGAGGATTTGATGCAAATAAACGCAATTACACTAATGAAATAAATAAAGATAAAATGAATGCAAAGATAAAAGGGTTCCAAATGATGCAAGGATGAGATTAACAACAATCATGGCATAGATAATTAAGTAATCATGTAATTAATTCTAATATCTCATGGACAATGTATAGAAGCGATCACTAATTCCACCTAAACTCTCTCTCGAGATGGATAGGATGTAGGCCCTCGAGACAATAGCAAACATCTCCCACTAGGTACTAATTACTCTATGAGTTCCCTAATTAGGTACTAAATCATAAGCAATATTCCCTTTTAAGGTACTATGAATTCACTAATTGTTTGGGTCTCCTCATTTAATTAATCAATCTCTCGATTAAGCTAATCAAATGTTCTATCAAATGGTTCTAAATCTAGAAGGATATCTCTATCTCATTCTAAATTAATGCACATGAAGTGTATGATGAAATGATTCAATGAACTATCCTAAATACATAATTGATTTCTCAATCTAATCACATGCCCATGACAATTAATCACACAAATCATCATATACATCAAGCAATCAACAATCAATGATAGAAATAACACAAAGCCCATTCAAGATTAAAATCAATTTGCATAAAAATTAAATTATCCAACACCAATCATGGAGCTAATCTCACAAAGGAGATTAGCCTCTCATATCCATAAGAAAATTAACATAGACATTAAGATCCTTACAAAACATGATCAATCTATAAAGAAATGCATAAAAATTAGAATTAGATTTCCCCTTTGAAGTGCTTCAATGGAGATCTCCTTCTTCTTCTTATGATCTCACTCTCCCTTGCTTCCTTGATCACTTGGATGGTGGATTTGATGGAGGGGATCAAGTGTAGATGGGTGGATGAAGAATGAATGAAGATAAAGGTGAAAAATGGAGGAAATGGTGTGTGAGATGTGTGTGCAGGGCTGGAATTCGGATCTCTCTGTAAAATGTTGAATAAAGGGGTATTTATACCCTTGGGAAGCTTCTAGAAGGATTCTGATTTTTGACAGAATTTACACCTACACGGCTCGTGCTCTGCACACGGCCACAGGGGTGGCCGTGTTGTGTAATCTGGTGTCCGCGCACGGCTTTCGTTACAGGCCCGTGTTTGGTACACGGCCCGTGTTTCTGCACTGGACACGGGTCGTGTTTCCGGGCTCGGCTGGCCGTGTTGTGCTGTCTGCTTCACTGTTTTGGCTCGTTCTTCCTCGTTTCAACTCCAAATTGAGATCCGATTTTTTCCATGCCTTTCTTATCATATCTAGCATCAAATAAAAAGTGAAAATTTTAGGTTTAAGCTCATTCACACACATTTCCATAAAAACACAAAACACAACCAAATAATACATAAAACACATATAAAAAGACACTAAAATCTAGGTGAAAATATCACTCATCATGCAGATTTAATCATTATCATTTGAAATATCATTCATTTTTTTAATTTTTGTTATCTTATTTTGTTTCTCTACGATTTTTGTATTTTCTTTATAATTCTATAAACCTTATATACTTTAATTTATTTTATCTTTTATACTTTTATTTGATCTTATTTTCAGGTTCAATAATTCTATTTGAGTATCATTCTTAGCCCGTCGTGCAAGCCTCCCGCTGGGGCCCGCTATGCCAAAAGCGAGAGAAACCCCATCCCTCTCTTTCATTTTTTTCTTTTTATTTTTCGTTTATCTTATAATTTACTTTTTTTTCTTTGTTTTTTTGTATATTCTTTATATTCTATAAACCCTGTTTTATAATTTTTTTAATCTTATTGATTTTTTTTATTTGATCTTATTTGCATGTTTAAAGTAATGAATTTGGACAATCCATAATTAATTTCAGAATGTTTTCTTTATAATTTTATAAAATCTATTTTTACACTTTAATTTATTTTATTTTTTATATTTTTATTTGATCTTATTTCCAAATTCAATCATTATCTTTTGAGGTATCATTCTCTTTTTTTTTCGTTTATCTTATGATTATGGTTTTTCTTCGTTTTTATAGTTTTCTTTATATTTTATAAAATCTATTTTTATAATTTTTTTAACCTTATTGTTCTTATTTTTATTTGATCTTATTTATAGCTTCAATCATAAAAAAGAGTGATGAATTTGGACAATCTAGAATTAATTTTAGAAATTTTAGAATTTGAGATTTAAAACAATTATATTTCTATTAGGATCGTATCTATAAATATTCTTTTAAGAGAAAATTGCAATACTAGTCCCACTCGTCACAGTCCCGTTTGGCTTTGGTCCCAATAGTCTTGACTTCGATCCCAAATATTTTTTTTCCAGCAATAATGGTCCCCTACAATATTTTTTTTTGCAATTTCCACTCCAAGCCGTCTAAAACTAACGGAAAGCCCCTTACGTGCATACCACGCGTCGTTTAAGTTATGAAAATTAGGATTTCTCTCTCAAATTCAAACCAATTTTTTCCCAAGCTGAAACTCTAAAATTTTCCCCCAAATTGCGTCTCCCTTCCGAAATCCCTTCCCTCCCGTCGAACCTCCTTAGAAAACCTCTCCTCAGCCACCTTGCCGCCGCCACTGCCCCCCGCCATGATCTCAAAGCTCGCCGCAAATGCCTCAACCTCCCTCCTGGCCCACTCGCTCTCCCCATATTCGGCAGTTGGCTCCAAATCGACAACGATTTGAACCACCACCACTTCACCGACTACGCCAAGAAATTCGGCCATGTATTCCTCATCCGTATGGGCCAACGCCGCATCGCTGTCATGTTGTCGGTGGAGCTGGTCAAGCAGGTCCTCCTCACCAAGGGCAAGGAGTTCGGCTCCCGTTCAAGAAACGTCGTCTTCGACATCTTCACCGAAAAAGGCCAGGACTTCTTTTTCTCCGACTATGGCGATCACTGGAGAAAGGTCTGGCGCGTGGTCATTGTGTCGTTCTTCACCAACAAGTAAGAATCTGCCTTCAGTTTTTAGTTCAAGGGAGTGAAGAGCAAGGTGAGGCGGCGCAGAGAGCATTTGCGGCTGCATTAGCAAATTCTAAGGAGGCTACACTGCTCGAGTTTTACTCACCCAAGTGTAGGCTCTGCAATTCTCTGCTTTCTTTTGTGATGCACATGGAGAAGAACAACTCTGATTGGCTCAACATTGTCATGGCTAATGCAGAAAATGATGCTTGGTTGCCTGAGGTAGTAATCTCTTTTTCTTTTTAGTATTTCTTTTACAGGCAATAATTGTTGAATAAAGCTGTGCTTTATGCCGTAATTGTGATGATTTAGGGTTGTATTTTAGTGTCTACTGAGCAATGTGTAGATTAATGTGTGAAGATTATTGAAAATGTGATGCATCAGATAAAAAATTCAAAAAACTCTCCATTGGTTATGTGATAATTTTATTTTGTAAATAAAATGAATTTAGGATTGTTGATGCATTTGCAATTGATTATGCTATAACTGCTTCATAGATGAACTAAGAGCAATATGATTTAATGTTCAAGTAAGTAAATTTCACAGTAAGATTGTGTTTGCTATAAATTTGCATGTCTTTGAAAGTGGTTTTGTAATTCTTGAGATCCCAGATGGGGAAGAGGAGGACAGAGGAGTAGGATGAGTTGGTTGGGGGTGTAAACAAGGTTGGAAATGGAGGAGTAGTTTTGGAATTTTGATGAAAAGCATTTAAGAAAATTTTAGTGATCATTGTCTGCAAAAGCTGCAGATGAGCATGAAAATGTGATGAGAAGTATGAATGGAAGTGCAGATATGATTGTTGTCTTCATAATTTACAGATGATGATTAGATGATTAATTTGTTTTTGTGTGTGAGATTATGTGGTGCTATTTATAAGTGTTTATATAAACGTGTTTTTAGGTTTGTAAAACTATAATAACATTATTAAACAAAGAAAATTCCAACAGGTTTCGTATTAAATGAAAATATTATTTATTCAAAGTTTGTACAGGTGCCTTGGGACCAAGATTGCAATAATCTTGCAATTTTGGTCCCAGTATTTGAGGATTAGTCTAGTGGGACCAAAATTGCTAACGGGAATAACGGAAAACTTAACGGTGGGACCATTATTGCTGAAAAAAAAAACGTTTGGCACCAAAGTCAAGACTATTGGGACCAAACCCAAATGGGACTGTAACGGGTGGGATTGGTTTTGCAATTTTCTCATTCTTTTAATTATATCTTTAGGATTAATGTATGAAATTTATTTTTGAAATTTTGTGATTTATTTTAATTTTTCTTTTAATTTTATTTTCATTAGGATCGTCTCCATAAATATTATTTTAATATTAATAATTTATTATATTAAATAACATTTTATATTTTATTTTATCTATATGTTATTCAATTAAAAAAATATAAATTATAGTATATTATATCTTTCTTAAAAAACAGTAATTGAGTTTTACAAAGAGATTATATATATTTTTTTAAAAATAAATAGATATCAATTAAAATAAAAAATTAATATAATTAATATTAGAAAGTTAACATATACTCTATTTATCTTAAATATCAAATCAAATTTAATGATATAAAAAATAAGCGTATAAATAATGCGATTTGATTTGATAAATATAAAATTATGTTGTGTTATAAAAAATACATTTATATAAATAAATAAATATATATATATTATGGTTAAAATAAAAAAAATTATAAAAATATATAATTGTAATATACTTTAATTCTTTCAGTGCAACTAATTCCAATAAAAGTGACACTTAACTAATACTTAATCTTACTAATATAATTTAATTTTAAAATTGACACCACTTTTTTAACGCACATAATATACTTTATCATTTGTTTATTAAAAATATATCAAACTTTCCCTAATAATAAGTCAAAAAATAATTTTTATTAATATTCATGTAAATTTACATGGTAATTGTCTATAATCGTGACAGAAGGAGTAGATTTTATCGAGTTTTTTAAACTTCATTTTATTTGTTTTTTTTTTCTTTGCCTGTGCTGCAAGCTTAATTAGATGCAAACTCCTTACTCTCTCTTTTTTTTTTTTTTGGATATATATATATATAGGAAAGTGAATACCAATTAATTGATTGCAAAAAAATTAATTAGCAGCCAAGGCTCATTAATTAATTTTCCAAGTGGTAATACAGCTCAAAAGTTGTAGCAACATGCATGCCATACGACCCTCCTTTAAGCAAGGAATAGTGTGTTACTGCATGTTTAATTTATATATTCCAAATGTAATCACGAAGCAAGTCCTAATACCCAATGTCCAAATATAATAATTTTGTAAAATATGGAACAGCTGCACCTTTAAATACAAACATTACTCGCATTGTGGGCAGCAAAAACAGAATTATTCACAACCAAAAATGGAGAGAGATTGGATAATCGAATTGACGGAAGAACCAAAAATGGAGAGAGATTGGATAAACGAATTCACGGAAGAACTGAAGAGAGAGAAGGAGGTCTCAAGTGATGGGAATTGGAAGAAGACATCCATTTACAACGTACCTGTCCATGCTGCCAAATTGAACAAAAGAGCCTACTCCCCTTGGGTGGCGGCGATCGGGCCCTACCACCGTGGGGAGGCTCAGCTGCAGCGAATGGAGGACCACAAGAAACGGGCCCTCCGGCGCTTTTTACGTAGAGCAGAAGGCAAGGCTCCTGAAGAGTATGTTGAGGCTCTTGCTAAGGTAGTTGGTGATTTAAGGGATGCTTACGCGCACTTGGACCATGATTTGAAACAAGACGAGAAGGGGTTCCTGCGGCTGATGATTACAGATGGATGTTTCGTTCTGGAAACAATGCTTGCAGATCATGAAAGCCCCGGAAATGCTGCTGCTGATGATCTGATCTTTAGCGATCATGGGAGGCGTAATGTCATACCATGCATCAAACGGGATATGCTGCTGCTCGAAAACCAGGTGCCTTTGCTGCTTCTTGAAACGCTCGTTGCTGTCAATCAAGATCTGAGCATTCAGGTAATGAACTCTCTATCTCTATCTCTATCTCTATCTCTATCTCCCTCTCTCCTGCTTCATTCATGATCATTTGACATGCATCAAGAGTTCTTTTTTGCAGGAAAGTGAGAAGCGATTGAGAGAGTGCATTCTTGAATTCTATGGCAAAAGTAAGGCTAATGTAGGTAAATGTCGGCACATATTAGACATGTACCGACAGAGTATGACAGGGTCGTTGGAACATCATCAAGATTGTACTACTACAGACGACGTTCCAACGACAAACCTCAAACCCCAAACTGATAATTATGTAGGTGGGATAGTCCATTCAGCCACAGAGCTGAAGGAGGCTGGAATCAACTTCCAAAAGGGCAGTTCTAAGTTGACAGACATCAAGTGGATCAAAGGACATCGTACCTTAAGGCTGCCAACGATAGATCTGGACGACACTTCAGAATCAAAGTTCATGAACATGGTGGCGTATGAGCGACTCCACATTGGAGCAGGAAATGAGATAAGTTCTTACATCTGCTTCATGAACGGGCTGGTGAGGGACGAAAGAGACGTACGTCTGCTCAAGCGAGAAGGCATCATCACGAGTGTTATGAGCAGTGACAAGGATGTTGCAGAACTCTTTCTTAAACTGTCCAATGAACTCCTGTTTGAATCTGACACATGGCTTGCTGAGGTATACACAGAAATTCATCAGAGTTTGGAAAGACACTTTGAGAAAGAAGTGTTCAAGTGGCGATATCATCTCATCCATACCTATTTCAAAAGCCCATGGGCAATTATCTCCGTCATTGCTGCTGCTACAGCTTTAGCCCTCTCCATAGGGCAACTTACTTATGCTGTTTTAGATTATTACAAGTGAAAATGCATCTAAGAACTTTATTGTCATCAATTCATTTTTCAAGTAATATCTACTTAAAGAAAAACATAAATGTGTCCTATGTTAATATCTACTTAAAGAAAAACATGAATGTGTCCTATGTTTTTTACTTGCCTGCTAGTGTCTTAATACAACTTAAAAGGTTGCAGCAGTTTATTATGAACAGACGGTGTATTAATGGGAATGGAAGATAGATCTAAAATAGTAGATAATTAATGACAGAATCATAGATATCATATGGCCCTCTTCTAGTCTTCTTAAGGAAAGATTATCAAACTATATTCAATAACAAAGCAAGACATTAGATTTTGTTAACAAGTGAATTATATCTTTGGGCTTTCTTATGTTAGCCCTGATTCAGAAACAATTGCGGCCTGCTAGCCCACCATCCTTCAGTTTATCCATCTAAATAAACTAGGCTTGCTGTAGATCAATTATTTAGTAAGGGGTAGATCAAGAGTGATTCAAAATTCATTGCTGGTTCTCATTGTTTCATTGATATCGTAAAACACCACTATTAGGGGCCCTGCGGATTAATGCATAAAAAGGACGCCACCGCCCTACTAATTGGTGGGAAGATAGATGCCCTTCAAGTGAACTTCCTCAATTATCGTTTCAAAGAATTTGAACCATGTGTCCCCCAATTTATTATAAACAGCACAACATACATAAAGTAATTATAACTTTGTGGTAATTAAGGAGAGAAGAATGGATGTCATATTCTCATATGCCCCTCTTCTTACGGAAAGAATAAATTGAATTGCTTAATGTTTAATATTACCCAATTAGATTCCTTAAGTAATTCCAAAGCAAGCCATACACCCCTGATTTTCAATATCCAAAAAAATTGCAAAATTAAGTAGTCACATTATAATCTGAATCAAGATAACACAAACAAATCATTACCAAAAAATGGAGGAGAAGAGTGAGTGGATAGTCGAGCTAACAGAAGAACTAACCAAGGAGACAAAGGTCTCAGGGGACGAGCAGGGGCGCTGGAAGAAGAGATCCATCTACAAAATACCAGTCCATGCTGTCAACCTAAACAAAAACGCCTACTTCCCTTGGGTGGCGGCTATCGGCCCTTACCACCATAAGGACAACCAGTTGCAGCGAATGGAGGAGCACAAGAAGCGAGCCCTTCGCCACTTCCTAAGCAGATCAGATAAGCCTCTTGAGGCCTACATTGATGCTCTGGCCAAAGTTGTTCCTAATCTGATGGACGCATATGCCCACTTGGACGAATATTGGAAGCAGGATAAAAAAGGGTTCTTGCGGCTCATGATTGTTGATGGAAGTTTCATTCTCGAAACAATGCTAGCAGATGATCGAACTACAGCTGAATACTCTTCCCACGATGATCTCATTTTCAGTGATCATGGGAAGCATAATGTTATACCATGTATCAGACGGGATATGCTGCTGCTCGAAAATCAACTCCCATTGCTGGTTCTCGAAACGCTGATTGCTGTTCATCTAAACGTGAGCAATGAGGTAAGTCATAAGTCATTCTCACTCTCAGATCAGATAAGATCATATCATTTGTCATTTATATATAAACATCAAGAATTTTTGTAGGAAATTGAGAATCAGGTAATTGAGCGTATACTGAAATTCTACGGGCTACATAAATCTGCTAAAGTAGGCAAATGTCGGCATATATTAGACGTGTACCGCAAAAGCATGACAAGAGACATTCATAAGAAAAACCCCAAATCCACCAAAACCCTAAATTCCGAATTAGGGGTTCTCCGTTCAGCCACGGAGCTAAAAGAAGCAGGAATCAAATTCAAAAATGGCAGTCACAAGAGCCTAAAAGACATCAAATTCAAAGGGCGTACACTGAGGCTGCCGACGATCCACCTCGACGACACATCGGAATCCACATTCTTAAACATGGTGGCATTCGAGCGACTCCACATCGAAGCCGGAAACGAGATAAGCTCGTACATCTGCTTCATGAACGGGCTGGTGAGGGACGAAAGAGACGTGCGGCTGCTCAAGTTCGAAGGCGTGATCTCGAGCGTGATGGGCAGCGACAGAGATGTGGCGGCGCTGTTTGTACGACTGTCGAACGAGATCTTGTTCGAGTCGGACACGTGGCTTGATGTGGTTTACACCGACATAAAGAAGAGGGTGGATAATCACTTCAAGAAGGATTTTTTCAAGTGGCGGTATCATCTGATCCACACTTATTTCAAAAGCCCATGGGCTATTATCTCCGTCATAGCTGGCACTCTGGGCTTGGGCCTATCTGCGGTCCAGGTGGTATACGCAGTCTTAGGTTCTGGTCAGGCAAAGCCCTAAACAATTTCTTTCTTAAGTTGCCAATATTTTCTCTTTTTTTTTTTAAATTTATTTATCAATAAAATTAATAACTTTGCTTTTTGACCGTTAATGTTCATTAGACAATTATCCTTCATTCACTGAAAATGTTCCCTAAAGAGAATGAACATAAATGTAGAATAAAAAGTAGGCATTCATCACAATATCAGGATTTTGAACTTTGAATCCATAATTTGGACTTAATTTTGAGGCATCCTTCGATTTTTTTTTTTTTAAAAAAATTCTACCCAACTTAGAGAAAGTTTAAAAATGCCCAAAAAATTTCTTGGATAATAAAATGTACAATCTAGTATATCTAGTAATCTTTATAAATTTTTGACTCGATTATAACTTAACATCAATAAAAAATACTATCATGTTAAGAATTTTTCAGTCAGTTTAAATATTTTTAAACTTTCTAGTGAAAGTTGGGCACAAAAGATTTTTTAAATGGTCCGAAAACACTGCAAATCTTCCCCGTTATGGCAAAAATTCTTGTCCCCTGGACACACCTAGGGATGTAACAAAACCAAATCGTTCGCGAACTATTCGAGTCTCGGTTTGATTAAATGTTCGTTCGAACTCGTTCGTTAACCTTAACGAGCCAAACCAAACTTGAATTTTGGGTTCGAATAGTTTATCAAACCAAACTCAAACCTAAGGGTGTTCGGCTCGAAAGTTCGCGAACATATTCGTTTATAGGCTCGCTAATGGCTCGCAAACGCGTTCGTAAATTTTATAGTTATTCTTTAGAATTGTATATTATTTATTTATTTATTAATATTCAATAATTAAATATTTTATATTAAACCACACAAATATGATAATAACTTTAGTGATTATTTAAATATTTAAATACTTTTTACTGTTTATTATTATATTTTGTTAGTTTGTTTATTTAATATTATGAGTTACATTAAATGTTTATAACGAAACATTCTTTTAATATCCAGGCACAAAATTATTTAGATGTTCATGAAAATATATTCATAAACAAGTTACTTTATGTGTTCGTGAACATGTTCGCGAGTCTTAACAAATAGTTTGAGTTCGAGCTCGAGTTCGATATTTTTTTTCTTGACGAGTTCGAGCTCGGGCTCGAGTTCGATAATTTCTTAACAAACGATCCTCAAACCTAGTAGTGTTCGACTCGGCTCGGTTCGATTACATCCCTAGACACACCATGTTCCTCGTATAAAAACACAAGAGTTTTAGTGTTCTCGTGGGAGCACATGAAGACGAACTCGTTATTTTCCACCGATCAATTATTGGAATTCACGAAAATGAAAACGGATTTTAAAGTGCAAAAAGGCATTTCTTTAATGAATGATGGGACCAGATATGGAACAGAATCGGGTTCCAGATTTCCCACACAAATGTGCAGAAATTCCACGGGCCCTTATCGGGAATCGTGAGCAGGCCCGAAACCTATTCGGGCTTCGTCAACATTTCCTCGTTTGTCTGCTGCACTATTCTCTATTAGAAACAAAACGCTGCCAAGTCCCAACAGTCTTCACACAGTTTCTGGGTGAAGAAGGGCAAAATAATAGTCTCTCCAGCACCCCAAGCCCGTAATTTAAGCCCGAAAAAGAATGGAGAAGGCACTGGTGAAAATGGGGAGCATTAAAGCTGGAAGCTTTTGGCTGTCAAAGAAAGCCAAGGAAGAGTTCAATAACATCACTCAGGATTTAACTGTATGTACAAATTACAATTTACCTATTCTTGATGTATTTAGTTTTTTGTTTAAATATTTGGGCTTTTGAGCTGTGTGTGTGTGTGTGTGTGTGAAAGTGTTATCTGCTGCATAATCTGTATGATTTTTGAGAAAGGAGTAATTGGGTATAAAGTTGGGATATGATTGATTTTGTTGGATATGTTTTTTTGTTATTTCTCATTCTTTTGAGGCTTAGGATTAATAGGGTTTTCTTGTTCATATGTAATATCATTACATATTTCATTGAGATTGGTAAACACACATTTTTCGTTCAGTAGTTTTACTAAAAGGGTGTTGCTTTTGAATGTGAAGCTTGGTTCATCTTTGCATCTGTTTGGTAGGGTAGGCCTTGCTGCCATTGATAACATCTGCATTATCTTCTTAATCAATTAAATCAGGGAATGCTTTTGATTTACATACATTCTCATCAGTGAAGGTAATCTTACTCTGTGAATGCATTGATGGTAGTTCCCTGTTTTGCAGACTGTTTCAAACGTAGTCGAAGAGAAGGCGAAATGGATATTCGAGAAGCTGAAAGGTGTGTTTCATTTATTATGTAGTGTTTTCAAGTACTCGGGTTACATACTAATATAAATTTTTACACCATATGATCACAAATCCATGAAAAATGCATCTGTGTCTCCAATTCATGGCTAAATTCTACTTCTGTCTCATTATAAACACAGGGAATCCACTTAGAAACTTGCCTGATCTTCTACGAGAATACAATCTGCCACCAGGCCTTTTCCCTCAAAACATCACAACGTACGAGTTTGATGAGACGAAGTCAAGGCTGACCGTTCACTTGCCGTTTGCTTGTGAAGTGAACTTCAAGGACTCCTCTACTGTAAGATATGCCCCTCGAGTCAAATGCATTCTTCTTAGGGGTAAGCTCATGGGTGTCGAGGGAATGAAGACGAAGGTCCTTGTTTGGGTCAAGGTCACAAATGTAGCTGTTGAGGGAAACAAGTCAGAAAAGATTTCTTTCACAGCTGGTGTAAAGAAAACGAGGCCAAAGGATGCTTATGTTACGCCTCGCGAAGGTGTTCGTGTTGAAGAATTTTGAGAGCTGAATAGCATGCCATCTTTGCTTTCTATTTGTAACGGGATCTGAATACTGGTTTATTTCGTCGAATTGAAGAATTTCGCCTCTTTAGATTCGAGAATCTAGTGATCATCACAGTCGCATGTAAACAGCAAATACTGCACTGCATTCATTAAATCTACAGAAAGCAAAATATTAAAGCCACACGAAGAATGCAAGTATGGCATACTTGAAAACAGAGTAAAAATCATCAAGATGCACAAAAGGAAAGTAATGTAATATAAGGTGGAACATCAAGCTGTTGACAAAGGGTTAAGTATTGCATTACTTAAGGTAATGTGTTTGTGTATGTTATACCACACAAAGAATTTGTTGTGTAAATATGATAATTTATTCGAATTTAGCAAAAGAATAGTGTACTTTTGAGTTCATATTGAAGCTCCTATGGATTCTCGAACAATCTCATAAATTGAGATTATGTTTTCTAAAGCCAGCAATACTATGATGCACCATTCCAGCAGATCTGACTTCCTGTTTTGGAGCACCTCTTGAAGAAAATGAATGTTGTGCTGCAGCCAAACAAACAACCTCATCGTCAGTTGTAAAATTTACAACAGAGGGTAGTGGTGAACGATTACAATAAGATGCAACCGATAGTGCATCTATGGAGCGTAAATAAGAATTAGGAAGACTGTCAAGATTGTCATGGATACCATAAACAACTACGAGAATCCATCACATACAGTGGAAACCATGAACGGGAAGAATAAAAGCGTCGTTTTAGGGAGAAAAAAAAAATAGAGCTTTCAGGCCAAAATACAAAATAAAGCATCTGGGTTGCAATATACGTACCTCAACAAATTTTAACTTAAAATCAAGGTTTCCGAATCGCTGTGCGACCTCATATTCCTCGCGAAGGTAGTCGAGAATTTGTGCATATTTTGCATCTCTCCAAGCAATCTCTGATCTAAATCATCCATATTACTAACATTCAGTAGTATTGATTTACTTTAACCTCAAGATGCTAAGAAGAAAGGAATCAATTGATAAATGAGGAAGCTCATACATAGTCAAGTTAATAACATGGCATGACAGGCATTTTTGCATCTTTAAATAATTCTAGACTAAGTCGATAAACTGATACAAATACAGTTCAAGAATTACGAGTCGAGAAATTAAGCCAGAAAATTTTGCATATCAGTTCTTTTCAATCTCATAAAGGTGTTTGAAATATAGACTGATTATCCAACAGTTCCAAAAATTACCTTACTAAACAGAGCTTCTCTGATTCAGTTCTATCAAAAGGCAATTTCAAAACTACTAAATTCAAACTTAATTTTCAGTTTCTGATTTAAACACTTAGAATCCAAATATTGTTTAGAGATTAAACTCCAACAGCTTACCTTTATGTCTAGAGTCAACTGTGATAAGGACTTCAGAGAGTTATAGTCATCTATATACCTACATTGTTTAGAAAAATACCTTTCAAAAAGACCGACTTTTAAAATCACATCAGCTAGATTTGAATTAGCCTTCCCAACAAGTTGAAACAGCTTCTTCCGGTCCATTGTGAATGTCCCCGTTTTCTCCATTCTGCGATTTATTTCTGCAAATTCTTCGACCATACCATCAACCTAAGAGATATGGAGGTATTTCAAATTTATACATGTGTGAAGGGTAGCGCTATTTGCAATCAAGTTTTTGCTATATACATCGAACAATTAATCAACTTCATTTAAAAAACGTCAAATTCACCCATTAAAATACGTTTATTCTAACCCCGTCGTTCTTCCACCTTTCTTTAAATGGTATGGAACTCAACGAATATCCAAGCCCTCAGTTATTTCTGCAAATTCTTCGACCATACCATCAACCTAAGAGATATGGAGGTATTTCAAATTTATACATGTGTGAAGGGTAGCGCTATTTGCATTCAAGTTTTTGCTATATACATCGAACAATTTATCAAATTCATTTAAAAAACCTCAAATTCACCCATTAAAATATCATTTATTCTAACCCCGTCATTCTTCCACCTTCTTTCTTTAAATGGTATGGAACTCAACGAATATCCAAGCCCTCAGTTACTCGACAATTCCAAGATTGAAAATAGAAGGAAATGTGTCTAAATGAAAGATATATCCTTAGGAAAGTACTAGAGCATTTTATGAAATTGCTTTTTAATTTGAAGGGTAAATTCGAATATTTGAAGGAAGACAATCTAGTATGTATACATCAAAAACTTGGGTGCAAATAGCAGTGTTCATAGATAGCTAGCAAAATAGTTACATTTGAGATATTTTTATCACAAATATAAGCCATTAGTTGAGAAGTTTTAATGAAACATAAAGCAATGAATTGCTAATAAAAACTATTCACCTGCGAAACAAAATAGTCTAAAGCAATGCTTTGTCCAAGAACGCTACCAATAATGCGGATGCTATCCATATCTACATTTTTCAGGACAATGTAATCTGGACCTCCTTGCATATCCTCAACCAACAAAGGCTTCTCTTTTATAGCATAATCTGCAACAAGCAAAATAGGGGGGGAGGATAATAATAACAATAATCAAAGTGGAAATGAAGATACATATATGAAAAGCAATGTACTATATTAAGAACTAAGATACGCAAAAGACCTCACCATCTTTTCTCATCTCAGCTAGCAATCCAGAAGCATGTCGTCTAACAGCTTCAAGGTAGAACTCCACTTCATGATCATCCACATTGAAGAGGACCACCGAACCATACTGGTAGACAACTACGTAACGATAAAAACTGCTGCTCTCAACAACTGAACCTTGCTGACATTGAACTTTGCAATGAGGCATTTTTTTTTAAAAAAGAACACAAATTCAAATCCTAAGTTCCAACAATATAATGATTCAAATTGCTTAACATAAGTGTATCAAAGCAACATAGTTATACAAGATAAAATAAAATAAGACGGTATTTTAGAAATATAATTCATAAATTCTAGCAGAAATCAAACCACAGCATAAAGAATGGCAGAATTAAATAAGCAAATATTGAAATATAAATTCTTACAGGTTGCCAAGGAGGACCACGAAATCTGAGAGCAATACAATTTGTCGAACGCGAGGTAGGAGGGATAACATATCTAGAATTCTCAGCTTGCATGCTCTTCAAATCAACACTGCAAAACCATGAATCTGAGTGCAACAATCGAAAAATAAAAAATTAAGTGCAAGTCCACGAATCTCACACCAAAAAAAATCAAGACATATTAAGTTTAATCCAAGAAAACACCACCAGAAACCTCAGTAAGATTGAACACAGCTTCAATAAACTCTACATCAACCAAACCAACGCTAGCTCTGCTAATTCTTTTTCTGGAAAATTAAAACTTTTTAATTTCTAAATAAAATAGCGACCAAACCTTGTACAAAGAAAGAAGGCTTTTACTGAAATCTTTCCAGCCTCCTCATCTTCCAACAACTCCTCCAGAAGTTGACTCTCTTCGAAATCATGATTCTTGAAATCGAATTCTTCAGCATGGCGTGGAGATAAAGATGGGAGTGCAGAAAATAACCTAAAATTCAAGTAAAAACATCTGGGTTCTGGATTTAAAGGAGAATTTCGGGATCGAACATGTGAATTTTTGTTTAATTTGAAACAATTAACGGATTTGGATGCTGATATCATGCGGGATACTCTGACGAGAGCACTCCATCTCCCCATTCACTGGGGTGACACAGCAAATTTCTTGATGCGGTGTCTAATTTCTCTCTCGCTTTCCTTTCTTAATCATCATTTCTAATCTCACTTCCATGTTGCTCGAAAGGGGGGAAGGATTTCTTCTCGTCAATATTTGTGGCTGTTCGCATTCATGGATTGCTAACAAGAACTATAAGACAACCCATCTTCAAATTAGGGCACGCCACCATTAATTGTTTTTATTTCTCTTACATAATCTAAGATTAGGCAAATTACATTTTTATTTGCATAAAACATTTTATTTTAGGATGAAAAGTCCTATGATACCGATCGAAATATTACATTCAATCAGTCAAATTTAATTTAAGGAATACTCCCTCATTTTCTTAAATCATTAACTAAATCTAATTAAAATTATTTTACAACACAACATTGTGTGAGATGCACATACAATAACTTCTATATTTAGCATTTAATTTGTGATCTATAACTCATTATTTAATCTTAATTTTTAAAAATTTTAAATTTTTAGAGTATTATTTTTATTAATTTTTAAAGACTTGAGTGACACGTTATGAATGAATTATGTGAAACCGATAAAAAGTCATATTTTAATAATAACTAACATAAAATTGATGAAAAGTGACAATGATACAATTAATTATTGTTTTTTTTTAAAAAAAAAATAAACTTTCATTTTATTTCATTAAACCATTATACTCATATTGAAAATTTTGGACATTAATATTTCTAATTTCAAAGATTATTTATATTTTTCGGTTAAAAATATTTTTGTCACATTGAAAAAAAAATGTTAAAATGAAAAATTAAGCTAATTAATTAATAGCCATAGCCCATAGCTAGTGCAAGTTGCAACTACTCTTATTTGCCAGCGGGCCTTTTAATTTTGCCGAGCCTTTTGGGCCTTTTATTTTGCTTTTGCCCCAATTAGTGGTTACTCTAATTTGTAGGGCCCATATTGAAATATCCACAATGACCCGTTCGGTAGGTTACCACTAATCTTGCTAATGTAGGTAATTACGGTTATTATTACTGCTATTAAAACTACATTTAATGCCATTCGTCAATTGTGCTCCAATCGGAAAACGGCGTCGTAGCTTGGATCTGCAGTCTCTACTCTCTTACAAGTGGCGAAGAATCGAGCAAAGCAACAGAAAAGCCCTAGAGAGAGCAAATCCATCGATTAAACCGCATTGGAAGCTGGAAATTGCTACTCGGATGGCGATTTCAGGGGATCTTAGGGTTTCTGCTGCTCTGAGTTCATACAGATTCAACCCTCTCCGCTTCAAATCTCATTTCCCCCCTTCTAAGGTACTTTTTCTTAAAATTTCTAATACATTTAGCTTCTCTCCTTTGTTTCATTTCCATTGCGCTTCGTTTTTTGATTGGGTTACGGAGAATAGGGTCGATGTCAGTGTTTCAGTATCTGGTAAATTTCTCTGTGCAAATGGAGGGTAAATTTCCATCGGAAGTAGACTGAAGGTCTGCATTATGTCTTTCGGTCGTAGTAATGAAGAATGAACTTGTGAGAGATTATTATGTTCAATCTGGCGATACATACACTGATTTTTTTTTTTTATGTATAATGCTGCAAGAATAGACTTATTGGTAATTTTGTTTGTGATGGTTGCATTTGATATGTCTTCGTTTCTTGTTCAGTTAGAGTTTATGAGTTATGCCCACAAATCAGTTTGTAATCATCCATGGGATGGGGATATATAATCTGTGAATTTGGTTTTGTATATCTCAAGTTTCTACCTTAACGAAATCTTATCTCGATGATGTATTATGCATTTTCATGAACATAGAAGTTGCCATGATTAGGCTGTATTTGGAAACACCGAGAACTCGCACAATTTTATGTCCATTTCAACTCAATACTCTTTGAGATTTTTATTTTATGCTTGTAATTTTATAAATCATCGATGGGAGGGAGGTCTCGACAAGACTTCAGGTAACACGATGAACATGTCAGCTACTGAGATGAGATGAAGTTTGAGTTATGCTACTATGTCATATTGAATATAATTTTGCTTCTAAGGGAAGGTAGCTCATAAAGAAATGAATCATGTAGTGAACTGAAGCAATGTCTAGAAGAACATGGTTGATGTTATCATGTTACAGTCCAGTGTCTATAATAGTGCTGTATGTATGTCTGAAATGTGTCTATTTGTTCCTCTACAGGTTGATTGCAATGTCTTTACTAATGGCGCATCTAGTGTCATAGAGACCCTGCCAAAATTTTCGCGTACTGTGCTGGATACTCGTTGCCACTCTAGACGTCCTCTTGGAATGTTCGGAGAATATAAGCTTTCTCAAAATCCCATCAGCCAGGAAATTGAGAATTTCCTCCTCAATGCAATTGACATGAACTTCTTCGAACGTCTAAACTTGGCATGGAAGATTATATTTCCATCACCCTTGTCCAAGAAGAAGTCTAATGCAAACATTGCCAAGCAACGGTTGAAGATGATTCTCTTCTCCGATCGCTGTGCAGTTAGTGAAGAGGCAAAACAGAAGATAGTTAGCAACGTTGTTAGTGCATTATCTGATTTTGTTGAGATCGAATCGCAGGATAAAGTTCAATTAAGTGTCTCAACAGATCCTGATCTCGGCACCATTTATTCTGTCACAGTGCCAGTTAGGCGGGTGAGAACAGAATATCAGCTCGATGATGAGACCGGAGCGATAACAAATATCGAATACAAGGACAATGGAGATACTTCTGGTTCTGTCGATGTGAAGTTTGATTTTTACCTTCCTAGTGACAAATTCAAGGATTTTAGTGTGTGAACAACATGGTAGTGATTGAGACCCAGAGGAAATGTTTCTGGAAAATCGTTCTTTTTGTTGTTTCCCTTTGCAAGCTCCAGAGGTTCTCCTGCTCATTCTTTGAGTGTTGTGACCTCTGGTGCAAAATATATCCTGTATATATGTGGAGTTTGAGAATTGCTAATTTGAGAAATTTTCTAATTTATCTTGAGAGATGGCAGTGAAAAATATATTACTCCTCCCGTCTTGGAGTAGTTAACATTTTTTCTTTTGCACTGGGATTAAAGCATATAACAATTCAATGTGTAATAGATTGGGGAGGATATAACATCTTAAAGTGTAGTGATAATTGTATTAGTGGGACAAGTGTAGTGATAATTGTATTAGTGGTGTCCCTCATGAGAGTTTTATGTATTTAAAAAGAAAATATCTCAACGTTTCTGGAATAATCCAAAAAAAAAAAGTCAATTTCTGTTGGATGGAAGAAGCACTATTTGCTACTCCCTTGTTATAAATTTTTTAATTTATCTTGAGAGATGGCAGTGAAAAAGATGTAAACATTTTATTATCCAATATATATATATATATATATATATATATATATATATATATATGTCAATTTCAGTTGGATGAAAGAAGTACTATTTGCCACTCCCTTGTTATAATTCCTTTTTTTTAATTTATCTTGAGAGATGGCAGTGAAAAAGATGTAAACATTATTATTATGCAAATAACAACTGCACATAATTATATCGATGTAATTATTAATGTTTGGTTACATTTTGAGATGAAAAAACAATTAGAGGACGTCAATGAAAGATTTGGAATTATAACGGATTAATACTTCAACTAAAATAAAAATTATTTGCTAGATCATCTCAACGTTGTTGAATTTTGAAGGTCCAAACGCAGCTTTTTAATTGATTGGTTAATTCACGATACTTTGTGTCTAATATTACTCCTTTTTTTATGGGAAATATATATAACTATAATGAAAGTGAATGAGATAAATTCAAAGTAGGTATGTAATAAGTAAACATTGATCAAAGAAAATAATAATATAAAGATTGTATTAAGAGAAACTACAGTTCTTCAGTTCGACAAGGATCTTTATTCTTGTTTAATTTATTTTTTTCTTTAAATTTAATAAAAACTAGATTATTTGAATTTAGTGGTATAAGCTTAACTGTAGAAATTGTATGGTTCAGCTTGAACTTACATTAATATACACCAGACTTCCACTGTAGTTGGGCTTGGGCCCAATCTAGTTATAAATCACAAGGAGGGCCCAAAGTGGACTGGACCATCTCGTACGCCAAGTAAGCGGGAAAATTTCAGGTTTAAAAGCTAATTCAAAAATCACTTCATTCTATCATCACTATCAGCATCCATCTCTGCACCACTCTCTCTCTCTCTCTTTTTCACAGCATGAACGAGTCTTCTTTAAGTTTCAACGACCCGATTCGAGACGCCATTTCTAGGGTTCGTTTTGCTCCCTCTTCGAACAATCTCTTGATTGCATCCTGGGATTCGGTAACTATACCATTAAAACAATTATTAATGTTCTGTTACTTCTGTATTATCTGTATGTGTATATTTAATTACTTTATTATGTGATAGTTTTGCAATTAAGAGTGGGTATGTCGTTTTCTTGAGTAGAGTCTTCGGCTTTACGATGTAGATCAGTGTGAGCTCAGATTGGAAGTTCCTACTGGAGAGCGAGCGCTTCTGGATTGTTGTTTTGAGAGTGAGACAGTGGCTCTGAGTGCTAATTCTGATGGCTCCATTCTCAGGTATGCCATGGTTTATCATGATGTTCCTATTCGTATTTGTTCTGCTGAAAAGTAAATATTTGTTTACCCCAGTTGGAGTAACTTCTTTTCTTATCATTTGACACTGTATGAATTCATCTACATAATACTTGGGCAATTATCTGAATTTGAGGTTGGTGAAGGGTGAGGAAGCCGAGATAACTAACCTTGTCTGTTCATACTATTACACAAGAGTAGCATTTTTCTGGTTCTTTTGAGATAAATTTGAATAAGACATCGGCCTTCTTTGGTTAGAGTGGAAGGTGGAGCTTCCTTCTGTTAATGTCAAACATTCGTGTAAAGGGGTCGTCTGTTGCAGAATTCGGTGCTTATTTTTACAAGTCTCTATGTTTCTTTTTGGAGAGTTACTAGTCTCTGTGTTGCATGGGAGTATTGAATTGCATTGTAGTTTAGACTTAGATTAAATTTCATCGCAGCAGATTAGCTAGATTTTCAAGAACATCAAATGGAAAGGATAGTTAAAGAAAGTAAAATTGCTTATTCAAGTAGCTAGATATGTTTGCTATATTCTACGATGTTTGTGGCTTTCTATGCATTGGTTCTTGTCTAAACCATTTTTTAGCATCTTTTCATTTAGTTTCATTCTTGCTTGCTGAGTGCCAAACAAGATCTGACTCAGATCAGCTTGTAGAAGTTGTAGATCAGATTTGTCCAACCATCTAATCAGTATTAAAGCTACCAAACATTAAAATCTATTATTCCTAAAATTTTTGTGGCTCTCAAGACAATCTCTTTTGTATTTAGCTCATCTATTTCCACAGTTAAATGTCAATCAGTGTGACACAGTTTATTTGGAATTCCTAGGTATGACATGGATCTGGGAAACAGCAAAACAGTAGGATATCACGATAACATGGCAACCTGTGTCGAATATTCTGAGGAAACATGTAAGATACTGACAGCATGAATTATTCTCATTGCAAAAGAAAATGCCATTCACTGCTGCTGCTTTTATTTCAAATGTCTCATTATCTTTCCTTAAGCACATATATGACACGTTTCACAGTAAATGAATAAATTTTAATCATAATCCTCTTTTGATCCTATAATTTTTCTGGAAAGATTTTCAGCATTTCTATAGTTGCTTAATGGAATAGAGTTTGAACTCTTGCCACCTTCAATAGTATTTACATGAATAAAGGGATTTCTTAAACTTCAGGACCTGGGATTTACTGAATATAATCGAGCATATCAATAAAATCTCTATTTTGTCTTTTTAAATCATGCAAGTTGTCATGTCAATTTGACATTTTCAGCAAGAAATTCTGTTTTTTGAACTACATGAAAATCAGTCAGATATTCAAAATAATGATTCCTAGTATCTATAACTTAAAGAAATGTTGATAGATTTTGGTATCTGCAGGTCAAGTTATTACTGCCGGCTGGGATAAAAAAGTGAACTTCTGGGATGCACGCTCAACCAGTTCTGGATGTTTGAGTAATTTAAGAATGGAGGTTGAGTCCATGTCACTTTCAGGATTAAGTTTGATGATTGCTCTTAATTCATCTGTGCACCTATATGATTTGCGGTATCTAAAAGGATCTGTTCA